>JAYESA010000006.1:63226886-63621886 GCA_036927795.1 Iris macrosiphon | reverse complement strand
AGGTTGAGGTATCGGATACCGAGGGTATCCCGGTATCTCAAGGAGGCGAGTTTGTGGGTTTACTAGATTAATGAGCTAGTTTTGACCTAGAATTTTAGGGGCACCCTAGTTTGATCTAGAGTTGACCGTAGTTGACCCAGTTGACCACAAAAGTCAACCTTTGACCTATTTTTGACCTAGAGTTAACTTTTTGGACCCATGGTTGACTTTTTAACCCAGATTTCACCGGTTTGACCCGTTTGAACTAGAACAATCCTAGAAGCTTGTTTTTAGTTATTTTATATCTGTTTAACTCTTTAGAACTCCGTTTAATCTTGTTTTTCATAATAGGTCCTTGCGATGCCAGTTCGGATCGCCAGTTGCTCAAGACGTCAGACGAGTACATTCTCTGATAGTTTTCATTATCTGATGATTATTATGATTCAGCTTCTAGTATAGTATTATCTGATTTTTCTGGCACGACATGGACTAGTATTTCTGGATTCATTTACTTGCGACACGTATATTTCATGTTTCTGGTCTCTATTTCTGGAATCACCTACTGGCATCACATCATGACTCACTACAGGCATCACTCATATTTCTGGCTGGACTCGTATCGGGTCTTGGATTCACTTGTACTAGTCGGGGCGAGAAAATACTCGAGTAGACATGTAAACATTTCCAACTGGAATTACTAGAATCACCCCTCTTGTCTAATCTGGAATAATAGCAGCCGCACACCCAGTGTGCGGTGAGCCGTACTTACCCCTAGCCGTTTACATGACGAAACAGGTATTTCACAGACACGAGTTCATTCTTTCTAGTCTGGACTCTCTTGTATTTCTTGACTGGTCTCACTTATACTTTTTGGACTGGACTCACTATATTTATTCTTGCTGGACTTACTTCACGAGATTGTGCACACACTTGATCTTAGTTTAGATTTCTTGTATCCTGCAGTCATTACTATCTTGCTTCTGATTTTCATTCATCTTTACCTTTATGCACCAGTTGATTGATATATATATATTTTATTGCTCATACTTTATTTCCTTCACCTTGTGCTACTTGCTACAGCTGCTTTATAGCTTTTATCATTTAACTGAAACTGCTGTTAGAGGTGTACTTGCTCCAATCCTGACTGGATATATTTTTCAAAGGATCCGGAAGATTGGTGTCCGACGTTTTATGGACCTCAGCCTGTCGATGGTGCAGACAGGGACCCCCTAGATCAGGAGTGATTTCCGAGTTAGTAGCCGGGATCACTAGGACCTCAGTTGTATTCATTAGCTTTTGGTACCGGATTTGTCCCCGGCTTTTGGTTTGGACTTTTTATTATATTTGATTCAGGATATTGTTGTATTATTATTATTGTTGTTGTTACTTTAGTAGTAGTTGTTGGTTAGGCTTTGTAGTTTTTAGATTTCATAGTTATCTTATCGTGCTTAGATTCGTGATTGAGTGCTTGTGTTATCGTTATCATATTGCTCCTCCGTTTGGAGTTGAGATCTTAACAGGTATATATATTATTGTGTGAGATTGTTAGCTAGATAGTAGACCTAGATAGCGTTCTACCGTCGATGCTGCGGCGTAGGCTGGACGTACCCACGACTCATGCCCTATTTTTCAGGTACGGGTAGCGTATCATAGAATTAGTGTGATACGTGTGCGGTGCACTCCACGTGTTTGATACTTTGTATTCTAATTCAATGTACATTGGTCATAGCTATTAGAGTATTATAATTATAATTGTTATATGATATAGATATATATTTATAGTTATATGCATGTTTCTAATTATATTTGTGATGTGTTGGTGGTCATTGGAGAGTAGGAGAGAGTTCATGTGCACTATTATTGTTGATATGTATAAGCATAGATATATAGGGATATGTATATATATGTATATAGATATATGTATATATATATTTATATGTATGTTCTATAATTCTTTGTGATGAGTTGGTGGTCATTAGAGAGTAGGATAGTTCATTTAGTATGGATATGTGGTAGTATATATATATATATATATATATATATATATATATATATATGTGTGTGTGTGTGTGTGTGTGTGTGTGTGTGTGTGTGTGTGTGTGTGAGTGTATGTGTATATAGGTGTGTGTGTGTATGTGCTTGTGTGCTAAAGGGGGGTGTCAATAAGCAGCGAAAAGCAGCAGCGAAAAGCAGTAGCGAAAAGCAGCAGAAAAAGCAACAAAAGCAGCGATAAGCTACAGCAGAAGCAGCGATAAGCTGCAGCAGCAACAACGATAAGCAGCAGCAGCAGCGATAAGCAGAATTAGCAACAATAAGCAGCAATAGCTTTAATATATAGCACAGTTCTTATAGTTTAAGTTGTAGATAAGTTAATAAGCTAAGTTAGTTTATATTGATAAGTTAGTTAGTTAATATTATTAGTAAGTTAGTATATATATATATATATATATATATATATATATATATATATGAGGGTATATATATATAAGCACTAGTTAGTATTAGCATTGGTTAGTATTATTTCTAGTTACCTTGAGTTACACTATGGTAATGAGAGTTGAGGTATCTTGGGTATGGTTATTGAATATCCAATGGGTATACTAGTTATGTTAGTTGTAGGTATTGATTTTAGTATTAAATAGTATGTTAGTATTATAAAAGTTAGTTAGTTAATTGGTGTATATATATATATGTTAGTTGGTATAGTATAGTTATGAGTTTAAATGCATGTTAGTATATATATAGTTATATCTAATGATTAGATATATGACCAATGTATTGGGTATTACCTTGAGATTATAGTCAAGGTAAATGGGGTATCTCAAGGTAAAGGGTAAACATAGTATCTTAGTATAGTTAGTAGCTAGTATTGTTGTAATTTATGAGTTTAATTTTATATTAGTGTATAGTGAGATATGTATGGTTAGTTAGTTAATGTTAGATATTGGATTACCTTGTGATACTAAGGTAATGTCAAGGTATTGGTGTATATTCAAGGTATTGAGTTTGTATATCAAGATGGGTGTGTAGGTGGTGTGATATCGCTTTTGGTTCAAAGCCAATGTATCCACTTAGCATTAGTTTTTCTAGGAGTACTATATATTTTATCTTGTATATATATATAATATTATTTTTATATCTAATAATTTACGTATCTTATGATACAGTATTTTGTCGATACTCTAGTATCCTAACATAGCTAGTATAGCCTAGTTACATTGTGTAGGGGCCCAATATCCTAGAGATGGACTCATACAACCTAGAAATAGCTACTTTGACCAAGTTTGACTAGTTTGACCTAGAGTTGACCTAGTTTGACTATTTTGACTCAGAAATAGTTTTTTGACCTAGAATTTGACTAGTTTAACTTATTTTAATTCCAAAATCTTGTATTAATACAATATTTCCTATATAGGTCTGTGTGATACCAGCTTGGACACTGATTTGCATTATTTTCTCTGGACCACGGACGAGTATATTCTATGATAGTTTTTATTATTTGATTACTACTATAATTCAAGTATTTAGAAATGTTACTTATAATTCTTTGACACTTTGGCACACGGATTTGTATTGTTATTGGATCGTCAGTCATGAGATATTATCTTGATTATCGAGATGGTATCGAATACTACTCCTTGGTATTGGATAACATTGGATATTATACATTAAATATTGGATACATTAGCTAGTAACGTGTCATGATTCGATCTATCGTATCAGTCGGGACGAGAGAAATACTAATTAAATAAGTGATCAAGAACTATCAGCTAGTATTGTAATCATTGGATACTAACTAATCATACACTTCACGTATGTTTGAGTTAGCTCCTTAGTGTAATCATTGAATATCCCAAGTCGATCACATATTTAGTTAGTATCTCAAATACATGGTATATTATAGATTCCATAGTTAGTTCATAGTTTATGCTATTCTATTTTTGACTTTATAGTTCATCTCCTTCATTCTTGTACGCATTGATTTATATTTCATTTGCTAGTATTGCTAGTTCTTTCATTATTCTTATATTATCAATTTTACTCTCATCGTATATAGCATCCTCTATTTTACTTTGTTATAGTTTTTGTCAATTAATTGGAACTACTATTGGGTTATACTTCGCTCTATTCCTGACTAGATAATATTTTTTAAAGGATCTGGAAGATTGGTGTCCTACGTACTACGAACCTCGACCTATATATGGTACAGACATGGACCCACTAGTTTTGGAGTGACATCCGGAAGATCTAGCCGGAATTACTAGTTATCATAGTTAGTTTTCTTTAGCATTTTGGTACCGGATTCGTTTTCGACGTATATTTGAGACTAAGATAATATTTATATTTGTTGTTGTTATGTTTAGACTGTATAGTTATGTTACACTTCTTTGATATCTTATCATGCTATAGATTTATGATTGAGTATTGTATTGCATTAAGTTTATTGCCCTCCTTCTCGGAGTTGAGATATTTTTGGTAGATTATACTTTATTGTGAGATAATTAGATAGTATAGTCGACATAGAAAATATTCTACCGCCGATGATGTGACATAGGCTGGACGTAGCCACGTACTCGTGCCCCTTCATCGGATGCGGGTCGTGACATGTAGTACTTAACTGATACTCGAAGTATCAGTCACTACCCCAAGCTAATAACTGATACTTAACTAGAATCAAACTTAACTTGTTGATACTCTAGATTTTCTACCACTTGATACCCTGTTGCTGCTTCCTGTGCCATCCTAACCTGAGCATCAACATGCCTTGATCCCTAACCGTATGCACAGACACCTATCTAAATGCAACCTGGCCATACATGGATACCAACACCTTACCTATCCCTTACTAGCACCTAACATAACTCAATTTATTTCTCCACATGCCCTTAAACTTATTGTAAACCACCTCACCCAAAATTGGTCCCACTTGGCGTAGATAGAGAAACTAGGGCTAGTTTGTATCCAATTGGAAATAGGACACGACATTTTATTTAATTATACAATATTTATATTACCTAGCGCACCTTACCATTGCTTCAATAATTGGAGCACTACACTAGCCATTGCCTTCCAACGAATTTCATACCCTTGCCCTAGACATGACCACCATCTATTCTGACCTTTGTGTAACTTATAATTATGCTCTCTTTTGCTATATTTTAGTCGCACAATAAATTTCGCGGACGTTATTTCTTAATCCTATATAATTCCAATTTTGTATCCTTGTGCGTTCCAATCAAAATTAGAGACACAATTTTGACCCATTTCGTACAACCCAATTAATGATAATATTCTATACTGAATCCTCTATATCCATGACACTTGTGTCCCACATAATTTTATCCCCATGTACTTCTAATTAATTCCAGAACACCGTGCGAATTAAATTTAATTAATTTAAATACAATTTCCATCTTTGTGCAATTTTCTAATTGTTGGGCATTTTTATGCGAAAATGCATTACGGTGTCCACACCATTGGACAATACATAAAGAAATCCAACTTTTTCCTTCATAGGAATTTTTCCATAATTTTTGGAATATGCAACACCCAAACATCGCCCCCTTTATTTTAATCCTAACCATTGCATTTAAACAATGTAATTTATAGCCTCCAAGCATCTTCATGTGAGCCCAAGGCCCAACCCAAGAGGGTGTTGACCAAGCCCACTCCTAGGTCAACAAAACCCTAGTTCACATGTATATATATAAAAAAATTCCTCTTCCTTTCCTTTACTATTTTAAACCCAAACCTAAAACTCCCAGCCGCCTCTTCATCCCATTCCCCTCCTCCTCGACAAGCCAGGCCGCCCTGACCTCGCCGGAGCAACGGCTCACCACTTCCTTCTCCGTCAACCTCCCAGACCTCCGCATGCACCAAGCAACTGTCACCCTCCTTCCCATCCCCGCCGAGCGGCTGTGCTTAGCCACGAGCCTTCTTTCTCCTCCTCCCGAGCCGCCGGAGCTCCACCCCGCTGTCGTCGACTGGACCACGGCAGCCCCGTAATCCCTCGTCGACCTCCCTCACCCGCTTTCATCTTTCCGCTCCACCTAGAAGCCCGCTGGAGACCCCATATCCACCAGTCACCACCACCAGTACGATCACCTCCACCTCCCCCTTCTCTCTCCTTCTTCTTCGGTGAACCACCGGACTACCTCGACCTCCTCCAGTCCGTCCCTCAACACCACCACACCACCAGCACCGCCACCACCTTTCGCTTCCCTGAGCTCCTCCTCTTTCTTCTGGCCGGTCTTTCCCTCCACTGGCCGGACCTTTCCCCCACTGGCGGGTGAGGAAGATCTTCACAGACCATAAGAGCTTGAAGTACGTGTTTACATATAAGGAGTTAAACATAAGATACGGTGGTTGGAGTTGATGAAGGGCTTCGACATATCCTTGCAGGAAGGCTAATGTAGTCGCTGATGCCTTGAGCAAGTATCCATTGGCTATATTCTTGACTACAAACAAACATTTCTTAGCCGATCTTGAGAGCTTGGGTATTGAGGTACTGGTACCAGGTGTCGAGATGTAGATATAGTTAGAGATGATGGATAGAATTCGAGCTATGCGGTATGATGGTGAGTATCTCAGGAGCATCAGAGCACAGGTTCGGATGGGATTATCCGAGGACTTTAATATTTTTTAGGATGGATCACTACGACACGGTACCAGGTTATGTGTGCCAAGAGAAACATTGTACGAGGAGGCTATTCAGGAGGCACATCGATCGTAGTACTCTATACATCCAGGTGCTAACAAGATGTATAGAGATCTGAGGGAGCATGTATGATTGTAGGGTATGAAGTAGGAGATGGCGCACTTCGTATCCAGATGTTTAGTGTACCAGCAGGTAAAGGAAGAAAGGCAGAGGCCACGTGGTTTACTTTATTCTTTACCCATTCCAGAGTGGAAGTGGGAGCATGTTATCATGGATTCTGATTTGGAACTTCTACGTTCTCCAGGAGGTAAAGATGCAATTTTGGTTATCGTAGAAAGGTTGACAAAATCAACCCACTTCTTGCCATTTAAAGTGGGTACGTCTACGGAGAATCTAGCAGAGATATATGTGTGATAGATTTTCATATTGCATGGAGTTCCTGTGAGCATCATCTCTGATCGGGATAGTCACTTCATATCCCAATTTTGTGGGAGTTTTCAGACTAGCTATGGTACCCAGCTCAAGTTCTGTACCGCATATCATACCCAGACAAATGGGCAGTCGAAGAGGACTATTTAGACTCTCGAGGATATGCTTCGCACTTGTATTTTAGATTTTAGAGGCTCTTGGGAGGATTATCTTCACCTAGTAGAGTTTGCTTACAATAATAGTTACCATGCCAGCATTGAGATGTCACTATTTGAGGCTTTATATGGACGAAGATGTCGTACTCCTCTATCTTGGGATGATATTGGTAAGAGAGCCTTGTTGGGACCGGAGATGATTGTTGATACAGTTGAGAAGATGAAGCTCATTAGAGAAAGACTTCGTGTGACGCAGGACAGACAGCGACATTGGGTCGATAGCTACTAGAGGCCTTTGGAGTTTGAGTTATAGATTTTGTTTGTATTGCTAGTGATTGATTTATTTTAGATTGAGTATTAAAGTTGTGTTTTATTCAAGTTTAGCAATATGGTGTTCTTACGGACTTCTCCGACACGGGGCAGGATTCACTTTTGCGGAGGTGGAAAGCTTAGTCCATGGTACATCGGACCCTTCGGTATTCTTGTGAGGGTTGGTACGGTGGCTTACAGACTAGACTTTTTGTTCCATGTGTCGTAGCTGAGACGGTATGTGGCAGATCCTAGTCACGTATTGGATCACTCGAAGATCAAGATGGGTCCGACTTACAGCTACCTATAGCAGTCAGTGGAGATTCTGGATTGCAGGAAGAAGGTTCTACGGAACCAGTCGATTCCCTTGGTATGCGTCGCATTGAGGCATCACTCTCCGGTAACCTAGGAGAGGGAAGGCGAGATGCGCAAGTGATACCCTTATCTCTTTGAGCCGTGAGGTATCATTCTCTCTTTCTTACTGTAATTGCTTGTTGTAGTGCTAGTTCTTTTCTTAAATTTTGAGGATAATTTTTCTAAGGAGGGTAGACTTGTCACTACCATATTTCTAGATAAGGGCATTTTTGTTATTTAACATATTTATTATTTAGTAATTAAATATTATATATTATGCTAATAATTAGTTATATGTGTTGTGCTATTTAATTATTTTTTTGTGGGCTAGCCTATTTTATTTAGACTTGTCATCAGTGGACCCATAGGATTATCATGACACAATTAAGCCCAACATTAGACTAGGCTCATCAGACCTATTCCCTTAATTAATTAAAGAGATAAGATTAGTTTCATATAGAATTAGAAGTTTCCTAATATAGCCTCCCTAATTAAATACTTTATGACTGGTTAGTAAGGGTAAAATTGGTATTACATGTTGCTTGGAAGATGGAAGAAGGTGGCCGGCCACATAAGAGGACTCTTTCTCTCTCCACTTCATTAATTCATTCATTTAGATCCCCAATTATGTTCTTCCCTAAATTTACTCATCCATCCACCAAATTTAACCAAATTCACTCCCATTCCCTCTCAATTTCATCATCTAAGAATCATTAGAGCTTGGATTGCAAGGAGCACTTGAAGGAGGAGAAATTGACAAGGAGATTGTGTCCAAATTGTGTCTATTGAGTATTTTATTGAGAATCCATCTAATAATAGTTAATTCTGAATCCACTCCTTAATTTAGACTCTAATTTATGTATTTAATCATTAAGAATCATCCCTTGTCTTAGGGCTACCCATAGGATCAAGAACTAGATTCATATGACTTATATTGTGGAATCTACATGGTAATTTGTGTCTAATTAGGGAGAATTCCGAGATTGACACATCGAGTGTGTGTCCTGAGACCAATTAGATCTAATTTGACTTAGATCTGGGTTGTGAGACTAGATACGTGTCCACAATTATATACGAGTAGAGCGTATCATAGTATCTTGTGATACGGTATGATGCGAGGCTCATTTTAGATGTTTTGTATGAATGGTCTTCAATTCCTATTGTAACCAGTTGCATTAGTTATGAAATAGTGTATTTGATATGTAGGAATAATTATTGTGGTATATTGTGAGTCTTGACTATCATTTGAGTTCGTATCATATATTATCTTGCAAATGGATGCTAAGTGTTTGATTCAATGTTTAGTAGGTGGATCCTAATGGGATATATAAAGGGCTTGTATATATATATATTGAGGTTGGTGTCTTTATACATGTATACTTACATTTATGAGTGTGTGTGTCTGCATATATTACTTGTGTTAGTGAACTGTTGAGTGACCAATGGAGGGTTTGTGAACTGTGCATTGTACAATATAAACTGGAAGAAGGTGCACATTCGAGTATACAACAGATTAAGAGGGAAAAGATTGTTAGTTTCTTACACAGTGCATTACAGTCTGCACTGCAGGTAGAAAGCAGCAGTTGCTGCCTGTGGAGTTCAACTAACTGTGTAGTAATAGTGCAGGAAGGTGTATGATAGGTAGTTTAGTGCAAGTTGAGTGAGTTTAGGATGCAGATGGTTGTACCACTGCAGCAGTGTGTAAAGACAAGGCTCTGGTTCAGTTAGCCCACTGCATTGGAGTGTTTGTAGGTATGCTCTACTATTTATGTAGGCATCAAAACAAGATACATGAGCATACACATGAACTATGTATCAGGTTAGATGTGGTTGAACGGACATGAGGTAAATCAATGCAAACAGAACTCTTGTGCAGTCCTGTGTGTGCATATTTGCCAAGTAACAGTTCTGCTCAGTATATACAGGCTAGAGTAAGTGTCATGTCCCAGCCCCAAAATACGTAGGACTAGGACACGTAAGCATGCCAGCCACATGTACATGGCAACTCCAATTTATGGAAACCATAACACATGTGTACGTTGTATTATGAACAATAATTCACAAGTGGTAAAACTATCACAAGTCACAGTGTATAATCTAATCTCATCCACATAAATCAAATGAATAAATGAATACCAATAACTATGTAACTAGATCATAATATGAAGTATTTAAAGAGGATAGTTGGATGGAAACAAATCTACTACCAACTAGAATATAAGAGCAAATACAACAATATAAGTACAACAACCAATAATCACAGAGACGCGAAGAGAAGACCTCCTCGGAGTATAAGTAACCAGTCCGGATCTGCGCTCCTGCGAATACTCATGAACATCTACACCTGGAAAGGGACCAGGTCCTCAGAGGGACATAACAAGATACATAGAAATATGCCATAAAGTAAATACTGAATAAATAAAGGGGTGCACTAACCATCTAAGTGAATGCAATTTGAGGACAACTTTGAGTGTATGGGAAAGTGTAGGCTAGATATATGCTGACGTAATTTACCAATCATGACAACTTACTAGTATATTCCACATATGCCCCCATAGGAGGGCGCTCTGTAATATAATAACGTCCAGCTGCGAAGAGCATGGCATTTGTATAGTATATCGTCTTTATCGCTCCGAAGAATGTGGCATCAGTGTAATATATCGTCCATATCGCTCCGAAGAATGTGGCATCAGTGTAGTATATATCGTCCAAATCACTCTGTCGAGTGTGGCATCAGTGTAAAGGAAGTGGGGTGTCCCATACGCCTACTAGTCGTCCTCCCCGCCCAATGATCTATGCATGTTGTATCCACAACACGCTGTAGCTACTACACCGAGATGGAGTGCAAGTATCGATGCCGTAACTCTGGCTCATAGTCTATCGTTAGTACAATAGACCAACCTTACAACCAAACAAGGACAAGGATTGGACCTTCGTACTACAATAGTCTATGCTCCAACTAGTAATAACTGCTAAGTCTTCTAACATGCATTACTATTAGCAGTTATACCCTATCCGTCGCATGACCTACACGTATAGGTGGCCAACCGCATATGCAAGTTTGTGCCCTACATGAGACTCACAACACGTGTAAGAAATGTATCAAGGCCTGGGGAGTCATACCGATAACTCCACAACTTTAGGTAGGCCTACTAGACACTAGGTCAGACACAAGTCCTAACGTCAACGCCTTCGTTGACTACACCCGAGTCTCTCTCGGACGTGCACAGTTTATATAATCTAAAACAATAAACATGAAACTAAAATAATAACTGAATTTAAATAGTACAACAAGACAAGGTATACTTGCCTGGCAAGAGAGCTGCGAAGTACCAATAACCTGCTCCTAAAGTCATACAGATAATCCGATAGATCCTATATGCATATGATATAATACAATACAACATCAGTCCTTACACTAGCACATACACAACCATATATACACTGGACCCGGGGGTACGCTAGGGGTAACACTGGTCAACTAACACGGTCAATTGCGCGACTATTTACGCGGGTGTCCTATATTAAATGTTGTATCAAAATTAGACAGTCAAAATAATATGTGTCTAGGCCAGTACGTAAATGTACACAAGGAAGTCATCTAACATGTTCTTAGGGTCAACATGGTCAAGGTAAACACGGAATAATCCACAGTGTCCTAGGGTCGTACAATATAAATACATATATATTCATAAGTATATAATTACTTATATAATACATCCATCTATATATGTATATATATATATATATATATATATATATATATATATATATATATATCACTTAAATTCTAATATGCGTATGTGTACGCGTACAAGTCATTGGGTTCACCGACTCAGGGTCCAATATCCACTAACAGTCATAAAGCAATACTCATGTCCTAATAGCATATACACAAGCACACATAAAAAGGAGAAGAGGGACAGGTTCGAACCTCGGGATATGCGCACGAGAATGAAGGTGACGGCGATGAGGTTGATGATGATGACAATGACGACGATGATTGGGGTTATGATGAGGTGGTAACTGCGATGATGGCGATGATTATGACTACGACGACGATGATGATTGTGATGCTCATGGTGAAGATGATGGTGATGATCATAATGATGATTACATGATGGTGATGACGAGAATGATGATGTGGGTGATGGTGTTGACGAGGATGATGATATGGATGATGGTGTTGACGAGGATGATAATGTGGATGATGGTGTTGACGAGGACGATGATGTGGATGATGGTGTTGACGAGGATGATGATATGGATGATGGTGATGACGAGGACGATGATTGGGATAATTAGGGCTAAGGTGTTGGTGATGATGATGATGAGATGGTGATGATAGGAGGATGATGTGGGTGATGGTGTTGACGTGCTCCGGCCAGTCGGGGGGAAGGTCCGTCCAGTGGACGAAAAGTTTGGCTAGAAGGAAGAGGAGGAGAAGAGGAGCTCAGGGAAGGGAGAGGTGGTGGCGGTTCTGGTGGTGTGGTGGTGTTGAAGGACTGACAAGAGGAGGTCGAGGTCATCCGGTGGTTCACCGGAGAAGAAGGAGAGAGCAGGAAGAGGTGGAGGTGATCGTGCTGGTGGTGGTGACTGGTGGCTATGGGGTCTCCGGCGGGCTTTTGGGTGCAGCAGGAAGATGAAGGCGGGTGAGGGAGGTCGACAAGGGACTTCGGGGCTGCCGTGGTCCAATCGAAGACAGCGGGGTCGAGCTCCGACGGCTCAGAAGGAGGAGGAAGAAGGCGCCTGGCTGAGCACAGCCGCTCGGCGGGGATGGGAAGGAGGGTGACGGTTGCTCGGTGCAGGCAGAGGTCTGGGAGGTTGACGGAGAAGGAGGTGGTGAGCCGCTGCTCCGGCGAGGTCAGGGCGGCCGGGCTTGTTGAGGAGGAGGGGAATTGGAAGAAGAGGCGGCTGGGAGTTTTAGGTTTGGGTTTAAAATAGAAAAGGAAAGGGAGAGGAAAAATTGTATATATATACATGTGAACTAGGGTTTTGTTGACCCAGGAGTTGGCTTGGTCAATACCCTCTTGGGTTGGCCCTTGGGCTCACATGGGGATGTTTGGAGGCTATAAATTACATTATTTAAATGCAATGGTTAGGATTAAAATAAAGGGGATGATGTTTGTGCGTTGCACATTCCAAAAATTATAGAAAAATTCCTATGAAGGGGAAAGTTGGATTTCTTCATGTATTATCCAATGGTGTGGACACCTTAATACATTTTAGCATAAAAATGTCCAACAATTAGAAAATTGCACAAAGATGGAAATTGGATTTAAATTAATTAAATTTAATGCGCAAGGTGTTCTGGAATTAGTTATAAGTACATGGGGATAAAATTATGTGGGACACAAGTTTATGGACATAGAGGATTCAGTGTAGAATATTATCATTAATTGGTCTGTACGAAATGGGTCAAGATTGTGTCTCCAATTTTGATTGGAATGCACAAGGATACAAAATTGGAATTATTTAGGATTAAGAAATAACGTCCGCGACGTTTATTGTGCGACTAAAATGTAGCACAAGAGAGCATAATTATAAGTTACACAAAGATCAGAATAGATGGTGGTCATGTCTAGGGCAAGGGTGTAAAATTCGTTGGAAGGCAATGGCTAGTGTAGTGCTCCAATTATCGAAGCAACGGTAAGGTGCACTAGGTAATATAAATATTGTATAATTAAATAAAATGATGTGTCCTATTTCCAATTGGATACAAACTAGCCCTAGTTTCTCTATCTACGCCAAGTGGGCCCAATTTTGGGTAAGGGGGTTTACAATCCACCCAACTTAAAAATAATTTTATCCTCGAAATTAAACTAGGGTATAATTGGTTTAAATCCTTCACATACATAAGGTAAGTCAATCGCAATCTCTTTGTGATAATTAAAATTATAATCAAATCTATCGCAATCATTTCAAAATTAAGATAATCACTGTTCAAGCCAACATTCAACCTATCCTAATCTCTTCTCACTTTTTTTTAAGTCATCAACATCCAAATTTAAATTGAATCCATATAACATCTTCAATATTTAATTAACCTACATTAATTTTGATATCACGATCTTTAACTATCATAATCTCATTTAGAAAATAATTCTAATCAAATATTACTTCTATTTTTAACTTGTGAATCTCGTACTCTTCAAATTTTACTTTCAATTTACATCATCAATATTTTAAATAGGTAATCCAACAATAAAAATTTCTTTTAATTCAATCATCAAATTTGGAATTCAATCCGACCATGTTCATATTTAGAGTTCTATTTATTTTTCTCAAGATTTAAATCGATGATTCAACCTTTAATACTCAAAATTTAAATCTTGCTCAAATTATAATTATTTGGTTCGCCATATCAAGGTTTTAAAATTTATTAATCCTCATTATCTTAATCATTCTTCTAAAATTCTCAAAATCAAAATGACTTGAACCTCTCAATCTAATTTTACTCGATCACAATCTAAAAGTATTTCATCACAAGTTGACAGTGTAACTTCTACCCAACTTAGAATTTACCCATCCATCACATAAGGCTCTTACATTTAAGAAAACTTATTCCTCAAATTTACTTAATCATGCTACTCAATCCTCGAAGTTTTTAACATCAAAATATATCATACATGATATGCTCTTAATCAATTATAAAAGATAGTCATCTAGTAATGTAGTTGGCCTATGGGGTATATCTAGTACTATCAATGTGTCAAACTTATACCAAGCATGAGGTTTCGTCTTTCCAAAATAAGGGAAGACGGAAAACAATAATAAAGAGTCCAAGGAGGAGGTAATAGAATAGAAGTGTGGGGATCAAGACGTTTAAAGAATTCAAATGGGAATTGTCAAGGCAGTTGTGGATTGAATCATATTTTGGTAATTCCTATTCACATGCTCGTATCAGTACAGTTATGTAACTGATACGATATGCTCAGACATATCTAGAGGGCAAGTACATTCGTCTACTAATCACTATATATCTCAATCCATGTAAAGTAGTTATGCGAAGGGCGAACCAAGAGCACTATGGTTAGCTAGACCTTAATACACTAATTCTGAAATATATTAGTGTATGCATCCAATAATACATATATCATGATCAAGCTAGATAAAAGAGTAAGCTTATAAAACTAGGCTATAATAGCATCATAAGTTGAGGTAGTCCAGAAAATATAAGCACGCTAGATTATGATGAGAGAAGTTACAAATAATTCAAGTTCACAAGGAGATAAGACTCTACAATCTCTACAGTGGTCGTACTAACTCCTTGTCTAAGTCGTTAGTCGACCCGATAGGATATGGACCTCTAAGTTCTACAGTCTGAATAAAATTGTCTTATGCTAGCATATAATTAATGTCATTCAGTTACACTTTATTAATGAGTCAAGAGGACTATGTAACACTAGGTTATGAGGCATACTACCCAACTTAAAGGAATTAAACTAATGTTGTAGCTGTCTTGAGGGGATTCTACAGAATAACCTGGTCCTTGTAAAGTATAAACTCTTATTGGGGTACACGAAGAAAAGATCTTGGTACCTATTAGGGTATCCTATTATATTATATAGGTAATGGTTATCTTAAGTCTTAGTCATAGTGCTTATAGAGCAAGTGTCAATAGTAAGAATGGAACAGTTACTGGCCTTAAGTGGAGAAGGGGATTTAACTTGTATCGAGGTGGGGGTATGAATCACGTGATTTGAAACTAAAGGATAATCTTGAAGTTACAATCTACAAGAATAACTCAAAACTATCAAGTTCTAACTACCAAGCACAACTTTTCAAAGTTTAACATTAACAACAATAATCCTAGCAAACTATATATCCTTAACATAAGATAAAATTACTTGGCCTACAATCAGAAGGTTTAGGTGGCATGAATTGAAAGATGAAGAAAAGAAGAACATAATTTAGTCGTCACACAAACAGCGAGCGTTAGGGTTCAGAGGAACAAGATATGAATTTAAAATAGAGGGACTCTAGATAATATCATAGTTTTCTAAGGGGAAGGTGGTAGCTAATCTCTGTGTTCGAGGTATGATCAAGGGAAATATTATTTTATTCCTCTAAGTTTTCTAAGGTGATGTCTCCTAATGATAGGACAAGAATCTAAATTTATAGTTCTAATACTATCTTACTATGAAAGTTAGGTTTAGTCCTAATATTAAATCTTGGATTTCTATTGGTTCCTTAATGCTAGGGTAAAACAGTGTGGTTAAATTTATAACTACCTAGTAGTATCTGTACTACCCTCAAGTCATTCATAATTATATCAAGGGTTAATCATAAACCAATCTATAGATGAGGGATGCTAGGGTTCACTAGATATTCTAAACTTAGTGAAGTGTCAATGTTCTAGTTGTATTCTTAAATGGTGTGTTACCCTAATTATCATCTAACAACAAGGGTTCCTATATTCTCGGAGAGGCTATACTCAAAACTATTAGGGAAGCACATGAATCAAGCATGATGCAATTATTTAAATAGAACAGATTGGAAGAAAGATAAGTCATAGTAAATTGTGGATGAGATCCTATACTCTAATCCTATTTGCAGGCTTGCTCGGTACAATAACGTAACCGAGACAATATGCTCTCGACCTGCATGGGCCACCACTAAAAACATGTCATGCCCCAGTCCCAAATTACGTAGGACTAGGACATGTAAGTATGCTAGCCGCATGTACATGGCAACTCCAATATATGAAAACCATAACACATACGTACGCTGTATTATGAACAATAATTCACAAGTGGTAAAACTATCACAAGTCACAGTGTATAATCTAATCTCATCCACAAAAATTAAATAAATAAATGAATAGCCAATAACTATGTAACTAGATCACAATAAGAAGTATCTAAATAGGATAGTTGGATGGAAACAAATCTACTACCAACTAGAATATAAGAGCAAACACAATAATATAAGTACAACAACCAATAATCACTGAGACTGCGGGGCCTGCTATGCTGGTCTCAGGGCCTAGTATGCCTGCTGCGCTGGTGCTCAGAATGGTGCATGAAACTGCTGTCTTTGTTGTTGGAAGGTCCTCTGCTGCTGGAAGTGGGGTCATTTGGCAGGTCCCGTATTTCTGCTAGCTCCTCTTTATGTGTCTTTCATACTCTTAGATTTGATCGCCAAGTCATCCTCTGCCCTCTGTGCATCCATCTGTATATCCTTAAATGTCACTGTGCGGTATCCTCTGGTGAGAGCTCTGATCTCCCAGGTCAAACACTTTCGAAACTTCCTGGCCTTCCCTAGAGGATTCTGTCCCTCTACAAATTTATCCAATCTACAGAACTCTGTTGCGTACTCATCCACCGACATGCGTCCCTGGACGAGGTCTAGGAACTGGCTCTCTAGAGCACTCAGAGCCACATCCGAAAAGAACTTCTCCTTGAAAAGCTCTTTTAAATCTTCCCAAGTCAGTCCTGGCGCTGTGATCCTCGGGTTTGTACGAAATCATGTCAGTGCAATATCGAACATCTAGTTTCCCGCTGCCTCTACATGTAGGCCCTCTGGAATCTGTGCTAGTCACTATATGGAACAGTCGTTGCGGTCTCCCTCTGAGGTGACAAAGTAACTGATCTCGCCGAAACTTCTCCAGAGCGCTACGATTGGGTCTTCGACAGCATCCTAAAGACAGATTCAAACAAAGGAATAAATATTGCGCAAGATACGATAGTATCAAGGAAGGACAGTAATATTTCAAAGAAAGTAATTATTCTGAATAATCAAGATAGAAAATTCAATAGATTAGAAATGATCCTAGTAGTGATTGAGTATCCTCTCATCCAATATCCCTAGTCCTATATCATATAGCAGGCTTGTACTAATACTCTAAGTCTGAGTACTACTACTTCGATATCGTACTAGTTGCGAAGGCAGACCTGCATGGGCCACGACAAAAATGTATCACGACCCACACCTGGTGTAGGGCATGAGTACGTGGATATTTCCAGCCTTCGCTGCAGCATCAACGGTAGAATACTGTCTAGGTCAAAAATACTATCTACATATCTCACATATAATATATAAGGTACCTGTCATGCTATCTCAACTCCAAATGGAGGACAATATGATATTATGATAATAGTAAGCAATGCTCAATCACAATAACAAATTAGAGGAAGATATGGTACAATATAGAATAGAGGGAAAAAATAAAGTCATAATACATCACAAGTCTAAGTCTAATCTCAACACAATATCTCAAATAATAATACAATGTCGAAAGTGTCTAACTGACATATACAATATCATGAATGAACTAGCTAATTCTTATTGACTGCTGTTACTATCTCAACAGGCTCTACGGATGCTAACTCGAGTGGCTCGCCATCCTGTGGCCCGTAGTGCGTAAGACACCTATCCTCTAATGAATCATCTGAAAAATATATCCAGTTAGTATTGGAGCGAAGTACAACCCAAATAGCAGTTCTAAATTGACAGAAACTATAAAATAACAATGGCAATGCAAATAAATGATGGAAGTAAATGAACTAGCATATATCACGAGAAGAAGCATTATGGTAAATAATGGCAAGAAACTGAGAACAATATGGTGATAAACAATATTGTAATAAACTTGAATAAAGGAAATAATATAATAAAATATTCTTTGAAATATTAGTAAGATAACGTGATCGGCTTGGGCCTAACATGACCTATATATAAAAGGTGAGCTAGCGTGACCACACGTGAGTTGCATGATCTGCTAACTATCATAGGCTACACTAAATCACGAGATATAAGGTATGATCACATATCCACTAAAAATTCTCCATTGCTAGGCAAGAGGATAGCAAGTTATAAATTCTATTTCGGTAGGACATTGATTGTATTTCGATTATTTTCTCAATTCTTTCCTGATTTGTTCCCCCGACTTGTACACGGATCCAAATAATGATACGCTATAACACATATATCATACTACACGGTTTATAATATTATGTACTATAATCATAGTCTATATAATCACTAAGATATCACAGTAATCACTGAGTGATCATGAAGCACGACACGGTGATCACTGAGTCATCACGACAATAACATCTCATGACCAAGATCCACATATACCAATCCATGAAACCATCGTGCCAGGAATCAAATATCTTAATACAAAATACATGAAACATAGCGGCTATACAATAAGAAAACTATCAAAGAATGTACTCACATGTGGTTTTTGAGCAAATGGTATATCTCGGTATCCGAGCTGATGTCACACATACCTATATATGAATGACATGTCAATAGGATAAAATATAGTGATAATTAGCTACAATACACTAAATATGATTTTCTAAGTCAATACTTGGTCTCACTAGTCAAACTAAGTCAATTAAAGTCAAATATTGACTTTTAGGGTAAAATATGTCAATATTGGTTAAAACTAAGTCATACCTATCATTTTAGACCAAAAGTAGTTAATCTAGTCAAGATTAGCTATACTAGTTATTACTAGGATACTCTATCTACTAATATCCATGTATAACCTATATACATATACTCCATACCATATTACCTTAGCATATCAACACCTTGTTATTATCCTAGTTTCCTAAGCTATTGGTATATATATATATATATATATATATATATATATATATATATATATATATATATATATATATATATATAAAGTATCTTTAAACTCCACTTGGTATCTTAGGATACCTCAACCATTATCTTAAGATTTATGCTTCCTTGATGTAGTACTTAACTGATACTCTAAGTATCAGTCACTCCCCCAAGCTAATAACCGATACTTAACTAGAATCACACTTAACTTGTTGATACTCTTGACTTGCTACCACTTGATACCCTGCTGCTGCTTCCTGTGCCATCCTAACTTGAGCATCAACACCCATTGCTTCCTAACCCTCAAACACATTTGCACACACCTATCTAAATACAACCTAACCACACATGGATACCAACACCTTCCTATCCCTCACTTGCACCTAACATAACTCAATTAATTTTTTCACATGCCCTCACACTTACTCTAGCCTGTATATACTGAGCTGAACTATCATTTGGCAAATGTGTACACACAAGAGTAAACAAGAGTTCAGTTTGCATTGATTCACCTCCTATCAGTGCAACCACATCTAACCTGACACACAATTCATGTGTATGCTCAGTTATCTTATACTGATGCCTACATAAATAGCAGAACATACCCACACACTCCAATACAGTAGGCTATTTGAACCCGAGCCTTGACTTTACACATTGCTGCAGTGGTACAACCATCTGCATCCCGAGCTAACTGAATTTGCACTGCACTATCATGCCCTACAACCATAATACTGGAAAGCGGGACTGACAAGGACAGCTACATATACTTAGAGCACTCCGATGAACTGTATATAAGGTGAAGTTATAAGACATGAGGGGTCACTACTACAATCCAATAGTCAAGCCTAGGTCCAACAACCTTGTTTCTCAATCACAGGAACAATAGGTATAGTAACAAGATGTAAGATCAGATGAAATAAAATAGTAAAGCATCCCAAACTATAATATACAGATGATCATAATGCTAGTAAACACAAAATGAGTAAACTAGCCCGAGTCTATGTCATACATGATCAAACCTAGGATATGCCAATCATGCAAATGCCCGTAGGCTAACAAATCAATCCAAAATATGAGACAAACATGTGCTCGGTTGCTAAACGCTAAAAAAAGAAGAATGTACAACAGACCGTGGAAGTAAGGGAACCCACTCAAGCAGTCTAGTACTCCGGCTGGTCACCATCCTAGGGAAGATGCGGGAGATCCTCTGATGCTGCTATCGGATCTGGCTATACAAAACCAGTGGGGACAGACCCCAAATAGCAAGTATAATAAAGAAAGCCAATCTAGGAACTTAAACCAATAACACAAGCAATGCAAACACTGAAAGTAAATAATCTCTGGATGAAATAAATACTGAAAACCTGCAATGAGATATATCCTAAACTGATAAGCAATAAGAAATAACAAGTGCAGAAGATAAATTTTTTTATCATATAAAGCATAGACTAATCATCATCCATAAATCACGGCAAATCATATAAGTACGGCTTGATACTTCAACTAACTAGTGTTATTACAATCCTTAATTACTAACATTTATGATGCAACACGATGCTAGAGTTCCTTCTAATCGCATGCCCCTGCAGTCCGTCCGGGATACCCACTGGCACACATTGAGACCAGGAAAATCACACAATGAATCCATGTAAATCTACTCGATAAAGCCATGTAAATCCACTTCTTTTCTGTGGGTAACCGGGACTGCATAAAATATAGGAAAATTCTTAGCCTTGAACTTCGTGAGTCTCTAGTTGTTTAATCCTTAGCATTTTCTTGTATAAATTTGGGTATGGCATTCCGTAGAATCCATCCTAGATATAATGCAGATAAATCAAGTTCTAACAGTAATATAGTCCAGTTTTAATATACATTGCATAGACAGACTCATGTTAGCCACGACAACAACCATGCTACGTAAAACTAAGTGAAGCCAGGAAAAGCCAAGTGAAGCCATGTCAATCCAGGTGAAGCCAAGTGAAACCAAGTCAAGCCATGTCCGATAAAGCCATGTAAAGTTATGCCAAGTCAAGTCCAGTCAATCATGTCACGTGTAGCCGGGCAAGGTCGGGTGGAACCAAGTGAAGCCAAGTCAAGTCCAGTCATCTAAAGCCATGTAAGTTCATGCCTTGACCGGTCAAGTCAATCACGTGTCGAAATAAAAGTCAGAAGAAAGAAACAAAAACTCAAAAAACCAAGAATTCCTAAAGAAAGAACATGATCGGTATACCATCGGTACAGTCCAGTACACTAACGGTATATCGGTCAAGATATAGCAAAAATACAGCAAGTTCTGGATTTGAACAAATTGGTATACCATAGGTATACTGGAGTATACCGTCGGTATGCCGTTCCAAGTTGACAAAAAAGCTGCTGGAAAACAAAGTTTCTCAAATCGATATACCGTCGGTACAACCCAGTGTACCATCGATATATCTGCCAAGACAAATATCTAACAATGTCGACAAGATCGGTATACCATCGGTATATTGTAGTACACCGTCGGTATGCCGATAAGGATCGCAAAAATATCTAGAAGTCAAAATCGATATACTGTCGGTATACTGTAGTATATCGTCGGTATGACAGTTTCTGACAAAAAATAGGCTAAAGTTAAAAATCTGATTTTCGGGACCCAAATCAAACCCCAAAAATCACTAAAACTAGGTCTAGCAAGAATTCAAGTCTAGGGGTAAGTTTCATATCACAATATGGACTAAAACTTATGTCACAACTCCGGTAGCATCTCCGTTACCGAGTTACCAAAAAAAAGACAAGGTAGGATTCTACCAGAATTCAAAGTCGAGACGGTCAAAAGAATAAAAATCACGAGAAGAACAAATATAGTAAGGCAAGTATAAGCTAAAAAGCAACAACCAAAGCTCCAGGAAGGAAAATATCAGAAAGTAAAAAAAGTTCACGAAATCGGTAAGGTATACTTGCCTAAAGCGAGCTCCCAGCCTAAGTCTTCTAGTCTGCCTCCTCGAAGGGGTTCAGAAATCACACTCAAGGTCTTAAGACCAAGCTCCAAGCTCAAGAGAGAAAAGGAAAAAAGAAGAGAAGAAAGAGAGAAAAGAGAAAGAAAAAAATACTATATATAGGAATCCCAATAAGTGAAACAAATATCTTCAGGATTGGTATACCATCGGTATACTGGAGTATACCGTCGGTATACCGGTCAGGTAGTAAAGTTTTAATTTTTAAAAATTTTAAGCTGTCTCGAGAACTAAATAAAACCAATAGATAGCACATAAATATGTATCCGTATAAAATACGAATACTGTGAGATGAGTCTCACAATCCTCCGCTCCTTCAGAAAATTTTGTCCTTGGAATTTCCATAAGGATCCAAAAATTAACTAGCAAGAAAATGCAAGAAAACAAGCAAGAACTAAAACAAGCCGGTAACTCATGTGAGCATAAAATTTTTTGGACAACAACAAGAAATGAGAAAGAACAATAACAAGCATAACAGATAAGCTAACAATAAATCATATGCACAAGCTAGAATAGGACCCGGGTATACGAACAAGTATATCTCCCGAGTTGAAGAGAAATGGATAACGAGTACGTATATCATCCTCACGCTCCTACGTCGACTCTCCCAGTGAGTGATGCCCCCAAGCAATATGAACCAATCAGATAGTCCAGTTCTTGAGAACCTTCTCCCTCTGGTCCAAAATAGATACGGGCCTCTCCTCATACGATAGGTCGGTACCAACGATCAACTCTGAATGATCTAGGATGTGGCTCGGGTCTAGAATATACTGGCGCAACTGATATACGTGATAAACGTCATGTACCCCATAAAGCGATGGCGGAAGAGCTAGACGATAAGATACGTCTCTAACTCGATCGAGAATATCGAACGAGCCTATATATTTGGGATTAAGCTTCCCCCGTACTCCAAATCTGATAACTCCACGGGTAGGCAAAATACTCAAAAATATATGGTCACCGACAAAGAACTCAAGATGACAACGCTGCTGATCTGTCCAATGACACTAGCGATCTTGAGCCACTCTGAGATGCTCTCTAATTTGCCTCATCACTACAACCGACTGAGCAATCATCTCTAGACCTAGCATATGTCTCTCGCTAATGCCATCCCAAGATAACGGTGATCTACATCTTCTACCATATAAGACATCGAAGGGTGCCATCTGAATGCTTGCCTGGAAGCTGTTGTTATAGGAGAACTCTACCATATGCAAGTGATCCTCCCAAAATGCACCAAAGTCAAGTGTATAAGCTCGAAGCATGTCCTCAAAATTCTGAATAGTATGCTCTGACTGTCCATCTATCTACGGATGGTAGCCTGAACTGAACTTCAACCTACTACCCAGGCTCTACTGTAGGCTCTGCCAAAAGTGAGATATGAACCGCGAATCTCTATCTAAGACTATGCTAACTTGAACTCCTTGTAATCTGAATATCTTTCTTATATACACCTCAGCTAACTACTTTATAGACTGGACCACTCTAAAAGGAAGAAAGTAAGTAACCTTTGTGAGTCGATCCACTATAACCCATGCAGCATCTCTGCTAGACGGGGATCTAGGAAGATCAGTCACAAAGTCCATAGTGATTTGGTCCCACTTCCACTCTAAAATCGGTAATGACTGAAGTAGTTCGGCCGGTCTCTACTGTTCAGCCTTGACTTGCTGACAGACTAAAAATCAAGAAATAAACCGAGCTATCACCCTCTACATTCCATTCCACCATAAGTGCTAACGAATATCTCGATATATCTTCGTCCCTCCTGGATGTATTGAGTACTGAGAATTGTGGGCCTCTGACATAATCTTTTGTCAGACATATCCTCTTGGCACACAAAGTCGACTCCCAAACCTAATAGTCTCTTCCTCATGAATGATCAACCGTGGTCTGCGTTCTGACTCACCCTAATCTGAGCCGCTGAAGTCTGACATTACTAGTCTGCTCTGTTCTGATCCTGTCAACTATAGAAGACTGAACCTCTAGACTCGCTATCAAACCTGTATCACCAGGTAATACCACCTCGATACCCATCTCCTGAAGATCCTTCAAAATGTGACCTGCTTTGTCAAGAAGTAAGCTCCTCCTTTCCTGCTCAAGGCGTCTGCTACGACATTAGCCTTCCCTGGATGATACTGAAGGTCAACATCATAGTTCGTCAATAACTCGAGCCACCTCCTCTGTCTCATGTTGAGCTTCTTCTGTGTGAACACATTCCTCAAGCTTTTATGATCTGGGAAGATATCCACTCGAACACCATATAGGTAATACCTCCATAGCTTAATTGTAAATACTACTACTGCCAACTCAAGATCATGCGTCGGGTAGCTCTTCTCATGGTCTCGAAGCTGCCGAGATGCATAAGATATCACTCTGCTATGCTGCATAAGGATACATCCTAGTCCTACTCCTGAAGCATCACAGTAAACTGAGAACCCACCTGGTCCCACTAGTAGTGTCAGGATAAGGGCCAAAATTAAACTCCTTTTGAGCTTCTCGAAATAAGTCTGACAAGCATCTGACCACTCAAAGAACACATCCTTACACATTAGTCGTATCAAGTGTACGGAGATCCTCGCGAAGTCTGCCATAAACTACCTGTTGTAACCTGCAAGACCCAAAAAATTGTGTACTTCTGAAACTGTATGAGGTACTGTCCAAATCACAATATCCTCTACCTTCTTGGGATCTACCTCAACTCCTCTACCAGAAATTATATGTCCCAAGAATGAGATACGGTCAAGCCAGAACTCACACTTGCTGAACTTCGCGTACAGCTGCTGCTCTCGTAGAATCTAAAGAACTGTACAAAGATGTGCTCATGCTCTTCCTCACTCCGACTTTAGACCAATATATCATCAATGAACACTATCATAAGCTGGTCTAAGTAAGGCATGAAGATGCTATTCATGAGAGACATGAATATAGCTGGTGCATTGGATGCTCCAAATGGCATAACTAGGAACTTTCAATGACTATATCTAGATCTGAACGTCATCTTGGGTATATCCTGCTCTCTGACCCTGATCTGATAGTACCCAAATTGCAAATCGATCTTAAAAAACATAGTTGCTCCACTAAGCTGATCAAACAAGTCATCTATCATGGGCAAGGGATACTTGTTCTTTATGGTTGTCATATTTAGTGTTATATAATCAATAACTAAATACGATGAACCATACTTATTCTTAACAAGAAGTAACGAGACTCCATAAGGAGATGCACTAGGTCTAATGAATCCCTTGGCTCTCAAATCCTCAATCATCTGGTACAAGATCTACAACTCAGATGGTGACATCCTGTAAACTCTCTCTGAAACTGGCTCTGCTCCCTGGATCAAATTAATATAGAACTCCACATCTCTAACTAGTGGTATACTCGGTAGCTCATCGAAAAATACGTCAGGAAACTCATAAACTACCCTGGAAAACTGTGCCTCCTCGGCCTCTGCCATTATCAATGTAACCTTCGGTGACTCTACTGCACCTTTCAAGAATGAGAACTCCTCACCAATAGGTACACGAAAGATAACCTTGCTACTATGATAATCTATCTTCGCTTGCCTCGCACTTAACCAATCAATCCCAAGGACGACATCATAATCACCCATAGGAAACTCTATCAGCCTCGCGGGAAACTCTCTCCCGCACACTATAACTCTATACGAGGGATATACTCTATCTACTCCCTCGAGACAATTACCAGTAAGTATATTCAATCTTACAGGTAAGGACTCAGACTACAATCTAACTTGTGTGGCAAATCGTACAGATATAAATGAATATGATGCACCAGAATCAAATAAAGCTGAAGCTGAACAAAAGTGGACGAGAATGGCACCTGCTACTACTTCTTCTGCTGCCAAATCCACCGCCATCAATAGCAAGAATACTCGACCCTTTCCCTCGGGTGCTGGTCCTCTCAACTGCTGACCTCTAGGTCTCGCCTATGTCTAGGCCTCCGCATACTGCTACAACCTCTGATGGAATGCCTGAGCCTGTGGTGGCAAGGGCCTCTGAACCTGTTGTTGCTGCACTGGTGCTGGTGCCCAATACTGCGGCGCTGCTGGATGAACTGCTGACTGGGCTGATAATGATCCAGTCTAGTTCCTTCTTGGATATGCTCCGATCTTGTGGTCTGATGCCCTACACACCAAGCACAATCCCTGTGCCCTATGGCACTATGATATAATATGTCCAGTTATCCATAATGGAAACAATTATGGGAAAAAAAGAGGACAACTGCCTCTGTTGAGGGAGCGTCTGGAAAGACTGTTGAGATGATGTTGTCCTCTTCGAGGATCCAATCGTCAAGGCTCGAACTGCTAGAGCCGGTGCTGATGACTGGGATGATGATCCTCCTGAAGCGTGAGAGCTCTTTTGGACCCTAACTCGATCTGTGATCCTCTGCGAGGTATACTTAAACCTCCTGGCTGCCCGTTTTACCGCGCCAAAGGACTGACACTCATGCTACTCTATCACCAGGATAATATCTAAATAAAGTCCCTGCTAGAACCTTCTTGCCCTATCCAACTCGGTTGCTACCAAGGTGGGAGCAAACCGACTAAGTCTCGCAAACTGTACCGCATAGCCATCGACGGTCCTGTCCTCATGTCTAAGGTTGTTAAACCTCTGCTGAAGCTCATAATGCGTCACCGCATCAAGGTACTGTAACACCCCGTTCCGCTCAAGCGACTGCCGTTTCAAACATCAATAGTGCAGCTGTCCCGACCTGCTTTGCCTCGATCAAGAAGCAAAGGATATCCAGACTTGTCCCTACAGGTTTTCAGCTTAGGCTTTCAGAGGCTCGCTCAGACGTATCGCTCTACCGAGGCGAATCATCGCTAAGGTGGGTGGCTACGGTAAACTTGTCTTTGCTTAGCCAGCATACATAAAATCAGGAATATTCATGCTAGTCGCTAGGTGATTCACCCCCTGCATGCTAATAAATCCAACGCACCTAGCTAAGGGAATAATCCCAACTGTATTGCTTGCTAGAATATGGAAATGAAATACTGCTTATATTCAGACCTCGCATGCTAAGTCCCTTAACGGTTTTAACTCTCGACTTAACTTCGGGTCCGAGCAACGTGCCTGCTTATGTTCCTTAGAAACGCATGCTTGTCTATTTGTATATTACCTTGTTTTCATCCAAACCCCGGGAGACTACTACGTAGTCGTTCCGTGCCTGAATGAACCTGCAAGTATTCGGGACCGTTAGGTCACCAAGGCAATTCCCGAACCAGGGAATCTGCACCCTGAATGAATAAATCACAGCTCGTGGAGCAAACTACTGAATCAACGTTCCTGCCTTAACAAGTTCATATATATATATATCCTGACTCAAACTTGTTCCATATAACTTGTTCATATATATATATCCTGCTTTGAACTTGTTCCTGCCCCTGCCCCTGACCTGCATATCGCGAACAACTTGTTTCAAGTGAGATTCTCCTGATCTCAGTTCCTGCGGACGGCCTCTGGGGCACCGGGCCGATCCGATCCGGACAGGAACCCCTGTTAGTCTGCCTACTTCGGGCATAATGGTGTGTAACGCCTGTGAATTTATCCTTCACGCCATTCTTGCTCACAGACTAAGTAGCCGCCTGACTCGGAAGGAATGCTCTGTAGCGCTCCTGATCCGTGTCGCTGTATTCATCTCCTTTCATGTGCTACACCTGTCCTTTATGGCTATGCCAACGACTCCTGTTCATATAGATAAGTCATCCTCGCTTAGCGGCTACCCTCGTGCGAGTCATTGCATCGCATCAACTGAACACCTAAACGATCATGTTAAAATGACCCTTCGTGTATGCATATGCTTGCCTCCTGAATGTTTATACATGCCTCTGCTCGAATTAACAATGTTGCCTTAATGTTTGCCTTGGACAGGGAAGGAGATGGTAAGTTGGTAAGTCTCGCCGTGTTTCCTCTCATGTTGCACGGCACACTGCCCGACATATTAAGCTATTCAATGTTTGCATGAAACTGATCCTAAGGCAACTAGAAAGACAACTTAATAGTTGTGCACGGAACCTGTATTACGTGTTTAGATTTATCGAGCGGGCGAGTAGCTTCCCCACCAGTGCATACAATGTACTGATAATCCACCAGTTTGCTTGCAGGGTGCGGGAGAACCTCGTTCAGTGCGGATGCCTCCTTCGTGCGTGCTAAGGCCAGGAGTTCCCTCTGAAGCCTTGCAACGGTGCATCCGGGACTGAAGCGCATATACAAGATATAATGTTTTGAATATCGCCTGACCATCGCCTGTTTAATCATTCCACAATTGTAGCCACTTGGCACGCTTTTACTGTTTCAGAGAGAGAGGCTTGAGCGACTTGTAATCTCGGCTATACGCCGCCTGTAACACATATTTATATCAATAAAGAGTTGCTTTACTTCAAACTTGTGTTTTAATGCTTCCGCTATATTGTCGACTCAGTGAACCTATTACCGATCGCCTATGCGTTCATGACTCCGCTGCACTCGGACAATCTGTGTGACTCTGTGGCTTAGAACTCTTGCTGCCAGCCAATGAACCATGGCCTTGTAAGGGCGTGGATCACGCTCGTACGGCATCACGCCCGGATGGGTCAAAGCGATCGTTCCGTGGGAGCGCTGGCGAGGGTGATTCCCGCCTAGCGGGAACGGCCGAAATAGCCTGAGGGAGATCGGGGCGTGACATATTGGTATCAGAGCCTGGCTTCTACGCCTTTGGACTTCAATTCGATATCTCTGTTTCGAAAGCTCGTTCGTGGGTTATGTGCACGCTCTCTCTCAATGCCTCGATGGAATATTCTAACAATAAGTCTAAATACTTTCAAAATGCGTTTTGATTGATATGCTTGCTTGTTTGCTGTTGTGCTGCGAGTGGCCTTTGTGCCAACCTGTGCGAACCCATAAGAGTATCGCTAGTAGCTTGTCCGATTTTTACTAACCCTAAGTTTGGTTGAATGCATCTTTTCAAGGGACGCCTTGAACTAGTGCACCATCCAAGACTTAAGAAAAGGTGAAACTAGAGTGCTAAGACTTCGCTATCACTAAGCTGGTTGACGTGTTCACGCTAGAAGTGCACTTCGAAAGTGCGCACGATCCAGTCTAAGCGATATGCTAATTTCGAAGCTTGTGCAAGTGAATATCCAAATAGAACAAGTACAACGACTTGTCTAGGATTGTCTCATCCCTAGATTACTGCTTGTCCTTAGTAAGTCTCGAGGACGAGACTTTTTCTAAGTTGGGTAGGATGTAACACCCCGTTCCGCTCAAGCGACTGCCGTTTCAAACGACAATAGTGCAGCTGTCCCGACCTGCTTTGCCTCGATCAAGAAGCAAAGGATATCCAGACTTGTCCCTACAGGTTTTCAGCTTAGGCATTCAGAGGCATGCTCAGACGTATCGCTCTACCGAGGCGAATCATCGCTAAGGTGGGTGGCTACGGTGAACTTGTCTTTGCTTAGCCAGTACACATAAAATTGGGAATATTCATGCTAGTCGCTAGGTGATTCACCCCCTGCATGCTAATAAATCCAATGCACCTAGCTAAGGGAATAATCCCAACTGTATTGCTTGCTAGAACATGGAAATGAAATACTGTTTATATTCAGACCTCGCATGCTAAGTCCCTTAACGGTTTTAACTCTCGGCTTACCTTCGGGTCCGAGCAACGTGCCTGCTTATGTTCCTTAGAAACGCATGCTTGTCTGTTTTTATATTACCGTATTTTCATCCAAACCCCGGGAGACTACTACGTAGTCGTTCCGTGCCTGAATGAACCTGCAAGTATTCAGGACCGTTAGGTCACCAAGGCAATTCCCGAACCAGGGAATCTGCACCCTGAATGAATAAATCACAGCTCGTGGAGCAAACTACTGAATCAACGTTCCTGCCTTAACAAGTTCATATATATATATATCCTGACTCGAACTTGTTCCATATAACTTGTTCATATATATATATCCTGCTTCGAACTTGTTCCTGCCCCTGCCCCTGACCTGCATGTCGCGGACAACTTGTTTCAAGTGAGATTCTCCTGATCTCAGTTCTTGCTGACGGTCTCCGGGGCACCGGGCCGATCCGGACAGGAACCCCTGTTAGTCTGCCTGCTTCTGGCAGAATGGTGTGTAGTGCCTGTGAATTTATTCTTCATGCCATTCTTGCTCACAGACTAAGTAGCCGCCTGACTCGAAAGGAATGATCTGTAGCGCTCCTGATCCGTGTCGCTGCATTCATCTCCTTTCATGTGCTACACCTGTCCTTTATGGCTATGCCAGCGACTCTTGTTCATATAGATAAGTCATCCTCGCTTAGCGGCTACCCGCGTGAGAGTCATTGCATCGCATCAACTGAACACCTGAACGATCATGTTAAAATGACCCTTCGTGTATGCATATGATTGCCTCCTGAATGTTTATACATGCCTCTGCTCGAATTAACAATGTTGCCTTAATGTTTGCCTTGGACAGGAAAGGAGATGGTAAGTTGGTAAGTCTCGCCGTGTTTTCTCTCATGTTGCACGGCGCCTTGTCCGACACATTAAGCTATTCAATGTTTGCATGAAACTGATCCTAAGGCAACTAGAAAGACAACTTAATAGTTGTGTACGGAACCTGTATTACGTGTTTGGATTTGTCGAGCGGGCGAGTAGCTTCCCCACTAGTGCATACAATGTACTGATAATCCACCAGTTTGCTTGCAGGGTACGGAAGAACCTCGTTCAGTGCGGATGCCTCCTTCGTGCGTGCTAAGGCCAGGAGTTCCCTCTGAAGCCTTGCAACGGTGCGTCCGGGACTGAAGCGCATATACAAGACATAATATTGTGAACATCGCCTGACCATCGCCTGTTCAATCATTCCACAATTGTAGCCACTTGGCACGCTTTTATTGTTTCAGAGAGAGAGGCTTGAGCGACTTGTAATCTCGGCTATACGTCGCATGTAACACATATTTATATCAATAAAGAGTTGCTTTACTTCAAACTTGTGTTTCAATGCTTCTGCTATATTGTCGACTCAGTGAACCTGTTACCGATCGCCTATGCGTTCATGACTCTGCTGCACTCGGACAATCTGTGTGACTCTGTGGCTTAGAACTCTTGCCGCCAGCCAATGAACCATGGCCTTGCACGGGCGTGGATCACACTCGTGCGGCATCATGCCCGGATGGGTCAAGGCGATTGTTCCGCGGGAGCGCTGGCGAGGGTGATTCCCGCCTAGCGGGAACGGCCGAAATAGCCTGCGGGAGATCGGGGCGTGACAGGTACCTCGCCTGAAACATCTCAGTAAAAATTTCCTACGTAATCGAGGCTATCGGGGAAACCTTCTGTGCTTCCCACCAATCACGAGCCAAATCCAATAATTGTAGCCTCACTACAGCAACTCACTCTCTAGTCGGAGTCCCTGCTGCCTCCAGGATGGCCTCAGTGTCCTGCAACCATGTATCGGACGAAATCACTTCCTCTGTGCCCAAGAAGAATAGAGGACTGAGTTACCTGAAGCTGGTAGCAGAATTATGAAACTGAGAACCACCTCGTTCCAATGCTGTCTGGACCGATTGAGTGAGTACGTCACTCTGGTGCTGCTAGGTCACCATAAAATCTCGAAGAACATCCATTAGTGCTCCGACAACAACCTCTGGTTGCTCGGGCTGAACTGGGTGCACTGGCTACACCGATGTTGCCTGCTGGTCTGATATTGCTGGCCGATCTGCCTCAGGATCTACTCTAGATAATGATGAGGCTGATCCCCAAGAATACGCTGGGCACCCAAATGCTGACCCTCCTTGAGCTGAACTCGATCCATATGGCAGATAATATCAGGAATAATGCCCTCGAAAGATAAGGACACAAATGTCAATAGAAGAACATGATAGATCAACGAATAAGCAGGTATCAGATCAAGAATTAGGGTTGGAGATAAATGACTAGGGATCAAGGGGAACAATTTAGGATTTAAACATCTAGAAACAATAATAACCCACCGCATATCTGAAAACCAGATCTGCATGGGCCACAACTAAAACCATATCACGCCCTAGAACCAGAATACTGGAAAGCGGGACTGACAAAGCCAGATACGTATACTTAGAGTACTCCGGTACTCCGCATATACGGTCAAGCTGTAAGACATGAGGGGTCACTACTACAATACAACAGTCAAGCCTAGGTTCAATAACCTAGTATCTCAATCACAAGAACAACAGGTATAATGACAAGATGTAAGATCAGCTAAAATAAAATACTAAAGCGTCCCAAACTATAATATATAGCTGATCATGATGCTAGTAAACACAAAATGAGTAAACTAGTCAGAGTCTATGTCATACATGCTCAACCCTAGCTTATGCCAATCTTGCAAATGCTCGTAGGCTAACAGATCAATCCAAAATATAAGCTAAACATGTACTCGGTGGCTAAACGCCAACAAAATAATAATGTATAACAGAGCGGGGAATTAAGGGAACCAACTCAAGCGGTCTGGTGCTCCGGGTAGTAACCATCCTCGAGAAGATGTAGGAGATCCTTTGATGCTTCTCCCAAATCTGGCCAAACAAAATCAGTAGGATCAGACCCCAAATAGCAAGTAACACAAAGGAAGCTATTCTAGGAACTTAAACCAACAACACAAGCAATGCAAATACTGAAAGTAAAGACTGAAAGTAAATAATCTCTGGATGAAATAAATACTGAAAACCTACAATGAGACATATCCTGAACTGAAAAGCAATAAGAAATAACAAATGCAGAAGATAAATGTGTGATCATATAAAGCCTAGACTAATCATCATCCATCAATCACAACAAATCATATAAGTACGGCTTGATACTTTAACTAACTAGGGTTATCAAAATCCTTAATTACTAATATTTGTAATGCAATACGATGATAGAGTTTCTTCTGATCGCATGCCCCTACAGTCCGTCCAGGATACCCACTGGCGCATGTTGAGACCAGGAAAATTACACAATGAAGCCATGTAAATCTACTCGATAAAGCCATATAAATCCACTTCTTTGCTGTGGGTAACCGAGACTGCATGCAATCTAGGAAAATCCCTAGCCATAAACTATATGAGTCTCTAGTTATTTAATCCTTCGTATTTTCTTGTACGAATCTGGGTGTGGCATTCCACAGAATCCATCCTAGACATGATGCAGATAAATCAAGTTCTCACAGTAATATAGTCTCGTTTCAATATATATTGCACAAACGGACTCATGTAAGCCACGACAACAACTAAGTCACGTGAAACCAAGTGAAGCCAAGAAAAGCCAAGTGAAACCATGTCAATCTAGGTGAAGCCTAGGGAAACCAACCCAAGCCATGTCTGATAAAGCCATGTAAAGTCATGCCAAATAGCATTCACAAATATCAGTCACAAATGCTATGGGTTAATAGCGTTCCTAACTACTATAATTCTATATCGTTCCCTATCTACAATGTTCTTGTACGCTATAGATTAATAACATTTCATTATAGCGTTCAGAATGCTATACCAAGACTACAACGTTCATAAACGCTAAATTATTATAGCGTTTTCATACTATAGCGGGGGAAATTATAGTATAAAGAATACGCTATAGTTAGTATCCTATAGCATTTTAGGCATGCTATTATATGCCATATTTGTTGTAGGGGCATGATCTTGGGATACCGTTTCCTCCCCCATGTTACTACCACTTTGAGTTGCTTAATTAACCCTATATTAAGCTCAAAAATCTCAAGGAATGGCCATATGAGAATTTTCCTTAAGATGTCGAATAAAGTACGGACACGCTAAATACGAATCCATGGAATTTTAATCTGGATTCACCCGAGCGTGCATGCAATATTTAATAAATCAATATCGTAGCCACGCTTTGGTATTAGACTCGCATATCATGTCCTTAGAGGAAAAAATAGTATATTTATAATATCATACGTTTAGGAATTAGGAGGCATTCTCGATGCATATCCCAAATATAATCTCTTTAATACGTAATACGAAATATTGTACCTTAATGCACATTAGATCAGAAACTTTATCAAGCAATAATTGTATCAGCACAAATACAGTATTCGAGTCCAATTACCAATTATTATTGGGTCACATGAATCTTGATCACATTATAACATGAAGCTTATGTCATGCACATAGCTGGTTAGTCATTATTCACATAGTCTGGTCCACACAAAACATCTCAAGTCCAACACATATTCATGCCATGTATGAATCCAATCTTAGCACATGGTCACATCTAATACGAGGTCTGGTTTCTAAGTCCATTCTTCCTTAGAATCATAGCACAAGCAATACCAGGATCAACCACATAGAGAATGATAAGAATATTCCAAATAGGATAAGTGAACACATAATGAAAGCACTATGCGCACGAATGGGGTCAATATGGATAACATGCGCATAAAATTGTACGCATGAAGGTCTGGCGCATAAAGTCTTATGAACTACAAAAGGGGTGGCGCACAAACTCACCAAAGTAAAGTTGGCCCACAAACTCACAGAAATAAGCTTGGCGTACTAACAATCAAAAGTAAAGTTGGCGCATAAACTCACAGAAATAAGATTGGCGCACTTTGTCAAATTAACCAACATGGCGCACTTAACAAAAGTATGCGGGCAAGAATAAGACGTGCTTTCAAAGAAAGTACGCGAGCAACTAGCTAAAAGCCAAAACACACAATCCGAGGTCAAAGCTTGATAGTCAAGAAACTAGTCAGTCGAGGTGCACAAAAATCAATAACACAGTAATCGAGAAATCAACCAAAGCTTCATCCCTAAGAAAATAAAGAGGGAAGAAATTGCGCGAGCAAAATAACCTAAGAAAAGTGCGTCGGCTGACGAAACATAGGAAAAATGCGCCATATTGCCAAGCACAAAGAAAGTACGCTGACTGACTATGGCGCACTTTTCTCTTGGTTTCTCAGGAAGAACTTTGGTTGAATATGCACCAAAGTGCGCTAACTGAGTTTTTCTCTTGATAGTGCGCCACTGAATCAAGGGGTGTGACTGTCGTACTTTTGCTAGGAGACTGAGTGCAGTATGATTAGTACGTACGAAGAATTGGGACATCACACAAATTCGCCCAAAGTAAAAAAATTATTTCTACACCAAAGGGGTCATGTTGCAAACTCTTCACACAGTGTTGTTCTTCTTCTCCGGTCAGCCATTTCGGTATATGTATTGCATCAAGTTTCAGTACTAAACTTAGCTGGACTCGAAAACAAGCATGACCAAAAGCAAAGTTACACAAAATATGGTGCTCTATATTATGAGCTAATTAGTTTTATAAAACACCAAGTTTTTGGGAGATCAAACCCCAGAAAAATAAAAGTAAACCTATAAACCCAAACTCAGGTCCATGCAATTCCAACCAAGAAAATTAAGAACAACAAGTATTAAGATGAAGGGGTGCTTGGTCACAACAATATGACCTAAAAATAAATAGGAATTATTAAGAACTACAAGCATGCATACATCTATAGTTATTCTTCTTGTGGAAGATGTACTTAACTACGGAGGGAGAGAAAAACCTAAGGGAGAGAAAATGAAAGGAAATATAATGAGAAGAGAGAGAGAAATAGGAATATATAGGTTTAGGTTTAAGATGTGGACAGTTGGATCACTCAAATCCATCCAAGACACACATGCCACCAACCCAACCAAACCCACTCTCTCCACAACTCTCAGGTCCGGTCTAAACAATGGCCGGGCTATCAACCAATTTTTGCCAAAGTACGACAAGGAGAATATGCGCAAAGATGCGCTGGAAAAGGGGACTAACATCTTTACCCACCTTAAAAATATATTTATCCTCATAATTCAAACTCAATGCTAGATAGAGATATCAAGGCAAGCAACAAACTAACTACGAGCAATCTATACATGCAAGCACTAAAATATAGCTTCCGAATTGAATATGTGCCGGTACTGAGACCGTATATCATCCTCGCGCTCCCACGTCGATTCTCCAAGAATGTGATGGCTCCAGGCAACTCGGACAAAAAAAAAATCTAATTCTTGATTACCTTCTTCCTTCTGTCCAGAATGGATACGGGTTGCTCCTCGTAAGGTAAGTCGGTACCAACGACTAATTCAGAATGATCGAGGATATGACTAGACCTGGGACATACCTACACAACTGAGATACATGAAAAATATCGTTCACCTCACATAGTGAAGGTGGAAGGCAAGACGATAAGATACATCACCTATCCGATCGAGAATGTCAAACGACCCAACGTAACGCGGACTAAGATTCCCGCAGACCCTGAATCTAATAACTCCATGGGTTAACATAATCCGTAAGAATACGTGGTCGCTGACATGAAAATCTAAAGACCTACGATGCTGGTCTGCTCAGTGACGATGACGATCCTGCACAACTCGAATTTATTCACTGATCTGCCTGACAACTTCTAATGTCTGCGTGATTATTTTTGGGGCCTAACATCTTCCACTCACCAATGTCATCCCATGCCAACGGTGATCTGGACTTCATGCCATATAATGCCTCAAAAGGTGCCATCTGAATACTGGTATGATAATTTTTGTCATACGAGAATTCCACTAAGTGAAGGTAATTTTTCCAAGATCCACCAAAGTTGACTGGATCTGTAGGCTTGCCAAAAATTCTACATCCTGTGGTAGTACTATCTCGATTTCCATCTCTCGTACGTCTTCTAGAATGTGCTTTTGAGTGGTTAACATGAATTATCTACCTCTTCTACTAAGTTCATCCGCTACTACATTAGCCTTGCCTTGATGGAATTAAAGTTCTACGTCATAGTCTTTCAACACCTCCAGCCACCTCCTCTGTCTAAAGTTTAAGTTCTTATGCGTGAATACATATTTCAAACTCTTATGATCTTTAAAGATCTCCACCCGATCACTATATAAGTAGTGCCTCCATAGGTTAAGCGCAAACACTACTGACGCTAATTCCAAATCGTGAATTGGATAGTTCTTCTTGTGATCTTTGAGCTACCGCGAAGCATACGCCATCACTCGCCCCTACTGCATCAAAATACATCCAAGACCCTTGCTAGATGCATCAAAATATACTTTGAATCCTCAGAGCCTGCTAGGAGAGTAAGGATCGAGGCAGAGATTAACTTCTTCTTCAATTCTTCAAAGGCTATCTGGCACTCTGTTGGCCATATAAATTTAACTTTCTTGTGCGTCAACCGAGTCAAAGGTGCTGAGATCTTAGCAAAGTCTGACAAAAATATTTTGTACTATCCTGCCAAGCCTAGGAAACTACGCACCTCTTCCACAGTCTTCGGAACTGGCCAGTTCTCTACTGTATCTACCTTCTTGGGATCAACTGACACTCCTGCTCCAGAAATAATGTGCCCAAGAAAGGATATGTGATCCAACCAAAACTCATACTTACTAAGCTTCACATATAACTGGTGCTCCCTCCAGGTCTGCATACTATCCTGAGATATTCTTCATGCTCCTTCTCATTAGAGAATACACAAGGATGTCATCGATAAATACTACCACAAATTGGTCTAAGTAAGGCATGGAAATACGGTTCATCAAATCCATGAATACTGCTGGATCATTAGTCAGTCCAAATAGCATAACTAAGAATTCGTAATACCCATATCGTGACGTCATACCCAGTCCCAAATACGTAGGACTAGGAATATGTATCATCCAGCCGTATGTATATGACTACTCCAATATGTTAGAAAATCATAACACATACGTACGCTGTAATATGAATATTAATTCATAAGTGGAACATATATTGTCAACACAAGTCACAAGCAACTATATCTCATCAACAAGCACAAGTAAAGGGATATCAAAATATATAGCTAAATGTCTCAAGTATGAAGTATCAAAGAATAATAGTCGGGTAAAGACAAATCCACTACCCATCGACTATAACAAAACCTAAAATGATAGAGGAGATCAAAACTCCAATATAAGATAAATCTCAAATAAAATAAACTACAACTAAGATATCCATTAATAATAAAGTAATCACTGGTACTCAGAAGGTAAGACCTCCTCAACAGAGAATGATGCGTCAGGTCCCGATCCGTAGTACTGCGGATAATCCTGCTCGTCTATACCTGGAAAGGACCAGGTCCTCAGAGGGACATAACAAGATACATAAAAGTATGCCAATATAGTACCGAAATGCATGTCAGTATCAAAGGTCTCTAAATTGGACAAATTATAGGCCAAATAATGTATGTCTAATTTTGGATTCCGGTGAGACGATCCTAATTTCGTCCATCAAGTCAACCGTGGGTCCCGCAAATAGGCGGCTCGGTCATTTGTCTTGGAACCGCGTGAAACTTGGGTCATAGGACTAGCGTGATACCACAAATCTAATGACTCAAGTTTTATCGCGTTTCGACGATTGTGCACCAACTAATGGGGAAATTTATAGAACATCGATATGGGGAAACTTTTACGGATACGGGTTAATTTTGATATGCACACACGTATGAATCAACTTTTGTGAAAGCTCGCACGTCTGGAAATACCATACGTGCCTTTCGGTGCAACCGGTATATGACATGGTGGTTCTGTTTGTCGGAATGCACTCTGTATCATAAGTTTTCTAAGTTTTTGAAGATTATTTTTCATTATTTTTAAGATAAATTTTAGCACATAAATAACGAGTATATAGGTATAAACAATACATTATTTTGATGTCGTATAGGTTGTCTCTAGGTCTGTGCAATTAGATTCCAGGTTCGTCAAATATTCTGGAAGAAACTAGCCTTCCAATATGGCCTCACGGATCGATTTATAGGTGTTCCACTTTGCATGAAAACTCAGATTTTTTGAAAAGTTTTGGTGAATTTAAAACAGAAATATGATTGTTCGAATAAAACTACTTGAAGTCATTCGAAGATATTTATGTTGTGATTAAGCCTAAGCAATTAGATCAAAAATTGGTGAAGCAGGTACGGAGAATTATGAGGAAAAATATGGGTACCTGGACTGTTGGTTCTGACAAGCGAACCGGGGTCATAGCGGTCGGTTTTCGCGACCGTCGACGGTGGCGAATCTGGCGGCGGTCGCAGGGTCACACGGCTGTCGCGAGGCGGTTGCGAGGGGTTAGTCTGGAGGCGGTGCTTGTTGACTAAAGGTAGGGTTTCATTTTAGGTTGTCATACGTATATATATATATATATATATATATATATATATATATATATATATATATATAAAGAGAGAGAGAGAGAGGGAGAGAGAGAGAGAGAACAAGAGAGATATCGAGGGGGAGTAGTAGTCTGGGTTGGGTCACATTAAGGTGGGGGCCGTTTGTTTGCTGCTATAGGTTATTGTTGTTGTAGTGTTTTGGTTTGTATTATATATTTTATTTTATTTTTATTTTCCTTTCTTTTTTTCTTTTATTTCTTTATTATTATTACTATTACTATAAAATAATTGTGTTATTATATTTAATTACTACTATTATTAATATTTTGAATTAATGATACGTTGTCCGTATACGTACTATTATTCCTATTATTATATATACATATAAAAATTCTAAAAAATTAGGGGTGGTTACATTCTACCTAACTTATAAGAATTTTGTCCTCGAAATTAAAGCTAACGCACGATAAAGAAATGAGAATATTATACGGTAGGAAAGAACAAAGTAAGCTCATACATTGATCTTCGAACAGATACGAAAAATGTTTGCGCATGTCATCCTCGCGCTCCCAAGTGGATTCTCCTAGAGAGTAATATTTCCATGCCATGCGGACCAAGGGAATAGATTAATTTCTCAACACCTTCTCCCGACGATCAAGAATCTCCACGGGTTGCTCTTGGTATGACAAGCTTGACCCAATGGTGATCTTGTAGTGATCGAGTATATGACTGCTATCTACCATATATCGTCTGAGTTGCGATATATGGAATACATCATGCACTCCCTTAAGTGAAGGTGGTAGTGACAATCGATACGGCATGTTACGAACACAAATATGGATATACTGAACACGAGCTGAGTGTGAACACAAAGTACACGATAATTAATACCCGATACACACAATAAAATACATGTGAAGGAGTACCCGCTGAACACGGTAAGGGATAACATCTTCTGATAGGATCCATATAGTACCAGTCCGTGAAACAACTGTGTCGGAATCAAGTATACAGTTCTAGAATATATAATTTATATACTATAATAAAATAAAAACAAACAGAGAAATATACTCGCCTTTGGTCCTGTGCAAAGGTGTATCTCGATGTCCAAGCTGGTGTCATACATTTCTATTTAAGAAATATCATGTTAAATGGTGTAATGGATGATTAAATGTTGACTGAAATAAAATATGCTTCTAAGTACATTTTTAGCTAACTAAGTCATACTAGGCTTATACTAGTTGATACGAGGACAACTAAGGTCATTACCTTAAGGTATTAGCTATAGTAGCTATTCACACTAAGGTATCTATATAAAACTTATAAATGTATTCAGGGATACCCAATATCTAGTATCAATATCTAATACTAACCTTAACCCAATCCTAACTTGATACTTGGTATCCTAACATAACTTCTAGGATAAGACTCCATATCCCACTAGCACTACCCTAGCCCTTGGTATCAGTCCCTTGATACTCACACTATCATATTGTGCATCAACCTCTCACACCCTCCTCTACCTACAGAAGTTGCTAATGTGCATGCTAGCACACGCTGCATACTCACACAGGTACAACAGTACCTGTTGTTGCTGTGTCCCTATTTTATTACACTTGCTGCCTGCTATTGCTAATGCAACTAACTCTAGGTTGCCACAAACCTGGTAGTTATCCCCGTAATGCACTAAAATGTTAATACCTCTCCTACTCTAGGTGCACCCTTGCTCCAACTATTCTCAATACTATACTTAGATACTTACCCCCACTAAATATGATATTATTGCTAAGTTTACATAGCCTTGCACTAAGAAAATGCTACCTGCTGCTGTTGATATCTCTTATTAGCCCACACCAACTAATACTCCACTTAACTTATGTAACTAATGCTAATTACATAGCAACATAGTTGTTGAGTAATTGTTGCTGATCCTAACTGCTAATGCAACTACTAATATTATCTAACTCTAGGTCTGTCCTAACTTAAGGTTTATTTCATATGGCAACATCCACTTATTGGCCTCCTAACCCGACCCCAAATGCACTGCTGATCCTATGAGTTTCTCACTGATGTCCTTCATTCCTACTTATACACCATGATGCATGTGTGAAACATTACAATTGCTGCAAACAATACTCTGATACTCTTGTATCAGTATTCTCTTACCCTCACAAGCTACTGCAACATCAGTGCAATGAACACTGATATCATATTCTACACTTGCATCAGACATCTCCCCCCTCACACAGTCACTTCACCACAGTCTCAAACGAAACTCTTACCTGGATCCACTTTTCCCAAACTCACAGTACACAAATACACATAGGGTCACTTATATTCTAATACTATTGTATCTAGTTTTAGTATGATACAGGTAGCCCCCTTGCTCCCAAATATCTTGCACTCTACCATATAATCTAATATTAAGATGTATCAGACATCTCTTAACACCATCCTCACAAATCCTTTTTCCCACCATATTCCCTGGCAACTAGTGCTACTACTATGGCTGATATCAAGTTCCCCTCCAACATTGATACCCAAATTTTAGTTCCTACCCGAGCCCCTCTATATCTAACCTAATGCTTCAACTATTCCTTAATTTGCTGTCAAGGATGTTGTTGTTCTTGCAACTTATTGTTGCTATAGTTGCTGCTGATATCGAGCAACCTGCTCCTATTGCTCTAGTCCAAATAACTCTAGTTAACATTTCTCCCTCCTCACTATACTTAATACACTCCTTTACATACCTATATTCACCTCTGATGCACCCCATCAGTGATTGATACAGATATCAGTCAGTGACTTATACACACATCAATGCTTCAGCTATATACTTGTCATGCCCCAGTCCCAAAATACGTAAGACTATGAAACGTAAGCATGCCAGCCGCATGTACATGGCAACTCCAATATATGGAAACCATAACACATGCGTACGCTGTAATATGAATAAAAATTCACAAGTGGTAAAAACTATCACAAGTCACAGGGCATAACTCTAAATCTCATCCACGAAAATTAAATATAAATAAACGACCATTATCTATGAAACTAGATCTCAATACAAAGTATCTTAGATTATAGTTGGATGGAAACAAATCCACTGCCGAACTAGAATATGTAAGTGCAACACAACAAACACAATATAAGAATATCAAATAACAATCATGAGCTCGAAGAGAAGACCTCCTCGAAATATACATAGCAAGTTCAGATCTGTGCTCCTGCGAATACTCATGAACATCTACACCTGGAAAGGGCCAGGTCCTCAGAGGGACATAACAAGATACATAAAAGTATGCCATAAAGTAAATATTGTAAAAACTCAAAGATAATCTAACCAGCTAAGTGAAATGCACTTTGAAGACAACCTTGGTACGTATGGGTAGGTGAAAGGTATAAAGCGTAGCGTCGAGCCAGAGGCTAAGTATCTAGCATTAGCTGTAAACTGGATGCCAGAAGTATATGCTGACTACATCACTGATCATGATAGCGCGTAGCTAGTAACCTCTGTCGGATGTATCGACAAGCATATACGCCCAGAACCGGGTAACACTGGCCCATAACCGGGTAACACATGGCCCATAACCGGGTAATACTGAGGCTCACGGCCCCGCAGTTTACTCTGAAACTACGGCAGCCAATTGTCTATCCCATATGCCTACTAATTGTCTTCCCCGCCCAATGCCAATGTACAAGTCGCAAATACGATGTAGACATCTCATACTATAATGCAAGTCTCTATAGACATAAACAACTAAGCTAAATACCGTCACACGTGCTGCTCACACCGATGTCTAGTCGAGAATGAAGCATCCGTCCCTATATGAACTCACTCTGTGATGTGTAATGATACGAGTCAAGGCCTAGGGAGTTATACCGATACTCCAAAACTTTAGGTGGGTCTACTAGACACTAGGTCAGATATAAATCCTAACGTCAACGCCTTCGTTGACTAAACCCGAGTCTCTCTCGGACGCGTACAGTTTAAAATAATAAACATATAGCTAATAATACAGAATTTAAATAGTACAACAAGACAAGGTATACTTGCCTGCTCTGAAAAAGGATGAAGTCGCAACTCAAGGCGTCGTCCAATCTACCCGTCACATAAATCAAACAAGTTAGGTTACAAAAGTGGATGAATAGGTTCCTCCATTTTAATCTATTTTAATTCTGAATAAAATAACCTAAAATAGTATTTTAATCTTATTATAATCTAATTTTATTGTTAAACTCTAATTTTGGTCCAAAGAAAGTCAACTTTACGGATTTGTGATCCTTGGCACGCAAATTGAGGCAATCCGTTGACCAAAAGTCAACCAACTCAAATCCTAGATTTGTATGTGGAATCCTAGAGATTTTAATGCTACATGAATGTTAGAATCGACAGTTTCATAAAATCATAAGTCGGTAAAGAGTTATGGCCACAAGGGCGCACATATGACAATTTTCGGTGGTTTCCTATTTACATCTACGTTGCACAAATTTTATAGTAGATTAAAATTATATATTAAATTCTGGAAAAATAATTTTATATAAGTTTATCATGTCATATTTTTGAAACTTCAAACGGCTCATAATTCCGAGTTCGGGATCTCCCGAAACTTGAAAATACAAAAATGCGTCTAATTACGGACATCTGACACTTTCAGAATATTTTGGATAAATAGTTTCTAAAATTATTAAAATAATTTATATATTCAGAAAACTAACCTTGATATGGTTATAACAAAAAAAACTGGAGCGCGTTTGGAGTCCGGAGCTAGGAGATATCGTATTTTTAAGTTGTCATAACTACTAGAAAATGAGCCTGAATTTATGACAAATTTTGACTATTTTTGGACTATTCCATAACTCTAATAGATATTTATAATGGTAGAGACTACTTAATTGAATACGACTAAGATTCGCTAATTTGGATATGATTATGATCAGTTTAAATAAAGATAGGATATGCATGAAGTTGTTTTCTTAGTAGGCTCAGGATTTAAATTTATTTAAAATATAGTTTAAATTTATCTCAATAATTTATAATATTAAATAGAATTAAAGATAATAAAAATAATTTATATATAATCTTATTAAAATCTATTAACACTAAATTAGCATCTATCTGATATTAAGACTTTATATATCCAAATAAATCCTTAATAATTCCAAAAATCCAATAATTCCTTAAAATTCTAAATAAATTACAAAAATATATATTTAAATATTTTAACTCTAAAATAAATGTTTGGTAGTAACAACATTCAAGTATGGTCTCATAGTAAATCATGAAAGTCCTAGAAATTTAATCTTCCAAGGTTTTAATTACCAAAAATTCTAGAAAAATCTCCAAAAATCTAAAATAGCCTAAAAATAATTCTAGATAAATATTTATATAAGTAAATATATCAAGAAATTTATTTTTTAATTAACTAAGAGAATACTCTAAGAAAAATTCAACATCTATAATAAATATAATAATATAAAATACACAAAAAATATCTATTTTGGGTGAGGGATTTACAATACTACTTCACAAATGATACATGTACCCCCCCATCACTCACTACATTGCCACCACCTACCTGCACAGACACACACACACTACTGGAGGCAGTCCACTCCAACCTGTGTGTAATCCAAATGAGCACAGACACAAAATACATATATCTATATACATATGGTTATATATATAACAATGCAAATATATATATATATATATATATATATATATATATATATATATATATATATATATATATATATATATATATATATATATATATATATATATACCTATACAACATATATATTTGATCAAACACCTGATAGGATATACATGAATACACTATGATACTATTCCATTGAAGTTCCATAACTCAATTCTCCACAAATAATCATTCCTATACATCAAATACCTTATAATTTAACTAATACAAAATGCTACGATGAAAAATGAAAAGTAATTGTGCAAAACCCCCAAAATTGGGCCTCGTATCGCACCGTATCATGAAATACCATGATACGGCCTACACGTATCCATTTGTGGACACGTACCTAGTCCCATAACCCTGATCTAAGTCTATTTAGATCTAATTGGTCTTATGACACAATATTTATGTGTCAATCTCGTAATTCTCCCAACATACACACAAAATACCATATATAACTCACAATACATAGCCAATTAGCCTAGAACTTGTTCCTATAAGTAGCCCTATGCCATGGGGTCATTCCTAAAGGTCAAATACATGATTAAGAAGATATAATGAGAGCAAATTCAGGAATTACCAATTGGAAGATGGATTTCCAATGAAAATATAATTGGACACGATCCGGACACGATCTCTAGCTCCAAAGCTCCTCCTTCTTGTGCTCCTTGCTTCTCCAAGCTCCAAAGCTCCAAGAGTGATAAATTTGAGAAGGAAGTGGAGGTGAATTGAGTAAAAAATTAATGGAAAAAAAAAGAAATTGGGGATCTAGAATTTTGGATCAAAAATGAATGCTAATAAGAAAAGAAGAGGAGAACCCCATATAATAGTGGCCGGCCTCTTCTCCCCTTCCCTAAGCAAAATAAAATGCCCAAGTTACCCCTACATGGTAAATTATGAGGAATAATTAAGGGTGGATATGTTTGGAAGTCTCTAACTAATTGTAAATAAACTAATTCTAGTTAATTAATTAATAAGGTCTAATAGGCTTGGGTCCAAGTTGGGTTCACTATTTGTCATGAAAAGTCTAAATATTGGGCTAGTCTCTCTAACAAAAATAAATAACACAAGTCTCTAATAAATAATTAATACAAGTCACAAATTATTATTGCTCAACTTAATTAATATAAGTATCACATTAATATTCAATATTTATTCCTAAAATTAAATATCCATGACAAATTACCAAACTACCCCTAGCCGAAAAAGTGAGGTTGACAATCCTACCGACCTTAGAAAAATTTTGGCCTTGAAATTAAGGAAGAAACTAACTATCAATAGCAATCAATACAAGCAAGAAATAATTTTACCTCACGGCTAAAACAAATAAGGATATCGCTCGCACATCTCGGTCTCTCGCTCCCAGGTACTCTCTCCTGAAGAGTGATGCCTCCACGCGACGCACACCAAAGGAATCATCTAGTTCCGCAGCAACTTCTTCCTGCGGTCCAAAATCTTTACGGGCTGTTCTGAATAATTGAGCGTCAGACCAACCTCTATCTCCGAGTAATCTAGTACATGGCTAGGATCTGTCATGTACCATCTCAGTTGCGACAGATGGAACACATTGTGCACTCCCTCTAATGCAGGCAACAAGTCTAGTCTGTAGGCCACTACACCGACCCTCTCATGAACAATGAAGGGTCCGATGTACCGCGTAATAAGCTTTCCGCCTCCACCAAAATGAATCGTGCCTCGTGTCGAACAAATCCTCAATAACCCCAGATCGCCAACCTAGTACGAAACACAGCCTTAACACTCTAACTAAAACAAGAAATCATAAATAATACAAAAGAAAATCTATACCTCAAACTCCAATGGTCTCCGGTGACTTTCGATCCAATGCCGTTGTCAGTCCTGTGCCACCCGAAGTCTATCCCTGATAAGATTTACCTTCTCAGCTGCATCCACGACCATCTCAGATCCCAATAAGGCTCGCTCACCAATATCATCCTATGGTAACGAAGTGCGACATCTTTGTGTAAGCCCCTGATTTTTCAAAAAATATTAAAATTGGGATTTTTCACAATTTTCTGGAATTTTTCTGGGAATTTTCTGTAATTAAAATCAGGGTTTTGAATTATTACAAGATTTTTAATTGATAATAAATAACATTAAAATATTATGAAAATAATATTTTTGGGTGTAAAATGGAAAATTGGACTTAGGATAATTTTTCTGGATTTTTCTGGGCCTCAGAGCTATTTTTAAATGCCTAAAAACTATTTATTTATTTATTTATTAAATGTTATTATTATTATTATTATTATTATTATTATTATTATTATTATTATTATTATTATTATTATTATTATTATTTATTCGGTTTTGGGCCCGGCCCGGCCCAGTGGGCCGAGCCCATTAAGCAAAGCCCAGCCCCTTGCCTTAGCGGGTCGGGCGGGTCCGCTCACCCGGAGCCCGCCGCCCGACCCGACCCGGTTCCCATCACCCCCCCCCACGTCTCCTGGGCGAGCGGTTCTCCCGCGCCACCGCCGAAAAACGCGCCGCCACGCCGGGAGGCCACGTCGTCCCCCTCAGCCGACTCCCCCGGCCTCGTCCCAACCGCCGGCGCCCTTTAAATACCCCCTCGCTTCCTCCTCCGCCCTCACTCCCCTAAACGTCGCAACCCTAGCTCGCCGGAAATCGCCCAGACCTCCTCGGCGCCGCCCAGCTCTCCCGCAGCGGGCCGCCCTAGCCCCGGACAGCCGATCCCCTTCCTCCTCGACGTGGGATGGCCGCCCGAGCCAGGCGCCGCGGTCAGCCCTAGCCTCCGCCCTCGCCTCACGGAATCCCGCCGACGACGAGACTCGCACCCGCCGCCTCCTTCCGACGATGCCCTAGCACCTCTCCGGCGAGCCTCAGACGTGGACGCAGCGGAGACACGGCCGGACACAGAAGCCCTAACCCTAGATTCGGTGTCGCGTGTCGGACACAGTGTCCAAGACACAGGACACGGCTTGAGACACGGATACGAAACCCGGTTTCGCGGAGCACTTCAGGTACTTGTATCTTCTTGCTCGTAGCTCGGATTTCGATTCCGCAAATTGCGTTGTGAAGCCTGTATGACCCTCTCGGTGTCCGGACAAACTGTTCGGGGCATCGCGTCCTGTGGTGATCGCACACCGCGATCCAAAAACAGGAAAAACCAGACACTGTTTCACCCCGGAACCGAGTACGTCCCGCCAAACGGGACGACTTGGTCGCGTACGGTCTTCACAGATACGTGCGCACCGTCGATACGGACGTATGAGATTTCACGGAAGCTGATTCGGGTGTGCGTGCACACCGGAATCAACGCGTATCCGCGGACATCGCCCCGTATCCGCCTTTTCGGCAATTCACCCTAACTTCGTGCACACACGTCGGATCGAGACGAAACTTGCGCCATCGGACTCGTAGCGATACGCTGGTCCTGTGGGTCAAGTTTGGTTCGATTCTGAGAACGTTGACGAAATCGCGTGTCGTGGGCCCCACAGGCCCCGCTCGACGGGCGATTTCGTGTTCGGCTCATCGGAATCCAAATCTGGAAGTTCCGTTGGGTTCGTATCAGCGTTCCTGACCTGTTGACACTAAGTTTGGGGAATTTGGAGACCTTTGACCCGGACACGTTTTTCGGTGCAAAGCGGGCCCAACGGCGGACCCCGTTTTGACCCGAAATTATCGTTTTTGCCCTTGTCTCCAAATTGGACCCAAGGACAGGCGTTTCTAGCTATTTGACATCTTCTGAGCGTGATGGTAATGTCTATTTTAGCTTTTGGACTCATCTCTGGAAATTTCCCCGATACACCCAACAATTAATTGGATCCAAACAACAGGCAAGTACCTGCACTTCAAGTTTAACCTTTATATTGTGATTAATAATTTCCCTGCTTTATTAGTACCATTGATAATCATACGTAGAGTAGAACACTGGATTTCATGTCTTGAATAATATATATTTCATGTCTTGCTTTTCATGTCGGGTGGGAGAATACTAGGAGGCATGTAGTTTACCCTTCCCCAAGTCCCGTTACTAGCTGTTGGTACGCGACTGTACCATCAGCCTTATACTTGATTATTGCTAGTCACTAGTCATCTATGACGGCCTTATTAGCCTTATAAACCCCTACATGCCAACTATGTATTCTAAATACACAAGTTCACGCACATAGTTCCTGTCTTGTTGCAGTTCTTGTGGTCTTGTTACAGTTACATTTCCTGTCACATTTTTCCTGTTTTACTCGTATTTCTGGTTTATAGCAATTAATCATACTTTACTTCTAGTCTTGTTTTATAGCATTATTTCTCAGTTAATTTCACTATTTACTTACGCATATTCTCAACATGATGCTTAGTCAGTTATTTTTTTACCTGTCACAAATATTTAGCTTAAATCTTGTTGTGCATTGTGTACTTTGCTCCTTTCCTGACTGGATCTGTTGTTTAGGCGATGATGAGAACCTTGCCCCTACCTACTATGGACCCTATGAGCCAGCAGGTGATACAGTTGCAGAGCCGGTTCCCCCCCAGGAGACTACTCCTGCAGAGTAGTTAGCATTAGTTGTTTATTTCCTTCATCTTAGTAATCGGGTTTGTCCCCGATATAATCTATGGTTCTGTAATAAACTCCGGATCTGATTATCACATTCTGGTTATAAAATCTTAGCATTCTTTTCCTGCTACTTTCCTTGTCTAATTAATTATTGTGAATGAGCTAGATTTATTACCTGTGATTATACCCTAGACAGCGTACTACCGCCGACACTGCGGCGTAGGCTGGACGTACCCACGCACTCGTGCCCGAATTTCCGGGTGCGGGTCGTGACACTTTGTCCATATAATGCCTCAAATGGTGACATCTCGATACTGGCTTGGTTGTTGTTGTTGTAAGAAAACTCCAAGTGAAGATGATCCTCCCAAGAGCCTTCAAAATCCAAAACACAGGTGCAAAGCATATCCTTGAGAGTCTGGATAGTCCTCTCTGAACGCCCGTCTGTCTGAGGGTATATGCGATACTAAACTTGAACTGGGTGCCCAATCTAGCCTGCAAACTCCTCCAGAAGTGGGACGTAAAGCGACTATCCCTATCCGAGACTATGCTCACAGGAACTCCATGCAATTTGACTATCTGACGCACATACATCTCCATGAGCTTCTCCGTAGACGTTCTCACTTTAAATGGAAGAAAGTGGGCTGATTTGGTCAACTTACGATAACCCAAATCGCATCTTTACCTCCTGGAGAACGCGAAAGACCGAAAACAAAGTCCATCGTCATATGCTCCCACTTTCACTCTGGAATGGGTAAAGGCTGTAGCAATCCACATGGCCTCTGTCTCTCTGCTTTTACCTGCTGGTATACCAAGCATCTGGATACGAAGCTAGCCACCTCCCGCTTCATACCATACCACTAAACATGCTCTCTCATGTCCCTATATATCTTATTGACATATGGATGCATAGAGTACTGAGATCGACGCACCTCATAAAGAACCTTCTCTCGCAACGCTCCACTCGACACACACAATTTAGTACCATGCTGCAATGATCCATCATCTATAATATTGAAGTCCTCTGTCAATTCCATCCAGACCTGCGCACTGATTCTCCTCAAAGACTCATCCTCGAACTGTGTGGCTCTAATCCGGTCCATCAACTCTGACTGTACCTAAAGTCCCCATATCTGTGTCGTAACTCTAGGAACTAATACCTAAATACCCAAGCTATCAAGATCGGCCAATAAATATTTGTCCCTTATTAAGTATATAGCTACTGGATACCTGCTCAAGGCATCAGCGACTACGTTGGCCTTTCCTGGATGGTACTGCAAAGAAATATCGAAGTCCTTCATCAACTCCAACCATTATTGTTGCCTCATGTTGAGCTCCTTTTGTGTTAATAGATACTTGAAGCTCTTATAATCTGTAAATATCTTTACTCGCTCCCCATACAAGTAGTGCTTCCACAGTTTAAGAGCAAAAATAGCTGTTGCCAACTCCAAGTCATGGGTAGAATAATTCTTCTCATGTAGGCATAATTGCCTGGAAGCATAGGCAATCACCTTCCCATTCTGCTGTAACACACAACCCAAACCCTTACCCGATGCATCACTATATATAGAAAATCCTCTTATCCCTGATGGCAATGTTAACACTAGAGTTGTAGTCAATCTCTTCTTCAGCTCCTCAAAAGTAGACTAATAATCCTCAGTCCAGACGAACTCTACATCCTTCCTGGTTAGTCTAGCCATCGGCTCTGCGATCCTAAAAAAATACTGAACAAATATTTGATAGTAGCCTGCCAATCCAAGAAAACTCCTGATCTCCGCCACTAAACTCGGGTTAGACCATGACTCGATTGCTGATATCATCTTCGGGTCTACTAAGATCCCGTCTCCTGTAATCACATGTATAAGGAATTCAACCTTATCAAGGATGAAGTCACACTTTGAAATCTTGCCATAAAGCTTTTCCTTCCTGAGGGTCTCCAGAACTATCCTCAGGTATTTCTCATGCTCTTACGGGGTCTTCAAATAAATTAATATATCATCTATGAAAACTTCAACAAATTGATCCAGGTACCGATGAAACACCTTATTCATCAGGTTCCTAAATACCGTCGGGGCATTGGTCAATCCAAACAACATCACCAAGAACTTAAACTATCCATATCGAGTCCTGAAAGCTGTCTTCGGTATGTACTCCTTCTTCACTTTCACCTGGTGGTACCCCGATCTCAGATCTATCTTTGAGAATACTTTCGTCCTGCTCAACTGATCAAATAAATCATCAATCTGCGACAATTGATATTTATTCTTGATAGTAAGGTTGTTGAGTGCCCTGTAGTCGATACACATGCGTACCGACCCATCTTTCTTCGGTACAAATAATAATGGAGCAACCTACGATGATGAACTGGAGCGGATGAAGCCCTTGTCTTGCAACTCATCTACCTGCTTCTTCAACTCAACCAGTTCGTTGTTGTTTACTCTATAGATGTAATTTTATATCGACTCTGCGTCTGGCACCAAGTCTATAGAGAACTCTACATCTTTGTCTGGTGGCAACCCCGATAACTCCTCCGGAAAGACGTCCATATACTCTATAATAAATGGATATGGGAGCGCCTACTCTTCCACCATAGCTCCAAAGGTCTCCCTCACTTTGCTCTGTTGCTCATCTTACGAACTCAAACTCGGGCACTCCTGGCGATTAAAATAAAACTCTGCCTCAATGACCATCGATAATAGCATGGTGCCAACTCAACCAATCTATCCCGAGTACTATGTCATAGCTCGGAAGTGACCTTACGAGTAGATATACGCTTAACTTTCGTCCTCTCAAAGAAACTCTATGATCCTTGCAAACATCACTAACCAGGATAATGCCACTCCCGGTCGTGATCTTGCAAGTCCTCGCCAACTGTTCAGTCTTGAGATGATGTTTCAGAGCAAAATATACAGATACGAAACTATATGAAGTATCAAAATCAAATAAAACATGAGCTGAAAAAGAATCAAGATAGAATGAACCTGAAATAACATCATCGACTGGCTCCTCCTCCTCGACGGTCAAAGCGAAAGCTTGCCCTTATCGTTGGGCACCTCTCTGCTACTGCTGGTGCTGAGCGAACTATTGTTGTTGTGGTGGTAGAGGAGGTCCTCTCTGCTATCCCGTTAGTGATTTCATGGGTGCTCTTTGTGCTTGAGCTCCGCCGTGAGCTGGACGAACTGGAGCTTTAGGACAAGCCCTCAACTGATGGTCTCCTCATCCGCAAAATAAGTACTGGCCCAATCTCATCCTGCACGCATCCAATCTTTGTTCCTGTTTTTTAAAGAATGGGCAAGAAATAGCTGGCCCCTGGATCTGGTGCATCTGTTGTACTAACGCTCTAGCTTGTCCCTAGTACTGCTGCCTCGGTTGCTGTAAGTGCCTCTACTGCTGCTGCTGAAAGTGAGGCCGCTTTATTGGACTTGTGTTTGTACTAGATTCTCCTATGTCCCTCGTTCTCTTATAGCCAAGCTCTAGATCATCCTCTGCCCATTGTGCCTGCCTCAGAATCTCCTCAAAAGTAGCGATGGGGTCTCCATTTGTATGTGATTTGATCTCCTTGTCCAGGCCCTTCCTGAACTTCCTGGCCCACCCTTTGGAGTTTTGCCCTTCCACAAGTGGCCTAATCTGTAATACTCTGTTGCATACTCATCCACCATCATACCTCCCTGAAAGAGGTACTGATACTAGCACTCTAGAGATATCAAAGCCACATCTGGAAATAATATTTCCTTGAAGAGCTCCTTAAAAGCTTCCCAAGTAAGTTCTGGTGCTGAGATCCTGGGGTCCGTCCTGAACCAAGTCAATGTAATATCAAACATCAGGCTTCCTGCAGCCTCTATCTGCAACCTCTTTGGAATCTGCGCCAGTCGTAGGTTTTGCCCAATGTCTTCTATCTAATCATCAGCATAAATAATCTCTTCAGTGCCTTTAAAGTCCTTCGGCCCCATCCTCTTGAAATCTATGATAGTCCCTGGCCGCGGCTGCTATAGGGTAAACTGAGGTGGTATCATCTGTGGATGGACTAAGGCGACTCTTTCGACTCCGGCGAGCACAATCTGGGGGGAATTCTAAATACCTTGCCTCATAACCTCTGACTGGCGCTGCTGCGACTCCATCATCTGCTGAAAGAGCACAAACATCTTTGTCAGATCAACGATGGGTGGTGGGAGTGGAAGATCCCTTGAAACTGTCAGCACTGGCCTCTGTACCGGAGGTGGAGCACCTCCGAAAGCTGCTGCAGAAATGCCTACATGGATCGGTGAAGCGGATCTCTGGAATATAGCTACTAGAACAACATCTGCTGGTGCTACCCTCAGAGGCGACGAAGTAACCGACCCTGATGACATTGTACGTGAGTGCTGGGAACGCATCTTCGGCGACATCCTGAAGATAGGTTAAAACATGGAATCAAGATTGAATATAATACGATATCATCAAATAAGGACAAAATTATTCAAAGTAAAACAAATATTCAATAGATAAGGATAGCAAAACAGATATTTGGAATTGTTCCCGAGTTATGATTGAGTATATTCTCAGCCTAAATCCTATATCCTAAAGCAGGCTTGTAGTAGTACTCTAGGTGAGAACTACAACAATATCGCTCTAATTGTGACGCTAGACCTATATGGGCCACCACTAAAAATATTTTATGACCCGCACCTGGAATAAGGTTACGAGTATTGAGCAATGTCTAGCCTACGCCGCAGCATCGGCGGTAGAACACTGTCTGGGTCAAGTCTACTATCTAACATCTCATACAATATATACATGGTACCTATCAATCATCTCAACTCTAAACAGAGGAACAATATGGTATCTAATAAATGTAAACTAAACTCAATCACATAGCAACTAAGAAAGAAAAATCACGGGATGGAATAACAAAAAAAAGAGTCACAATACATCCACAAGTCCGAAATAATATATATACATGCCATAAGCCTCAAAAATGTCTAAAAATAAGTCTAAATAATAAGTCTACTCCTCCTTAGACTCTGGTACTAGGTCCTCCTGCTCTAAAGGAATGTCCTCTAAAGTTATGTCGTCCTGCGGCCCGTAGTAGGTAGGACACTAGTCTACGAGCCAATCATCTGAAAAATATATCTAGCCAGGATTGGAGTAAAGTACATACCTCTGAAAGCAGTTTCAAATACATAATCGAGCATATATAACAGATAATAGAAAATAATGCAAGATAACTAAACATCAGAATGTAATAAACTAGAGTGAACAGGTAATATAGTGGAATGAAGAACAGACAATAGAATAACAGCAATTTAATATAAATAGATAAAACTAGCTAATGTGCCATGCAATACAAGTTCTTATGTGATCGGTTTGGGTTAAACACAAATACAATATGGTAACTCGATTATACGTGTGATATGTAATGGACATGTACACAAAAATACTTGGGTTTGATCACATAACCAACTCCTACTCCCCTATCTACAATAAATACTTATGGATCCAATCATGACACGTTACGAACACAAATATGGGCATACTGAACACGAGCAGAGTGTGAACACTAAGTACACAATAATCAATACTCGATACACATGATAAAATACATATGAAGGAGTACCCACTGAATATGGTAAGGAATAATATCTCCTGACAGGGTCCATATAGTAACAGTCCATGAAACCACTGTGTCGAAATTAAGTATACAGTTCTAGAATATGTGATATATACACTATCATGAAATAAAAACTAACAGATAAACGTACTCGCCTCTGGTCCTGAGCAAAGGTGTATATCGATGCCCAAGCTAGTGTCACACAATCCTATTTAAGAAATATCATGTTAAATAGTGTAGTGGATGATTAAATGCTGACTTGAACTAAAACATGCTTCTAAGTCCATTTCTAGCTAAATAAGTCATACTAGGCTTATACTAGTTGACACTAGGACAACTAAGATCATTGCCTTAAGGTATTAGCTATAGTAGCTATTCACACTAAGGTATCTATATATAACTTATAAATATATGCAGGGATACCTAATATCTAATATTAATATCTAGTACTAACCTTAACCCAATCCTAACTTGATACTTGGTATCCTAACATCACTTCTAGGATAAGACTCCATATCCCACTAGTTCTTCCACAGCCCTTGGTATCAGTCCCTTGATACTCACATCATCACATTATGCACCAACCTCTCATACCCTCCTCTACATACTGCAGTTATTGGTATGCATGCTAGCATATACTGCATACTCACACAGGTACAACAGTACATGTTCTTGTTGTGTCCCTGTTTTATTACACTTCCTACCTGCTGTTGCTAGTACAACTAACTCCAGCTTGCTACAAACCTAGTAGTCATCCCCATAATGCACTGAAATGTTAATACCTCTCCTACTCTAGGTGCACCCTTGCTCAAACTATCCTCAATACTGTACTTAGACACTTACCCCCACTAAATCTGATATTACTGCTGAGTTTACATAGCCTTGCACTAAGGAAATGCAACCTGCTACTGTTGACATCTCTTATTAGCCCATACCAACCAATACTCCACTTAACTTATGTAACTATTGCTAATTACACAGCAACTTAGTTGCTGAGCAACTGTAGTTGATCCTAACTGCTAATGCAACTACTAATATTATCTAACTCCAGGTCTGTCCTAACTTAAGGTTTGTTGCATATGGCAATATCTACTTACCGGCCTCCTAACTCGACCCCAAATGCACTGCTGATCCTATGAGTTTCTCACTGATGTCCTTCATTCCTACTTATACACCATGATGCCTGTGTGAAATATCATAATTGCTGCAAACAACACTCTGATACTCTTGTATCATAGTTCTCTCACCCTTATAAGACACTACAATATCAGTGTAATGAACACTGACGTCAAGTTCTATACTTGCATCAGACATCTCCTCCCTCACACAGTCCCTTCACTACAGTCTCAAATAAAACTCTTACCTGGAACCACTTTCCCCCAAACTTACAGTACACAGATACACATAGGGTCACTTATGTTTTGATACTATTGTATCTGGTTTTAGTATGATACAGGTAGCCCCCTTGCTCCCAAATATATTGCACTTTACCATATACTCTAATATTAAGATGTATCAGACATCTCTTAACCCTATCCTCACATATCCTTTTTTCCCCATATTCCTTGTCAACTAATGCTACTACCAAGGCTGATATCAAGTTCCCCTCCAACATTGATACCTAGGTTTCAGTTCCTACCCGAGCCCCTCTATCTCTGACCTACTGTTTCAATTCTTCCTTTATTTGCTGTCAAGGATGTTTCTCTTCTTGCAACTTATTGTTGCTGCAGTTGCTACTAATATTTAACAACCTGCTCCTATTGCTCTAGTCCAAATAACTCCAGTTAATATTTCTTCCTTCTCACTATACTTAATACATTCCATTACACACCTATATTCATATCTGATGCACCTCATCAGTGACTGATACACACATTAATCAGTGACTTATACACACATCAGTGCTTCAGTTGTGCACTACATTACAACTAATACATGTACCCCCCCCATCACTCACTACATTGCCACCACTTACCTGGACATACACACACACTACTGGAGGCAGTCCACTCCAACCTATGTGCAATCCAACTAAGCACAGATACAAAATACACATATCTATATACATATGGTTATATATATAACAATGTAAATATATATATGCATACGTACACACCACATATGATTTGATCAAACACCTGATAGGATATACATGTATATACTATGATACCTATTCCATTGAAGTGCCATAACTCAATTCTCCACAAATAATCATTCATATACAACAAATACCTTATAATTTAACTAATACAATATGCTACGATGAGAAATAAAGAGTGATTGTGGAAAACCCCCAAAATTGGACCCCGTACCGCACCGTATCACGAAATACCATGATACGGCCTATACGTATCCATTTATGGATACGTACCTAGTCCCATAATCTCGATCTAAGTCTAGTTATATCTAATTGGTCTTATAACATAATATTTATGAGTTAAAATCATAATTCTCCCAACATGCACATAAAATACCACATAGAACTCACAATACATAGCCAATTAGCCTAGAACTTGTTCCTATATGTAGCCCTATGCCATGGGGTCAGGCCTAATGGTCAAATGCATGATTAAGAAGCTATAATGAGAGAAAAATTTAGGAATTACCAATTGGAAGATGGATTTCCAATGAAAATATAATTGGACATGATCCAGACACGATCTCTAGCTCTAAATCTCCTTCTCTTTGTGTTCCTTACTTCTCCAAGCTCCAAAGCTCCAAGAGTGATGAATTTAAGAAGAAAGTGGAGGTGAATTGAATAAAAAATCAATGGAGAAAAATAAATAAATTGTGGATCTAGAATTTTAGATAAAAAATGAATGCAAATAAGGAGAGAGAGAGAGAGAGAGAGAGGAGAAACCCCCTCTAATAGTGGCCGATCTCTTCTCCCCTTCCTTAAGCAAAATAAAATGCCCAAGTTACCCCTACATGGTGAATTATGAGGAATAATTAAGGGTGGGTATTTTGGAAGTCTCTAACTAATTATAATTAAACTAATTCCCCTTAATTAATTAATGGGAAGGTCCAATGGGCTTGGGTCCAAGTTGGGTTCACTATTTGTCCAAACAAGTCTAAATATTGGGCTAGTCTCTCTAACAAAAATAAATAACACAAGTCTCTAAGAAATAATTAATACAAGTCACAAATAATTATATCTCAACTTAATGAATACAAGTATCACATTATATTTAATATTTATTCCTAAAATTAAATACCCATAAGAAATTACCAAACTACCCCTAGTTGGAAAAGTGAGGGTGACACTTCACCTTCTCCACAGGGCTGACAACCAATTCTGGCCCCAATATCTGACGTTCTCCCACGTCACTCCAACACTTGGGAGACCTACACTTCCTTCCATACAAAGCTTCAAACGGAGCCATTTGGATGCTCGCTTGATAGCTATTATTGTAGGAAAACTCCACAAGATGTAGGTAGTCCTCCCATGATCCTCTAAAGTCCACCATGCATGCTCTCAGTATATTCTCCAGCCTCTGAATAATATGCTCTGACTGCCCGTCTGTCTGCGGATGATAAGACGTACTGAACTTCAGACGAGTTCCAAGACTCTCCTGCATGCTCCTCCAAAAGTGAGATCTAAAACGCGAGTCCCTGTCTGATATAATGCTAACAGGAATGTCATGTACTCTCACAATCTGCCTTATATATAAGTCAGCCAAAGCTTCTGTAGACTGTCTAACTCGAAAAGGCAAAAAATGAGCGGACTTGGTAAGTCGATCCACAATCAACCAAACATTATCTCACCCACTTGGACTCTTTGGAAAGACCGTGATGAAGTCCATAGTGATGTGCTCCCACTTCTACTCAGGAATCGAAAGTGGTTGTAATAACCCTGCTGTCGTCTGGTGTTCAACCTTCACCACCTGACACACTAAGCATTTGGTAACAAAGCGAGCTATCTTTCTCTTCATCCCATGCCACCAAAAAATGCTTTCGTAAGTCTTGGTACATCTTGGTGCCTCTAGGATGAATGAAGTATATAGAGTTATGAGCCTTTGTCATCAGCTCCTGTCGAAGATCTCTATTGGGAACATATAGACGATCACCATATCGTAATATCCCGTAATCATGAATAAGCAATCCTGAATGCTCTCCAGCCTCGGTCCTCTCTCTCAACCTTCTGAATCTAGCATTTATAGACAAAGTTTCCCAGATCCTCTCTACTATAGGTGACTACACTTGCAAGTTGGCTTATATCCAGTTTGATCCAGGTAATACAACCTCTATGCCAAGATTTTGCATGTAATCTAGTAACTTCCTCTGCATTGTCAAGAATATCACCGTAGGCTTTCTGCTTAACGTATCTGCTACCACGTTAGCTTTTCCTGGGTGATAATACAGCTCTATTTCAAAGTCCTTTATTAACTCAAGCAAGCGGTGTTGCCTCATATTCAGCTCCTTCTGTATGAAGACATACTTGAGGCTCTTGTGGTCAGTATAGATCTCCACTCGTTCCCCATATAAGTAATATCTCCATAGCTTCAAGGCAAAAAATAAAGGCTGCAAGCTCCAACTCATGAGTTGGATAATTCTTCTCATGTACTCTCAACTATCTAGATACATATGCAATCACCTTGCCATGCTGCATCAATACGCATCCCAATCCTTTCCCTGATATGTCGCTGTAGATCACATAGCCTCCTGATCCTGATGGAATGGTCAACACTGATGCTGTAGTCAGTCGCTTCTTCAACTCCTCAAAAGTAGCTTGACACCCATCCGTCCATATAAACTCTCGGTCTTTGCACGTCAACCGAGTCATAGGCTCTGCTATCCTTTAGTAGTTTTCCATGAACCGACGACAATAACCTACAAGTTCAAGGAAACTCCTCACCTCTGATCCTGACTTAGGAACGGGCCATATCTCAACTTCTTAGATTTTCTCCGGATCTACTGAAATACCATCTCCAGTGATAACATGCCCAAGAAAAGAGACCTTAACCAAGAAGAACTCACATTTACTAAGCTTCGCATACAACTGCTCTCTCCTCAAGGTCTCTAAGACAATCCGCAAGTGCTTCTCATGCTACTCATGGATATTCGATTAGACAAGGATGACATCTATGAAGAATACCACGAACTGGTCCAAATAATGATGGAAGACTCGATTCATCAAGTCCATAAAGATAATTGGAGCATTGGTCAATCCAAATGGCATGACCAAAAACTAGTAGTGTCTGTATCTCGTCCTGAATGCAGTCTTCAGAATATCCTGCTTCCGTACCTTCACCTGGTGATATCCAGATCTTAAGTCTATCTTTGAGAACACCTTGGCTCCACTAAGATGATCAAATAAGCCATCAATACGTGGCAGAGGGTACTTATTCTTCACAGTCATAACATTTAAGGCCCTGTAGTCAATGCATATGCGCTCTGACCCATCCTTCTTGGGTTTAAATAACACTGGGGCTCCCGAGGGTGATGCACTCGGTCGGGTAAAGCCTTTCTCCACTAACTCCTTCAACTGAGCCTTTAGCTCATACATCTCCTTCTTTGCCAATCTGTAAACATGCGATGTTATGGGTGCTGCTCCTGGTATCAACTCAATCGAGAACTCCATATTTATGTCCGGAGGTATCCCTGGCAACTCATTTGGAAAGACGTCCTCAAACTCTGAAATGATAGGGTGATAAATAACATCGTTTAATGCCATCTGAACACCATTAATAGCCTCTATGGATCCTCGTGCAAACTCAAGTTTTGGCTGGCCTGGTACCTTAAAGAGAATGCTTCCTCCGTAGCAGTCAAAGAAAGCATGGTACTTGCTTAGCCAATCCATCCCAAGGACAAAATCAAAGTTTAGCATGGAAAAGACTAAGAGTCGAGCCTTCATCTCTCTGCCATGAATCACTATAGAGCAAAATCTATAAACAGAGCTAACAGGTACAACTTCTCCTGAGTTGTCGAGTTGTCTGCAGTGATGGCGAGGGTAACAACACGTATCATGGGGGGAGTAGAGCATTAGAACATATTCAAGGTAGATGCAAATCAAGCAGTCAAGGAGAGTACAAAATTGGAATTCAAAGAAAGTGATTAAATAAGTGGATGAGATCCTATACTCTAATCCTATTAGCAGGCTTGCTCGGTAAAGTAACATAAATGAGACAATATACTCTCGACTTGCATGAGCCACCACAAAAATATGTCAAGCCCCAGTCCCAAATACGTAGGACTAGTAATACATAGAATGCCAGCCGTATGTATATGACAACTCCAATATGTTAAAAAAATATAACACATATGTACGTTGTAATATGAATATTAATTCACAAATATAATATATATTGTCAACACAAGTCATAGGCATCTATATCTTGTCCACAAGCACAAGTAAAGGAATATCAAAATAGATAGCTAAATATTTCAAGTACGAAGTATCAAAGAATAATAGTCGGGTGGAGACAAATCTACTACACATTGACTATATTAAAAACTAAAATAATAGAGGAGATCAAAACTCCAATATAAGATAAATCTCAAATAAAAAAACTGCAACTAAGATATCCATCAGCAATGAAGTAATCACTGGTACTCAGAAAGTAAGACCTCCTTAGCAAAGAATGATGCGTCAGGTCGCGGTCCGTACTCCTACGGATAATCTTTCTCCTCTATACCTGGAAAGGGACTAGGTTCTCAGAGGTACATAACAAGATACAAAAAAGCATGCCAATATAGTACTAAAAATAAATATTAAACATGGTCGCCTAACCGTCTATGTGAAATACACTTTTTAGAATAACTTTTCAACGCATGGGATATCTGGCTAAAATGGGATTGGCATGACTCTCTCGGAGAGTGAGGGGCCTAAAAAGCGTAACGTCTTTCGATCGTCAGAGGCCGCTTGTAAATAATATAATATAAGGGTCATCTGACCACGCATCTCCGACAGAGCGTACGGGTTACAAAAGAGAATGTATAAAAGAGCCCATATTCCTACTTGTTGTTCTCCCCACCCTATTCTCTATCCAAGTCATATCCATCTTATAGTGATACCTCTAAGAACTGCTAAGTCTCATAGCATGCATTTCTATCAACAGTTATTTTCTATCCGTCGCACGTCCCATACGTACAGGTGGCCAGTCTATCACGCAAGTCCGTGTCCTACATAAGACTCACTCTCGTGTAAAAAATATGTCACAGTCAATGAAACATAAGAATGCCTCATCATCATGGGATGGTCTCGTAAAACTAGGTCGACATGCATAATATAAATAAGAGACAAAAAATGACCCAACCGTCGTTGCACCCAAGTTATTCTTGAACGCACAATTTTATACAGAATAATAAAATAACTAAATGGGCAACAAAAAATATATGTGCTAATAATGATTGTAAATAAACAGCATAATGGCAAGATATACTTGCGTGGCAAGCAAGCGTGTAATGTAGATGTGCAGACGATGATCCAAAGGAACCGAAAAGTAGGGTTCTGAATAAACGTCTCCGGATGCTAAAATAAATATCACCAACATCTCTGAAATCAGTGTGATAGCCAGAAAACTCATACCCTTTCATCCAATTTGGTCACAGGGGAAAAACGATAATTTCTTGTCAAAGCAGGGTCCAAATGTGGCCCACTTTGCACCAAAATGCGTGTTAGGGTCAAATGTCTCTAAATTAGAAAAATTATAAGTCAAACAAATCATAAACAACGATACGAACTCAACAGTACGTCAAATTTTGGATTCCGATGAGACGATCATAATTTTGCCCGTCAAGTCAACCATGGGTCCCGTGAATAGTCGGCTCAGTCAACTGTCTCAGAACTACTTGAAACTTGTGTCACAGGACCAGAGTGATACCACGAATCCAATAGAGCAAGTTTTATCGTGTTTCGACGATCTTACATAAACTAATGGAGAAATTTGCAAAACGTCGATACATGAGAACTTTTACGGATACAGGTTCATTCCGACGCGCACACACGTCCGAATCAACTTCCGCGAAAGCCTGGACGTCAGGAAATATTATATGGGCCTTTTGGTGTAACTGGTTCTTGACGTGATGGTCCAGTTTGTTTGGACGTACTCCGTATCACAAGTTTTTTATGTTTTTTGAAGGCTATTTTTCATAATTTTTAAACTAAATTTTAGCACAGAAATAACGAGCATATATGTATAAACAATACATCATTTTGATGTTGTATAGGTTGTCTCTAGGTCTGCACAATTAGATTCCAAGTTTGTCAAATATTCTGGAAGAAACTAGTCTTCCAATATGGCCTCATGGATCGATTTACAGGTGTTCTGCTTTGCATGAAAACTCAGACTTTTTTGGAAAGTTTCGGTTGAATTTAAAACATAAATTGGATTGTTCGAATAAAACTACTTAAAGTCATTCGAAGATGTTTATGTTGTGATTAAACCTAAGCAATTGGATCAAAAATTGGTGAAGTAGGTACGAAGAATTAGGAAGGAAAATATGGGTACCTGGACTGTTGGTTCTGACGAGCGAACTAGGGTCGTAGCAGACGGTTTCTGCGGTCTTCGACAGTGGCGGGTCTGGCGGCGGTCACAGGGTCGCGCTACGGTCGTGATGCATTGGTGATGGTTTGGTCTAGAGGTGGTGCTTGTTGATTAAAGTTAGGGTTCGCGGTGGTCGCGAGGCATTGGCGAGGGGTTGGTGTGGAGGCGGTGCTTGTTGATTAAAGTTAGGATTTTATTTTCGGTTGCCATATGTGTGTATATATATATATATATTTATATATATATATATATATATATATATATATATATATATATATATATATATATATATATATATAGAGAGAGAGAGAGGGGGGCAGTAGCAGTCTGGGTCGGGTCACGTTAAGGGTGGGTCATTTGTTTGCTGCTGTAGGTTATTGTTGTCGTATTTTGTGTTTTGGTTGGTATTATATTTTTTTTTCTTTATTAGTATTATTATTATTACTACTATCAAATAATTGTCTTATTATATTTTAATTACTATTATTATTATTATTACGAATTATTGGTACGTCATTAGTATACGTACTATTATTCTTATTATTATATATATATAAAAATCCTAGAAATTTTAGGGAGGTTACACGTGACGTAAATATTGTCTTCGAAATATCCTGCTCCTAAACTCACACCTGATGATATCCTGATCGCAGATCTATCTTGGAGAAGACTCTTGCTCCGCTTAATTGGTCAAACAAATCATCAATCCTTGGCAATTGGTACTTGTTCTTCAGTATTACTGCATTCAATCACTTGTAATTCATGCACAACCGCATCAATCCATCCTTATTCTTCACCAATACCGCTAGTTCTCCCCACGATGATCCACTAGTCCAAATGAACCTCTACACCTTCAGTTCTTCCACGTATCGATATAACTGATCAAGCTCTGATGGTGACATTGGGAATACCTTCTGGGATATTGGTTCTGCTCTTGGCATTAACTCTATACAGAACTTTACTTATCTAACTGGGGGTAATCCGGAAAGCTCGTCGGGAAATACGTTCATGAATTCTTTAACTATTTTGGGTATCGGGTCCTCTCCCGTCGCTACTGTTATGATTCCCTTTTTATGCTGGTCTCCGATTATTCTGCTAAGAATAAACTCTTAAAGATCAGGTACTCTAAACAATACTCTACCCTCATAACAGTTGATCTTCGTATGACTGTCTCTCAACCAATCTATGCCTAAGATAACATCAAAGTTGCCCATGGGGAACTCGATCAACTCCGCAAGTAATAAATGTCCACATACAATGACTGGACATGGTAAGCATACTTTACTAACTCCTACGTTCCCATTGCCAGTGAGTATATTCAGCCTCTCTGGTAATGCATCAAACTTTAATCCAATATGTATCGCATATTGTGCAGATATAAATAAGTGAGATGCTCCTGAATTATTTAATGATGTGGCAGGAAAATATGTAATAAGAATGTTACCTGCCACCACGTCACCTGACGCCATAGCTTCTTCCAGAGATAAAGTAAACGCTTGCCCTTGGCCTTGTCCAACTCCCTGCTGTTGCATTCCCTGATGTCATTGTTGCGGTCTTTGCTGATTCTGCTACTGCTATTGCTGGTACAATTGAGCCTGCGTCGGCAATGAACGCTGAGCTACAGGCCGCACTACGAATGCTGATCCTCCTTGTTGTACTGCCCTTGAAGATGGCAATATAGAAAACTATTGTACTTGCCCTCCTGGCCTCTGTATTAATAAACAAGTAGCAATCTTATGATCGGGGCTTCCATATCTTAATCATAGTTTATTAGATGCCCGACAAACATCCCGGGTATGACCTCTCTTGCCATAATATGTACAACCCGTCGGCCCTCCCCATTGTTGTTGTTGTTGTTGCCTCGGCTGTTGCTGCCGAGTATGTGCTATCACTGTCGAGGTCACTGGCCTCCTCTGTGTTACGTCATGGATGCGAATGCTGGGGGATGGTGCTGACATCCGCGGTACCGGTCCTCTCTCGCTACTCTGTCCATGAGGCCTCTTCCGATTAACTCTTCTTGCTTCCATCCTCTGAGAGGTAAGCTCAACCCTCTTGGCCACTATTAATACTGCCTCGATGGTCTGGTAGTCATGCACCTCTACCATATATAAGATTTCAAGTAAAATCCCTACTGGAACCTCCAAGATCTGGTAGTCAATCACAAAGTACTTTAACCTGAACCGGATTCTGAAATTGTCCCACAAAATAGGATGCCTCACTCCTATCTCCATCGTGGCCTACTAATCTCTTGCAAGATGCTGGAGCTGCAAGCAAACCAGGTCAACATATTCCTCAGCCAAAACCTTAGCTGCTACCAAAGTAATCTCAATATCCTGGAGCCAATCATCTACCGTAATGGCTTCCTTCATACCATCAAAATATCTGGGATTCAGTCTACAAAATCTAACAGATGTACCAGAATCTATTCTTCTGCCTCGTTCCAGGGTCATCTGCAACCCTTGCTTCAATAGAACATTTTGTTCTTGTTGTTGAAATTATTGACGTTGTTGTTCTTGATGTTATTGGGAAACCAACATTCCAGGGATAATTTCTAGCAAAGCCGGTGTATCTAATGCTGCCGATACTACGGGCGGTACGAGAACACCTAGAGCCTGCTGCTCTGTCATACTTATCGGGGGATCAACTTGGATCCTTGGCTGGGGTTCTACAGGACCTCGTTCCACTGGAAAATCTGCCTCTCTTGTTGCTGTAATATCTGAAGCAGGGGAAACCCTAAAGAATAGCACAAGAAATATCAAGTACATGACGAGAAGGAACAAGGAAGAAACAAATCTGAAATTTTTTAAGCTGAGTATCAAAGAGAAAGAATTCAAAATTTTAAGAAGAATCATGTTTGATTGAGACTCCTATGACCATGATATCCTACAAGTCTGTAGAACATACTTGCATGGGCCACCAATAAAACCTTATCACGCTCCAGTACCAAAATACGAAGACAGACACGACCAACTACCCCATACAAGGTACTATACAACGTACGGCGATCACGACTGTAACTAGATAAGGGGTTTAATGCTATAATCAAGTCTCCTAAGGTCAAGAACTTCTGTCTCAATCATTCAAATAAGAAGCAATAATATAGAACACTTCAGAATAAGCAGTAAGGCATCACAAACGTCATATCAGAATGTTCTTTAGAGATTTGGCGATATAGAATGATGTGCCAGATGCAAGATCAAAGTATACATGACAGTGAGTCAGGTAAAATATGAATATATACAGTCATATAAGGAACTAGAGTCCAGATTTGCCGGTTAACAGGTTTCGGTTGGCTAAATGCCCAAAAGAATATAGCTTACAAAGGACGAGTAATGAATAAAGGAACCCACTCGTTATCCTCGGTAGCCATGTTACTGGTACATGCCATAAGTCTGGAGAAAGTACGCTGGATCCTCGAGTGCTGGCTCAAAACCTGGCCATGCAAAACCAGAGGGGTTAGACCCCAAATAGCAAGTACAGCAAATAAAGCACGAAAAAAAGAACAAAACCCAAAGCATAAAATATAATATTTATAATATTTCTTCGTCGTAGTGTAGGTCCATGGCATATCCTAGCACAAAGGCCCAATACTACAACCAAACAAAGACAAGGGTTGAATCTGTCATACTATGATAGTCCATTTTCCTAGGCACTAACAGAATAATACAATCACAACCAAGTCCAATTAATAAAATTGGCCAAACACTTGTACAGATTGCTAATTGTGGAGTCTGAGGTTATCTAAGAATAATGCATAATATGTATCCTCAGATCACGCCATTGCCGAACATGAGCTAACCTAGCCAATAGATGAATATACAGGTATTTAACAAGTTACACCAGTTTTTGGTAGGGCCACTGCGCTAAAAATACGATATTAGTGGTTCCAATATTTCTATAGTAAAATAGTGGCTCATCATATTATAATAGGTCAGATATTGCACTCCACTAAGGCAGATAATATACAGTATCTGTGGTGGCTAGCCAATATCGCACTTAGATATGGGAAGGTTCGTTGGCATTATCTCGGGATACCATTTTCTCTCCATGTTACTACCACTTTTAGTTGCTTAATTAACCCTATATTAAGCTCAAAAATCTCAAGGCATGGCCAAAAAAGAATTTCTCTTAAGATGTCGTACAAAGTACGGGCACACTAAATACAAAATCATGAAAGTTCAATCTTGATTTACCTGCAACATTCAATAAATCAATATCCTAGCTACGCTTTGGTATTTGACTCGCATATCATGCTCGTGCTTGCAAAAAATAGTATATTTATAGTATCATGCGTTCAAGAATTTGGAGGCATTCTTAATGCACATCCCAAATATAGTCACTTTAACAAGTAACACGATATGTCATACCTCAGGGCATATTAGATTAGAAACTTTATCAGGCAATAATCGTATCAGCACGAATATAGTATTCGAGTCCAATTACTAATTATTATTAGGTCACATGAATCTTGATCACATTATAACACGAAACTTATGTCATGTACATAGGTGGTTAGTCACTATTCACTTAGACTAGTCCACATAGAATATCTCAAGTCTAACACATATTCATGTCATATAGGAAGCCAATCTTAGCATGTGGTCATGTCTAGCATGAGGTCTAATTTCTAAGTCCATTCTTTCTTAGAATCATAACACAAGAAATACCAGGATCAACCACATAAAGGATGATAAGAATATTCCAAATTGGATAAATGAACACATAATAAAAGCACTACGTTCACGCATGGGGTAACTAAGGATAACATGTGCATAAAATTGTACGCATGAAGGTCTGGCGTATAAAGTCTCATGAACTACAAAAGGGGTGACGCACAAACTCACAAAAGTAAAGTTGGCAAACGAAATCACCAAAGTAAAGTTGGCGCACAAACTCACAGAAATAAGCTTGGCGGACTAACTCACCAAAGTAAAGTTTGCGCACAAACTCACAGAAATAAGCTTGGCGCACTTTGTCAAGTTAACCAACATGGTACACTTGACAAAAGTGTGAGTTCAAGAATAAGGCATGCTTTCAAAGAAAGTACGCGGACAGCTAGCTAAAAGAAAATACACAATCCGAGATCAAAGCTCGACAGTCGAGAAATACGTCAGTCGAGGAGCACACAAATCAATAACCCAAAAATCGAAAAACCAACCAAAGCTTCATCCCTAAGGAAACAAAGAGGGAAGAAAGTTTACGAGCAGACCAACGTAAGAAAAATGCGTCGGCTGACGAAAGATATGAAAAGTGTGCTATATTGCCAAACGCAAAAAAAATGAGCTGACTGAATGTGCCACCATTTTCTCTTGGTTTTTCAGGGAGAACTTTGATTGAATACGCACCAAAGTGCGCCAACTGAGTTTTTCTTTCGAAAGTGCGCCACTGACTCAAAGAGTGTGATTGGCATACTTTTGCTAGAAGACTTAGTGTAGTGTGATTAGTACACACGAAGAATTGGGACAGCATACCAATGCGCCCAAAGTAAAACATATATATTTTACAGCAAATGGGTAATCTTGCATACTCTTCACAGAGCACTGTTCTTCTCCGGTCAGCCATTATGGTATACATATTGCAACAAGTTTTAGCACTGAACTTAGTTGGACTCGAAAACTAGTACGACCAAAAGCAAAATTATATAAAATATGTTGCTCTATACTATGAGCTAATTAGTTTTATAAAATACCAAGTTTTTGGGAGATCAAACCTCAAGAAAACAAAAGTGAACCCATAGACCCAAACTCAGGTCCATGCAATTCCAACCATGAAAATCAAGAACAACAAGTATTAAAGATGAAGGGGTGCTCGGTCCCAACAATATGAGCTAGAAATAAACAAAAATTATTAAAAACTAAAAGCATGCATAAATCCATGGTTCTTCTTCTTGTGCAAGATATATTACCTACAGAGGGAGAGGAAAACCTAAGGGAGAGAAAATGAAAAGAAATATAATGATAAGAGAGAGAGAGAGAGAGAGAGAGAAATGAGAATATATAGGTTTATGTTTGAGATATGTACCGTTGGATCACTCAAACCCATCTAAGCCACTCATACCATTAACCCAACCAAACCCACTCTCTCCATAACTCTCGGGTCCGATCTAAACAATAGCCGGGCTAGCAACCGCCAAAGTTCTCCAAAAATAATATGTGCCAAGGTGCACCGGGAAAAGGGGCTGACAATTTTGAAATACCACTTTTGACATATAAACGATTAGGAGTAATACGACTCATCGTATGTGAAGTGTGCGACTGCTATCGTTCTAAATTAGTCCAGAAGGGGTGATTCCATATTTGGGAATTTTTACATGTCTATTAAGGTATTTCTCTATCATGACCCACACCCGATGTAAGGGCACGAGTATGTGGGTACGTCAAGCCTACATCACAACATCGGCAGTAGAACGCTGTCTAGGTCAACAATACTATCTATCTATCTATCTCACACAATATATATAATATACCTGTCAATGATAGCTGAACTCCAATTGGAGGATAATATAATGGTATAATTATAATCGATATGCAATCACAATATAAAACTAAAGGAAGATAAAGACACGCATGGAATAGAAGAAAGAGTCATAATACAATATATCCAAGACTAATCGTCTAGCTACAACACAAGTCTCAAATAATATATACATGCCAATGTCTAAAACTAAAATATATATATTATATGCTAATAGAAATCTAACTCACCTCAGTAGCTGGTACTAAATCTTCAGGTGGCTCGACATCTTGTGGTCCGTAATAGGTGTGACATATCTCTTCTAACCAATCATCTGAAAAATATATCCAGTCAGGATTGGAGCAAAGTACAACCCAATAGAATTTCCAATTAATTAATAATGACTATAAATAAAAATAGAGAATATAATACAAGACGAGCAATAATAAATAATATATCATAGTATGGTGGAAAGAAACAGGTAAACTAGAGTAACATAGTATAAACTGATCACAATGATAAAGAATAAAGGCAATAAAATAGAATATGGTAAAGAACTGTAACTACACAAAGTTTTTAAAATACTAGTTAGATATGTGATCGGCTTGGGTTGAACATTGTCTACTTAAAAGTTGGATAAATATTGTCTAATCTAAACATTGAACATTGAACATAGTCTAGGCTTTGATCACATACCTCGTGAGCACTTTTCCTTTTCTCCGACTAGTACAATGGATCCAACAATGACACGTTATGATGCAAGATACTCAATGAACATTGTCTAATATTAAATATTGTCTAGTGTTAAACATTATCTAAACCATACGAGAAACAATGAAAAAATAAATAATATCTCATGACTGCAGATCCATGGGTATACTAATCCGTGTACCAATGTGTCAGGAATCAGGTAATATATTTCTAAATACATATATTATATTAATTATCAAATAATGTAAACTAGCAAAGAATGTACTCGCCTCTGGTCCTGAGTAAAAGATGGCACTCGGTGTCCGAGCTGGGGTCACACACACCTGTATAGGAAAAATTATGTCACTTGGATGTAATGGATGAGAAATGAGTTAAAGATGCATTAATATGATTTTCTAGGCCATTTCTAGGTCACATTAGTCTAACTAGGTCAAAATAGGTCTTATCTTGGTTTTAGATCCATACCTAGTCTCTAGGTTGATCACAAGGGTAAAATGGGTAATACTAGGTTATAACTAGATTCTAAGCTATTATCTTGAGGGTATTGGTTCATCTAACCAATATACTAAGTATCTAAATCTATACTAGATAATATAATGCACTATTTATATTTACTAGTTAGTATTACCTAATATTTGAACTAATACTCGAACCCCAACTAACTACTATATACTTACCTTACCCCTAGTGTCAACCTTAACCAATACTCAATAACCCCAACTACTTCATGATACCTATACTTAAGATATTCTAACACACTACCTTTTGATATTTGATATTCACAAACTGGTATACTTCCTTATACACTGTATACTACCTTACCTTGCCAATACCTTGGTGTTCGCACTTCCCAAATCTGATACACTGGTTGTTTGCATCATTCTCAGCATTGCAACCCAACCTCAACTCATACTAGCACCTGTGCACTTGCACAAACTGTACACAAGTGCACTGTGCACCAACTGTGTGTATCAGTATACTTATATGTGCCTGAACATCCCTAACCTGCAGTTGCTTCCTAAAACTTGTAATACCTATTCTTCATAGCTAGCAGACGATCTCCTTCACAGATTCACACTAATAGACCCCTCACTTACTTTAACACACACACAAACATACAGGATCTTTCTCCTGCTGCTAAGTTGCTTCCTATTATTTATTCTATTACTTACATCTATTCCCTCACACTCCCTATCGTACACCACTTGTGCATAAAATAACACACGCAGTACACCACTTATCTTCCTCCAGGTCTGCCTCTATGCTCCTACAGCAAGGAGCAATGCATGACTGCCTGTACCCTGATTGTAGTAAACTATACCGTGGTGTAGGCAGTGAACCACAACAAAGTAGCTGCGCAATTCCCTCATCTTTCTGTAGCTACTCTCTTCTCTCATGTGAACACTCCAACCTTACACGGTCTACATTAGATGTGCCCGACCCCATCCAGTGCACAACACAACACCTAACACAATATTTGAATCTCACTGTGTGTATACACACACACACACACAGTCCACAGTGGAACTTTCAAACACACACACTCACAAGGCACACACACACCTGAGCACAACTCTCCCTCTCACACTCACACACAAGGAACACAACACATTCACACATATCGCATATTTCCTCCTCCCCATGGATACACACACAGGCAATACACATATATACATTACTATATATATATATATATATATATATATATATATATGCACGCTTAAACTTATATATATATACCCATATATACAAATATACACTCGAATAGATAACTCATCAAACACTTGGTGCTCATCCTTGTGATACTCTCAATACACCATGATACAACCACCAACAATACATGATACACATTATATGTATAATATATATATAATATATATATATATATATATATTATTTTTAGCAATAAATATAGAATATGATACTTGATGTGTCATGATACGACCTGCTCGTATCCAATTTTGGATACGTATCTACCCCCACATGAACAATCTATCTATAATTAGGCCTAATAAACCTAATGACAAGCACTTGGTGCACCATTCTCGGATTTTTCCCAAAATAGACACCAAACTCAATATAGAAGTCACAATAAGGGTCATTAAAAGCTCAAACTTCTCCATATGGGTAGCCCTAATATATGACTGGTTTTCTAATAATTAAATGCAATAATTAGAACTTAATCAGAGAGAGAATCTCAGAATTTAGCTATTGGGAGATTATTCGCAATGTAAAGTCAAGTAGACACAATTTGGAAACCAACTTCTTGTCCAAAGCCTTCTTCTCCAAGTGTTCTTGCAAATCCAAGCTTATAGTCTCCTTAGATGGTGATGATGAGTGAATTTGAGAGGGTTTTATAAAAAATTTGGTGTAGGGATTGTGCTATTTATGGAAAATCACTAATTGGAAATGAAATTGAATAAACAATAAGAGGAGAGAGAGGCTCTCCCCACAATTAGGGTCGGCCACATCATGCCCCTCCTCCAAGCAATGTAATATGTCTAGAATACCCCTTGAGGGTTGTCATGAAGAGGGTTTCAATTAATGAGGCTTCTATTGAATAAAGGTTTAGTCTAATCTCTAATTAAGGTGAATGTTGAACTAATCTAGTCTCATTTGACAAGTCCAAACTAATTGGTTAAGTTGTCATGTCAAGTTGGTTAGGTCCACTAGGGTCATGTCTAATCAAATAGTCCAATCTACCAACCAATAATAATATTAGTAACCAATATATATAACATCCCCTATATTAAATAAATTATAATCGTAATATTTATAATAATACAATTATCCCTATTTTAGAAATATAGTAGTTACATTCTTCGTCCGACTAGTATAAATAAATCCAAGTCCCGACATGTAGATCAAATACAAGGCTAGCCAGATAAATACAAGTGATGCCAGTAAGTGAGTCATGATGTGATGTCAGTAAAAGAGTCCTGATATAGGCCAGACAAGTATGATGAACATATCTCATGAAGGCGAATCCATATGATACCAATTCGTGCGTCCATCATGTCAAGAATCAATTAAAATAATACTATAAAATATGAATCATAGTAAATATCAAGTAAATAAAACTATCAGAGAATGTAATCGCCTTTGGTCCTGAGCTATAAACACAAATAAGTGTCTAAACTAGAGTCCAAGACCTATATTATGAATTCTCAATGTTAACAGGTGTTGTGGAATCATAAATATGCTTAATTAGTTCTATTTTAGGTTTCTAGGTTGATTCTAGGTTAATAAGGTCAAACAAGGTCAATACATATTTTGGGTTCACCCATTACCAATTTGAGTGGCCTATTGTCACGACCCACACCCAATGTAGGCGCACGAGTAGTGAACAAATATCCAGCCTACGCCACAGCATCGGCGGTAGAACGCTGTTTGGGTAAACAATCTATCTAATAATCAAGACATAACAATGCCACCAATGTAATATGAATATAATCAATCACAGATCTATAGATGGAATAAAGAACGAATATGATAAAAGACTAGAAGAGTCACAAAATAACTCATAAGACAAATAATATCCAATGAGTCATATCAAAGAAATACTAATAACAATATGTTGGAGACAAATCCAGTAAAAAAGAGTCTAACTACCGCACTACAAGTCCTGGGTCATCTGTCTCAGTCGGGATGAAACCCTCCTGAGTCAAGGTCTCTGGCTCTAAGCCTACAACATCCTGATACCCGTAGTGAGTGGGGTACCACTCCTCAGTATCATTTGGGAAAATATATCCAGTCAGGAAAGAAGCAAAGTACATCTCTAACAGCAGTTATAATAAATAATATAAACTATGTAACAGTAAATAGAGCGAATATACATGCAATATACAGGTACAAGAGATATGCAATAAAGGAATACTGAAAATAAATACAATAATAAGCATCATAGGAATGAATAATAAATACTAATACTAAGTTAGTGAGTACCAACTTTAACATGTGATCGGCTTGGAAACTTGTACAAGGATAATGGCCTGGTTAATCATACGTGCGGTGTATGATCACACTCACAAGGAACAAGACATGCACAAGGAGGGTATGATCACATATCTACACTACATACTTCCGCACCCAAGTGGTATAGTGGATCCAACCATGGTACATTATGACACGGGATTCTCCGGGTAGGTAGCAAGTCTCTCCATGAATCAATATCTATACATATACAAGAAGAACAAGAAACAAGGCTTGCACAAAATGCACCATAAATACCAAGGAATAACATCTCATGACGAGATTCGGATATACCAATCTGTTCAACCATCGTATTAAGAAATCAAGGACTACAATAAATACTAGCGACATAGAGGATATCATAAATAAAAAATTATTAGAGAATGTACTTGCCTAATATCCGGTGAATAGTATCAAAGATGTCCGGTACGGTACCTCAAAGACCTAAATATGGAATATTATATCAATACAAGATTTTAGAATAAAAATAAGTTAAACTAGTCAACTTCTTGGTCATAAAAACTTTTTTAAGTCAAAATAGTCAAAGTAGGTCAACTCTAGGTCAAACTAGTCAAACTTAGTCAAACTATCTATTTTTAGGTTGTATGAGTCCATCTCTAGGATATTGGGTCTATATACTATGTAACTAGGCCATACTAGCTATACTAGGATACTAGAAAACCAACAAGATACCGTATCCTAAGATACACAATTAATTAGATATGAAAATATCATAGTATGTATATATAAACAACAATATATAATACTTCTAACTAAACTAATGCTAAGTGGATACCTAGGCTTTGAACCAAAAGCGGTATCACACCACATATACTCCATCTTGATGTGTAAACCAAATACCTTGAGTAAAACCCAATACCTTGACATTACCTTGGTATTACAAGTAATTTTAATATCTAATATATAATTACTACTCATACACCTCACTATACAATAATATGTATTTAAAAACTTATAACAATAATATTCTAAACTATATACTAACATTTTCTTGATATTTATTACTCGTACCTAAGATATCTCACTCTCATTACCTTGGTGCACTCCAAGGTAATCTAGAAATAATGCTAACTAATATTAACTAGTACTTATTTATATATAATCTCATATATAATTATATATTAACTTATTTACGATATATATATATATATATATATATATATATATATATATATATATATATATATATATAAAATATATATATATGAATAATTAGTTTGTATTAATAAGCTATTAGTATATATATATATATATATATATATATATATATATATATATATATATATATATATATATATATATATATATATACACTAGCTTATTAACTTACTAGCTTATTAAATAAGCTAACTAACTTATATATATATATATATATATATATATATATATATATACTAACTTAATAACTTATCAATAATCTACAACTTATTGATAAGCTGTTGTCGTTGCTTACTACCGCTGCTGCTTGTTGTTTTCTGCTTCTGCGTCTGCTGCTTACAGCTGCTGCTTCTGCTTTCTGCGGCTGTTTTGTTGCTGCTTCTGCTTCTTAGATTATGCTTTCTGCTTCTTTTCAACTATTTTTTCTATTGCTTCTCTCAGCTTTTCTCCCACTGCTTATCATTGCTTTTCTTCACTGTTTTCATTGTTTTCTCACTGTTGTTTCATTGTTTTTTCTTCCCTCAAGCTCACACACATAAATACACATCTCATATATTTATATATACATCTACACACCAAATATATATATATATATATAAACCACATACATATATTTATAACAATATATATATATATATATATATATATATATATATATATATATATATATATATATATATATATTAGAGAAACACATGAAATTTGACTCTCCCATGATCACCAACACATCAACATGAATTCTAGATCAACACATATATATATATATATATATATATATATATATATATATATATATATATATATATATATATCGCATAATAATTAAAATTACAATATTTATAATATCTATAATTGAATTAAATTGCAAGGAACACATGCGTGAAGTTCATCGCGTCCGTATCACACTAGATCTATGATACGCTCGCGATACGGTTCCACCACACAACCAATTGTATCCCAATGGACACGAGCAAGTCTAAAATAATAATTATAAACAATACGAAGAGCTAATTACTCATCTATGTGTCCGTGTCAAAATGTGACATGCTCAAACCTCCGTGTTAGAGAAAAATCTCCAAATTAACTCATATCTCCGAATTGTCGGGATACGGCCTACACGTATCCAATTATGGACATGAGACTATCCACACACAATCAAACACATGTTAATTTGGTCTAATTGGCCTATTGACAAACACAAGTTGTGTCAATCTTGGAATTCCCCCAAAATTGACACAAAATACCACATAACTTTCTCCATAGGCCTCCTATGAACCTAATTCCAATTTTTATGGGTAGCCATAGCATATGGGATAGTTCATAATAATTAAAATATAAATTTAGAGTCTAATTAGAGAGAAAAACTGAATTATACCTATTGGGAGATGGATTCCCAATGAAATCTCCAAATTGAGTGAAAAGAGCTTTCAACTTGTAGATCCTTGCTCCTCCTTGTAGATCCTTACTTTTTCTTTGTAGATCCTTGCTTCAATAGCCTCCAATAATGATTTGGGAAGGAATTAAGAAAAAATTGGGTAAATTTTGATATGGGAATGAAGAAATTTTTAAGAGGAAATTCTAGATCTAGATTTGAAATAAAAATGAAGAGAGAGAAAATTTTCTCCATTTTTAAATATGGTCGGCCCCTTCCCCCTTCCTCAAGCTACTATGTAAAGTCTAAAATACCTCTTGGGGCCTCTCATGAAGAAAATAATTAAGGAATGAAGGTTCTAGTCTGATTGGTTTAACTTAATTAATACTCCTCCTAATGATTGGGCTTATTATTGGGCTCAATTCTAAATAGAAATAAATGTTGGTCCATGGATCTAATCTAAACTAGTTAGGTCCACTAACACAAGTCCAAAAACAATAAACTAATATCTAACAAAAAAATAAATTATATAATAAATAAATATTCAACATGCATAATATTTAATTAATTATAAAATGACCAAAATATTATTTCATAACAAATGTGGTATTAACACCTATTAAGTCATACTAGCTAATACCATGCTAACTCTAGGTTTTTTAGATCAAACTAGTATATATATATATATATATATATATATATATATATATATATATATATATATATATATACATACCTTAGCCATACATTAGCCTACCCAACACTTGATCAAAATATAATACCTAATATCTTGGTACCTTATCTATCTACTAACTTGTATTACTGTAACTTCTGTATCCCAATATATTTATATTTTTAGATATTTATTTAGGATATTAATTTATTTTATGCTAAATGCAATTTTTAGTTAACTTTTCCAATTGGATTTGACTTATAATGATTATATTAAAGTAATTACATTATGTAGGATTATTTTTAGTAATTATATTAGGTAGATTTTATTTGGAGAAATTTATATTTAATTTGGGGTAAGAATTTAAGCAAAAAGGATAAATTAATAATTTTATAACCAAACCTATTAAAACAAAACCTAACTAACTTCCACCAAACAACCCACCAAGAAAACCCTAGCCAAACCCATATATATAGTAGGCGGCCACCCTACCCCTTGGCCGCCAACTACAACACCCCCTCCCCTCGAAACCCTAATATATATATATATATATATATATATGTATATAACATAAAACCGTAATTGCCTCCAATATATATATATATATATATATATATATATATATATATATATATATATATATATATATAACATCAAACCGTAATTGCCTCCATCTACCTTTTAAAAACCCTAATCATCTTCTTCCTATTCCCTTTCTTCCCAAATCAAATCCTAAACTTTGGAGAAGTGCTAAGGAGGAGAGCTAGTGGGTGTAGAAGTTTTGATCCTCTTCGGTTGGATCTCCATTAAGTTCTTGATCTCCCAAAAAGTAACTTCTTCTTCTTCTTGCTCTTTAAATGGTTCTAGAACGTGTAGTATCACTACCACATTTTCTAGGAAAAGTATTTTGGCCATTTTTTTAATTTAATAATTATTGTGCATTTTGTATATTTATTTTTTGTATTATTTAATTATTGTTAGATGTTACATTATAGTTTGGACTTGTGTTGGTGGGACTAGGTAGATTAGACATGACACTTGGACCAACATTATTTTTAGTTAGACTTGAGTCCAACAAACAAGCCCAATTTAACTTGGTGATTAATTAGTCAAACCATTAGGAGTAGAAGCTTCTTTCCTTAATCATTTTCTTTATGACAAGCACTAAAGGACGTTTTTGATATTTGAAATTACTTGAGTCTCAAGGAAGGGGGCCGGCCTATATGGGGAGGAGGAATTTCTCTCTCGTCCTTTCTTTCATTCTAAAATTCTAGATCTAGAATTTTCTTCTTCCAAATTCCTTCATCCCTACACCAATCCCTACCCAAATTCCTTCTCTATTCACCATTGGAGTCCATTGGAGCAAGGATAATAAGGAGCACAAGTAGAAGGCTATTGATACTCAATTGAAGACTTGCATTGCGAATCCATCTCCCAATAGGTATAGTTCAGTTTTTACCTTCTAATTAGACTCTATATTTGTAGTTTAATCATTAGAAACCCTCCTATGTACTAAGGCTACCTAAAAGAAGAAGAATTGACAACTAGGGATCCCTATTGTGAATGTTATGATATATTTTGTGCTATTTTTGGGAGAATTCCGAGATTGACACATCATGTGTTTGCCAATAGGTCAATTGGACCAAATTGACATGTGTTTGATTGTGTAAGTATAGTTTTGTATCCAAAATTGGATATGTGTAGGCTGTATCATGGCAAATTGGTGATACGGGTTTGTTTGGGGGGTTTTTTTTGACACACGAGTTTGAGCATGTCATATTTTGATACAGACACGTAGTTGAGTAGCTAGCTCTTCGTATTACTTCTAATTGTGATTCTAGACTTATTTTTGTCCTTCAGGATACATTTAGTGATGTGTTGGGACCGTATCGCAAGCATATCATAGATCTAGTGTGATACAGAAGGGTGCACTCCATGTATTTGATATTTTGCTTGGTGGATATTTTTAATACCCCAACTAGAGTTGTTGCTCTTGTTTAGCTAGTGTATCTATGATATATATGTATATAAGTATATATTCTTTAGTTGTGTTCAGGTATATATATATATATATATGGTAGTGTATCATTTAAACTTTGGGTATATCGTATCAGTCATTGGGGGTTAAGGGTGACTGTCATAGTGTGTTATTGTAGGGTGGGGACTGTCATTACCTATAGGTCATTGGGGACTGTCATGCAAATATAAAGCATTGTGGTGTTTGCTTGTTATATTGCATCATGAGAGAGGGGATGAGTTACAGTGTGTTGGGCACTGCAGTACTCGGGTTTACCTGAGTTAGGACCAAGTGAAGTATATTTTACTTGCTAGTAATGCTGCGGGTATGAAGAGCTCGAGTGCAGGTTGGTTCTGTTGGTGATCAGTGTACATCCGGAGATGTAGTGGTGGGGTAATAGGTAAAGGCAGAGAGCAGTGATCCTAGGGTGCCATGTGTACATAATAGTATACACATGTGCCCAATGGTATGCCAAGGTAGTATAGGTAGATGTGTGAGAGTGTCCAAGTGAGCTAATAGAGAAGTGTAAGTTGGTGTCATGTAGTGTTATGTTGAGTGTGAGCACAGGTCAAGCAGAAATACAACATCAACAACAGCAAAAAGGACATGGCAGATTGATGTGTGGTTAGTGGACTGCATTATAATATAGCAGTAGCAGCAAGGATAATAGGATCGTGTAGTATACACACTGCAATGGGGAAGGATTGGTGCTCGGGATTAAAGGGGGTAGGGGCAGCAGCTGCACTGGCAGCTAGGTGCACATCAATGCAGTGTAACTGCTCTGATAGGTAGCACCAGACCAAGTAGCAAGTAGTAGTAGTAGCAAGTTAAATTTGGAGGTGTACCTGTATGCAAGGTAAGCCACGGTTAAGTGCAATATCAGTTGGTGAATAATGTTAGTTAGATTGTTGGTTGTTAACAGTTAGTTAGTTTATATTATTATATCTTTGTACATGTTAGTTAGTTAAAGATATATGTTAGATGTTTATATATATGTTAGTGTTATATATCAAGTGTATAGAGGTTAGTTGTTTATGAAGTCAGTTATTAGTGTTAGAAGGTTGGTAAGTATGGTATATGCTATCAATTTGATAAGTTAGTTATATACTAAATAGAGTATATAGTATAAGTATTGGTTAGGTTTAATACCTAGTTCTTGAATTACCTTGAGATACACCAAGGTAACGTCAAGGTATTTGTCTTACTTTCGGTATTGGTAGTGAATACCAAAAGGGTAGCTAGGTATTGATACCATGGTGGCTCAAAGCCAAGGTAATGAATATAGAGTTAGTATTGGCTAATGAATAGCTAGTATTATATATAGATAGTGCTATGTATTTGAACTTAGTAGCTATGATACTCTAGTATCCTAATATAGCTAGTATAGCCTAGGTAAGTAGTGTATGGACCCAATAACCTAGAGATAGACTCATACAACCTAGAAATGGCTACTTTGACCTAGTTTGACTGTTTGACTTAGATTTAGCCCAATGACCTAGATTTGGACTATTTTAATTTATTTTTATTCCAAAACCTTGTATTGATATAATATTCCATATTTAGGTCTCTGAGGCACCATTCTGGACATCTTTAATATTGTTCACCGGATTCCAGGCAAGTACATTATCTGATAGTTTTTGTTTATGATATACTCTATGTTTCTTATATTTAGTGTAGATATCCTTGATTTTCTGACACTTGGTTACACGTATTGGTATTCCTGGATCCCATCATGAGATGTTATTCCTGGTAGTTCCAGATGTATTCTTGTGCAAGTCCCGTAGTTCCTGTGCAAGTATGGACATTGATTCGTGAGAAGATTAGCTTCCTTCTCATAGAATCCCGAGTTATAACGTGCCATGGTTGGATCCATTATACCATTCGGGGATGGAGAGTATTTAGTATAGATATGTGATCATACCCTAGAGTTCTTAATTTTTTTATATAGTGTTAATCATAAAAGACACGTATGATTAACCAGGCCGTGGTTCTTGAGCAGTACCCAAGTCGATCACATCTTGTCACTCGTACTCACTCTCTTAGATAGGTGTATCTCTTTATTTTCATATATGATGTTCGTATTTCCTGTACGTATTTCTCGCATTTCCTTATTCCTGTATATTCCTGCCAAGCTCTATTCATCTTGTATATGCTCTCTATTTACTAATACATAGTTTTTATCATTTATTGGAACAGCTTTTAATGATGTACTTTGCTCCTTTCCTGACTGAATATATTTTTCCCATATGACACTGAGAAGTGGTATCCTACTCCCTACGGGTCTCAGGACATAGTTAGCTTAGAGCCAGAGACATTGGCTCAGGAGGGAATCATCCCGGTTGAGACAGACGAGCCATTACATGTAGCTCAATAGATAGGTTTTTCGGGATTTATCTCCAGCATTTGATATTAGTATTCCTTTATATTTTTTATGACTCATTGGTTATTATTTTGTATTGTGAGTTATATTTGACTATGCAGTCTTTATATCATATTCATGCGATTATTTCATCTTATAGATCTGTGATTGAGTTTTTTTATTTCATTGGTGGCATTATATATCTTGATGATCATTATTGCTAGATAGATAGTTTACCCAGACAATGTTCTACCGCCGATACTGTGGCGTAGGTTGGACGTACCCACGTCTCGTGCCCTTATATCGGGTAAGGGTCATGACATATTTTTAGTGGTGGCCCATGCAGGTCTTCGAGATCGTAAATAGTGCGATTCCTAGTGGTGCTCTGAATTGAGTGCTATTACGAGCCTGTTTCAGGATAATATGATACATGCTATAGGCTGAGAATACTCAATCACAACTAGGAAAAACTCTACTGTTCAATTCGATTGTTCTTCCTTGATATTGATAAATTGAGCTTTAACTGTCTTTCTTTGAAAATATTCTATCTTGTGTCATATTGATTCTTTTCTTTCGCTTTGCTTCAGGATCCCTCCCAGGACTCGATCACAACATGGAGGAGCAGCTTCTGAAGGATCTGCGACTTCCCGCGAGCCTGTACTAGTCACTTCTATGATGATTGGCATATTAGCTGCGGTCGGGGATCCACCCCCAGTACAGAGGGCTATTCCAACTGTGACTGAGGGACTTCCACCTCCACCTCCCGTGCTGACAGATGTGACCCAGATGTTTGCACTATTTTGCGAGATGCTAGAGGCTCAGAGGGCCCAGTCGGAGGTTCACCAGAGGCAGACCGACGTATCGCGGTAGGGTATTGAGAGTGCTCATCAGCTTATCCGTACTGCAGAAGAGAGAGATATTCCAGTCCAGCATCAAGTTGCTTCGCAGGTTGCCCTGCTTCGGTCGGGTAGTATTCAGGACTTCAAGAAGTTGGAACCTCGGGTCTTCAAGGGGATCGAGGACATCGTCTATGCTGATGATTGGCTCGAGGATATCGAGCGTCTCATGAAGGTGTCCCGTCTTGCTGAAGATCTAAAGGTTGAGGCAGTGTGACTTCAGTTGTTCGACATCGCCCACACTTGGTTCAGGAATGAGCTACTTTTTGCAGATGCGGGGTAGTCTTAGGAGGTGTTCAAGGACCTCTTCAAGAGAAAGTTTTTTGCTCGAGTGGACAAGTTGGACTTGGGGTGGTAATTTGAGAGCCTTACTCAGGGGAGCATGTGTGTGGAGGAGTACGCCATAGAGTTTGGGAGGTTGAACCGATTTGCAGAGTATTTGATAAGGGAGCCAGAGGTTCGGGCTATCCGATTCCGCGAGGGTCTAAACTGGGAAATAAAGATCCTCATTCTGTCTTTCTATCAAACATATTCTGAGATACTTGCGGAGGCACGCAAGGTTGAGCGGGAGTCAAACTTGAAGCCCAAGAGCGGCCGTAATTCTTTTCTGGGGGCTAGTAGCAGTGCAGGGCATGCTAAGCGTCCTCATCTCTAGTCTATTCCTTTCCAGCAGCCACAATAGTATTCGACTCTAGCCAGGTCGCTGGTTCACCAGGTACCCTAAAAATAGTATAGACACTCACAACACGCTTCCTGCCACTACTGCAAGAAGACCGGCCATGTCTGGGAAATTTAGAGGAAAAGGTTGGGAGTTTGTTTGTATTATGGCGCAGAGGGGCACCAGATGAGAGATTGTCCTACCAACCCTCATCGTGCAGCTTAGGGAGTAGCTCCACCTCAGAAAGCACAAACGAGGCCACCTGCAGTACAACCGAGGGGACCGCCGCTTCCGACCTAGTAGTAGCATTATGCCCAGAACCAGCATCAGGGAGGTGCACCTTAGAGACGAGCGTTTATTATGATGGTCGAGGAGGCCGAGCCCACTATAGATGTCATTGCAGGTTCTGTTCTCCTTAATTCTTTTTCAGCTTTAGCTTTGTTTGATAGTGATTCTTCTTATAATTTTGTATCTATTTCTTTTGCTTTGAAGCATCATTTGGTAGCTGAGTCTTTACTTAGGACTTGCAAGATTATGACCCGGGAGTTATTATCCTGGTTAGTTATGTTTGTAAGGATCAGAGAGTTACTCTGGGAGGCCAGAAGCTGAGTGTATGTCTACTTGTAATGCAACTTTCGAGCAATGATATTGTACTCGGTATGGATTGTTTGAGTAGGCACCATGATAGTATAGATTACAGAGGAGGTTGAGTTTTGTTTAGCCCGCCAGGAGAGCTAGAGTTTGAGTTTGCCAGAGGAGTTTCGAAGCAGGGAGAAGGCATTATCTGTGGAGCTATGATGGAAGACAATGAGTTGTCGCATCCGTTGATAGCAGAGTTTTTGAATGTGTTTCCTGAGGAGTTTCCAGGTTTGCCGTCAGATCGAGATGTGAAGTTCTCTATAGACTTTGTTCCCGATGTAGAGCCAATTTTACAGCATGTCTATAGTGTGAACAACAACGAGCTGGCCGAGCTGAAGAAGCAAGTAGATGAACTGTAGGATAAAGGGTTTATCAGATCCAGTTCTTTATCATGGGAAGCCCCGATATTATTTGTACCGAAAAAGGATTGATTGGTACGCATGTGCATCGATTATAGGGCATTGACTAATCTTACTATCAAGAACAAATATATGTTGCCACGGATTGATGATTTGTTCGATCATTTAAGTGGCGCCAAGGTGTTCTCCAAGATAGACTTGAGATCAGGCTACCACCAGGTGAACGTGAAGCTACATGCTCCCAATATAATATTAAGTAGAAAATAGAATTTATAGATTTATTTAATTAATTTAATATTTAGTAAACATCTTTTTAATTGATATGATTTGGTTGTAGATTAATTGTTGGAGGAAAGATAAATTTCTAGAAATTTTCCCAAGAAGCTAACTTTTTTAGAAATTTTTTACATATAACTATTGAATATAATAAAACAAAAGAAAAGAAATAAAATAAAATAAAACCTAAATTCTAAACCAAAACCCAAACCCATTAACCCTAAACCAAACCCGTTAAACCTAAACCCAAAACCTAAAACTACCCTTTCCAGACCCTGGCTCTCTCCAAATATATATTACTAAAACCCTAACCCTAATCCCACACCACCTCCACCATCACCTACGCCTCCACTACCTCCACCATCACCCATCCGGAGCCGGCGACCGCCAGCAGCGTCGCTGCGCCGCAGCAGCACCGGAGCGCTGTCGCAGCAGCCGCTCGGCCGACAGCATCAGCAGTAGCAGCAGCAGCAGCACCGTGCGGCCCCCCTTCATACGGAGGTTTTGCCCTCCTTGCTCATCCGTTTTGTGCCCCCATCTTCGCTGGTAAGTTCACAACCTAACCCTCTAGGACTTCCTTCAAGTGGAACGAATTTAATAAAAAAATTGACCGAAAGTTGGCCGAAAAACTGTTCGGAAATAGTTTAGAAATTCAGTCCAAGTACCCCTATTCATGTCCAATTTTCTACTAACTCATTAATTATTTTCAAAATATAATTAAAAGGACTTATTCACAATATAACCAATATTTTTACTGTTCTTTTAGTTTTTATTAGTTTGCTTTAATGATTAAATTATTCTGGTTCCAAAATGACCAAAAACTTATTTTTAAAACATCCAAAATCTCTGATACGGGGTACGTTCCGCCAAATGAGGTGACTTCATCATGTGCAAGTTAACTGAAAGGCGCGTATCATCAACGCGGACGTGTGGGCTTTCGCAAAACTTGATTTGGACGTGTGTGCACGCCGAAATCAACGCGTATCCGTCGAAAAGTACCATATCGGCCTATTCCGACACCACGTCATAATTTTGTGTGTACTCGTTGATTCGTAAAGAAACTTATGCCATTGGATTCACAGTGTTACACTGGTCCTGCAACCCAAGTTTGGTTAGAATCTGAGAACGTTGACGAAACACCATTTCATGGGCCCCACGGTTCTACATAACGGACGATTTCGTGATCGGCTCATCGAAATCCAGTTCTGGCTGTTCTGTTGGGTTTGTATCATTGTTATGGTCTCGTAGATATTAAGTTTGATGAATTTAGTCCCAACAGAACAGCCAGAACTGGGCCACATATGGACCCTACTTTGATATTAAGTTTGACGAAACTTTATCTTTGACACATTTTTTGGTGCAAAGTGGGCCACATATGGACCCTACTTTGACCCAAAACTGTCAATTTTGTCCCTGTATCCAAATTGGACTTATGGGTAGTCAATCCTAGCTATTTCAAGTATTCTGAGAACATTGGTGATGTTTGTTTCATCATCCGAAGGTGTACATGCATATTCCACTTTTCCAGGAGCAGTTGACGGAGTTCAGAACTCAGGCAAGTGTACCTTGCCAAACTTGCAGTAGATCCTGTTATATTGTCTGCTAGTGTTTCTTTTTGTTTATATATATTCTTCTGATGTGCCTGTTCAACCTAGGACCGTGAGACGTTGGTTAGCGTCCGAACAAGATTCGGGTGTCGACGCCGTACACGGAGTCGTGCAACGTTACTTGGAGAGTTGATTCCATGATCCTACTTGTCACTACCACATTCTGAAAACAGGGGTATTTTCGACTTTTTATAATTATTAGTATCGTGGTATTTATATTAAATGATTTCTCAATATTGTATATAAATTAGATAATTGCATGAGGTGTGTATTTAAATATATTATATTATATAATGTGTTCTTAATGTCTGAGCTGGTAGACTTGACCTAGAGGCCACTAGACGAACACCTGATCGAATAATATGGATTATGTATTTAATTGTTTATTTTAGAATTAAATTATTGGGGGTTGTATTTAATTATCGTAATTTATTTAATTGTTGTGCGCTGTCGTTGCTTCGATATTTGGAGCGCTACCTCACTTTTGCCTTCCAACAAATTTTACAACATTGCCCTAGACATGCCCGTCTTCCATTCTGATATTTTTGCAACCCAAAATTATGATCTCTGTACCTTCATTTTAGCCGCACAAAAATCGTCGCAGACGTTTATTTAAATCACTAAATAAATTCCAACTTTGTATCGTTGTGCGTTCCAATCAAAATTGGAGACAATCTTGACCTATTTTTCGTGCGACCCAAATTAGGGTAATATTCTATTCTGAGTCTTCTTCACTATTGGTATTGATGACCCGACCTGATTTTGGTCCCATGTACTCCTAATTAATTTTAGAACACAACTTATATTTATTTTTATTTAAATTGAGGATACCATTTTAACCGATTCTGAAAACCCCGGTAGATTCCAGTGCCCTGTCAATTGAGCCCGTACCAAACATACAGCGCCCCCTGACCCTACAAAATACCGAACACCGAATCGTCCGCCAAATTTTCGTCATTTTATGCGTCGGTGCAAATATCCAAATTTATGGGGACTAATTTACAAAGTTACATTTGGTGTAAACACCCCATTGGTACAACCCAATGGAGAACCCCAAATTTTGACTAATCACCCCACATCCTCATTCCCCATGAAGAACTTCTCCATGTTAAATCTTGGCCATTTATTTAATAGGTGAATCACCACCCTTCATTCACACACACCCCCACCCTATTTAATGTCCCATCATTCCCTCTTCCCAAGGAAAACCTAATCCCCAAACCTATACTAGCCCCAAGCCCCCAACCGTATGAATTTCCACTTCTTCCTCTTTTCTCCATTTTTCATTTTTCTCTTCTCCTTCCTTTCTTCTCCTTCTCCATTTTTATTTGTTTTTGAAATAAAAGGGGAGGGGGGAACATTGTTCACCCTGCTGTTCCCTGTACTCAGGCCCCGGCCGAGCTCCGGGCAGCCCCCTTCACTCCGACCAAGCCTGGCTCCACCACCAGCCGACCTTCCCGCCTGAAGCCCCAGCCACTCCCTCTTCCACGGTCGCCACGGCTGCTCACTCGACCTCCTCGAGCTCCACGACCCCGACGGAGCACCCCAGAACTTCAACGACGAGGCAGCTACACGAGTCCGACAAGGCGGAGACGAGCGGCGTTCCGGCGAGTTCCAGCGGTGGCGACTTCGTCGACGACTCGCGGTGGCGATTTACTTCGGCGGACAAAAGCGATCATCTATCGGCGGCGATCGACGGTTCAAGGCGACGCGTAGCTCCGGCCAGCGGCGGGCGATCTTCTTTTCCGGCGACTTCGACGACGACGTGTGGCAAAAATGCACAGATCATCGGGTGTTCTCCGGCGAGCGGCGGCGCTCTCAGCGACTCAACATATCAGCGGCGCACAGACCTCTCCCGACTTCAACAACGGCTGCGACATCAACTGTTCTTCTCCGGCACGACCGATCTCAACCGCCCCTAATGTTTTCGAGAGCCCCGGCCGATGCTGCAGCCCCGACTCGAGCCCGGCCCGCACCGACTCCGGCGGCCCTTTCACGAGCTCCTTCTCCCTGTACTCCGGCGGACCACAGGAGCTCCACCACCATCACCAGTGTCAACTCCCCCTGTGAGTTCTCTCCCTCTCCTTCTTTCCTCTTTGGTATTAAATAATACATGTATATATATATAATGTATGTATGTATGTATGTATGTATTTAATGTATACGTATATGTATATATTAACATGTATATGTAATTATGTATTTAAATTAATGTTTAGCAATATATGTATGTGTATATATATTTAATACGATTTATATATATATATACATATTCTAGTATATATAATATTGGTATACGTATATAAAAATATATTTCGTATATACTTAATATATTTTTTAATATATAAAATGGGTATACATGTATATATATATATATATTTAGTATATATATGTATTATTAAATGGTACATGTATATATTGTATATATATTTAATTTACTAAATATATATATTTGGTATATAAATGTACACACATATATATATATATATATATATATATATATATATATATATATATATATATATATATATATATATATATATATATATATATCTGTATATGTATAGTATATGTTTGATAAACGTATTTTTGGCATATAGATTTTTAGGACATATAAATATGGTGTGTTAAATTCTATTCAGTATATAGACATATATATACGTATTGTATATCTCTTTCCATGATATATATTTGTATGTACATACAAGTATTAGTTTTATTTAAAGTATATATATATATATATACTTATATCTATTATTGTAATTAAGGGATATTAATATATATATGTTAATTAATGATATATATATTTATATATTCTACTAGATGACCCTAGTTGACCAGTGCCATACCTGGCAGAGCCCCTGAGTTCATGTATTTATGTTGTGTTAGTGTAGCACCTGATGCAAATGTTGTATTGTTTATTATATGTCTATAGGACTGTTGGATCCTCTAGGCGATACTCTGGAACAGGACCTCGATATTCACCAGCTAAGGACCCAAGGCGAGTACATTCTCTGATTAGTTTCGTATTTATGATATCCCCTATGTTCACTGTATCTAGTGTAGATATCCATGCTCTTGACACGCTGGTTACACGGATTGGTATACACGGATCTCGTCATGAGATGTTATTCCTTATTCATGGTGTAGCTTGTACAAGACTTGTTTCCTTGTTATCTTGTGCATGTACAGACACTGAGTCCCAGGGAGATTTGCTACCTCCCTAGGGAATCCCGTGCCATAGCGTACCATGATTGGATCTACTATACCAGTCGGGGGTGGAGAGTATTTTAGTATAGATATGTGATCATACCCAACTCTACATGCATCATAGCTCACCCCACATCTCACGTCGGGTGCGGCCTGACCATTTACATGCTTCATAGCTGTTACGTGTGATTAGCCTGACCTCTACATGCATCATAGCTAACCAACGGTTAGCCTGACCTTACATGAATCATAGCTAATCACATATAACCAGCCTGATCAAGTTCCCAAGCCGATCACATGTTAAAGCTAGTACTCACACACTTAGTCATAGGATTCTTGCTCATTGACATATTATTTCTTTTCCTGCATTTACTTACAGTATTTCCAGTATTTCTTTTATTGTACATTTCTCGTACCTATACATACATCTCATATATTTCTATCTAGAACTGCTACATAGTTTATATCATTAATATAGAACTGCTATTTAGAGATGTACTTTGCTCCTTCCTGACTGGAAAATATTTTCCATACTGTGACCTTAGTGGACTTGTTTCTGACACACTTGGGGATTGGATGTTACTGATTACAGGTATGACTATTTTGTAGTTAGACTTGTCTTGTATTCTTGCTTGCCTTGATATCTCATCGTGCTTTAGTTTATGTGATTGAGTATTTCCAGCATTATTTTATGATATCCACGTCTCCTTATGGAGTTGGGTATTCATGTGAGATTGATTAGATAGTTACATGACATAGACAGCGTTCTACCGCCGATGCTGCGGCGTAGGCTGGACGTACCCACGCTCTCGTACCCCTATATCGGGTGCGGGTCGTGACACTACTTTTGCGTGTTTGCTTTACCAAGTACGTCATACCATAGGACACTTGACACTATTTCATGAGACAGAATCTTTCTTGAGTTATTCATGGTGATTCTGTATAGGCTTACATGATTCATGACATGAGACTTGCATATTATATAGATATTATTATGACTTGTTTTACTAGCTAGAGGTCAAGATCTTGCGTGTTATGGACATGAAACATTGTGGACATGAGATATAAGATTACATTGGGTGGTGAGAGACACACATGCTACAGATTGATTATTTATATATATATATACTAATGGAGGTGCCTTAGGCCTTGTCTCTGATCTTTGGCACATATACTGGAGTCGTGATACTACTTGCTGCTATGGGCTCCCCGACACAGAGCCTGTAGTGGTCTCATCCTAAGTACTAGTAATGCTCTCATTTGAATTTTACTTAGCTGGTCACATAGCTTTCCCTGATGATTATTTATATTTACTTGCTGCATTTTATTTGGCTTGAGTTTTTATTGTACCTTGCTATGTCCCCTGAGGAACTAGATCCGGATTATGTCCTCAGGTGTAGACGAGGAGAGCTATCCCAAGGTTTACCGGGCAGGTGCTACTATTAGAGACGTACATATTGCAGAGGACGAGGTTGTTCCTGAGGAATTCTCTTGAGAACACAATATTCTCACTATTCATTATTTATGCTTAGTGTTCTTGGATATTTGATCTTATAGTGACTTCTGGATATTGTACTTGGAGTTATTTTCTTTCTATTTTGATGAAGGATTGTTCCCCGTGACATTATTTATATTGCTTGGTTGGACAATTTATTTTATATTATTATGACTGGACTATCTTTTTATTATTTTGATGCTTATTGTGGATGAGATTAGATATATAGACTGTGACAGGTATTTGTAGACCATTTTTATATGTATTGTAGCTTAAGTGTACTCTAACTGGTCCATTAAATTTGAAGGTTTTTTGCACTCGAGGAGCATTGACAAATTACATCAAGCAAGAGTAGGGAGTGATCAGATTCCAATCGACTGAGATGGTTCACTGACACCCTATGGATAAAGTTCAGGAAGGACTGATTAAGCATAATCCGATCAAGGCGGGATTGTTGAGCATTATTTCAAGAGCAAGATTTGAACTACATGAAGTTGTTGCCTGAGAATGGAATGTGGATTAGGTTATCTTCAAAGATGAATTGATTAAAATCAATCATCGTTACCAGTTTTCGCGGGTTGCCTCCTATTTTTCATTTATAGAGGTGATTGTGTTGAAGTCTCCTCCGCCTATCCATGGAATGTTGTTGTTCTCTTCAGAAATTTTGATCAGGTGTTCTCGTAGTGCTCGTCGTTGTTTCTTTGTTCTACCTCCATGCATGATCGAAAGAATGAATTTATTTTTCATAGTAGGATGGCCAACCTCCATCGAGATGCTCTGGTTGTTCGCAGCTAATAATTGGAAGGAGAAATCAATCCCAAAGAACACACATATGTCTTTACCCTTGGAGAGGGTAGTGGAGTAGCCTAACTTGATCCTATAGAATTTGAGTTCATTTGGAGAGATCTTTGCTTCTATTACTGCAAGAAGCGAGATATTGTGGAGTAGTTTAAGTTGCTTGAGATAATTCAAAGTGTCATACCACATGAACCCCCTCGTATTCTAGATAAAAATGCATGTCATGATAATATTTTTAAAGAAGTTTTCAAGGCTCTATCCGTAGATCTAAGAGACATCTTTGGAGTAAAGTTAATGTTGCTTTGCTTATCCTTGCTTTGTTTATTATAGTTTCTTTTTGGGTTGTGGGCAACTTTGGGGGACGTGTCATGACCCGCACCCGATGTAGGGATACAAGTCGAAAACAACGCCCAGCCTACGCCGAAAAATCGGTGGTAGAACGCTGTCTTGGTCTACTATACTATCTAAAATCTCATAATAATATAAAGTCTGCCAACAATCTCACACAAAACTCAATCACAATCTAAAGCACGAGAAGATATGAAGGAAGTCTAACTATACATCAAAAATATAAATCATCAACAATAGAAGTAAGTCCAATCTCAACTATAAGCCGGAAACAAATCCGGTACCAAAATGCTAGTTATATCCTATTCATACAAATATTTAATTAATTACCAAATAACTAAAATACCCTTTTCTAGAAAATGTGTTAGTGACAAATTTATCCCCTTAGAAGAATTTTGTCCTCGAAATTAAAACTCTCACCCCTCTCTCTAAGGCCAGTTATATCATATTCATACAAATCTTATTATAGTTAAACCCCATCAATTACAGTCTAAAATAGTATATATCCTATAACATACAATCATATCATTCTACTGAAAGAGAAATCATACTTAGATATAGTCTCTAACTATCATGAAATTAGTCTCTGCCCTGCTGGTATGTCTTCCTTTACTGGTGAGGTAATCTGCTATGCCACCTGTGGCCTATTCCATCACACACTATTAATCATCGATCTTGTCAAGATATTCTTAATACTGAGGGTTACTAAATACTAGTGATATACTCTAATTCTAGGTCATGGACATGCTTAACTCACTGGCACTTGCTACCTAGGATACTATACAAAATACTGCTAAGATACTACCTCATTGTTCTGTTTCAATCACCAAAATTTCTCAATCATTCTCTTGCAAGGAACACTTGTCTACCTTTTCAATCATGTATTTTATTAGCAGACCCTCGTCCAACCTAATACTCCCAAAATGATGCCTTACTTAAATCTTGTTACTGTCTACACAAGGCATCAGCTCTCATATATATTTTTAGATGACATCCTCATACCAAGTTACTTGTGTCTCTCCTCTATATTATTATACTAAAATTACTTGCCTCAACTTCCATAATACTTGAGGTACCCCATCTCTTGTTACTAGGGTATCTCTTTCTATCCGATACTTGGCGTAACTCATCCTTTAACATTTGTTAATTATCTTAAAGTTCTCATCTATATATTAGTATCACAATACATACACAAGTACCTTCTAGTTATTACAACACCATGACATCTCACAGGTATCTTTATACCCCTCGTACTATTCCTTGATACATACGACCTCTATAATCAAATTTAGCAAGGTACTATACTTACTTACTTCTATATATATATATTGTCTTCCTCCTCTACTGCTTGGATTACTTGCACTATTACTTCCAAATGATTTTCTATCCATATTAACTGATACACCAATCCAAATATCATCACACAAGGTACTTATTGTTACTAGCACATTACTCAACTAATCCCTGATATAGAAATACTAACACTCTTGATATAGTAACACTAGCTTCAAACCTACATAATATATACCCTTAATGTTCTAGAATACTAGCTTCCTTATTAGATCACCTCATCACACTTACTAGAACTCATGATTACTTGCATCTAATGCACTAGTTATTAACTTCTATAATACACACATTTTACTTCACTCTCAAGGCAGACATATGGTTCCATATATCTATTAATGTATATGTATTTCTCCTCAAACCTTTTACAGACGGATAAACAAATCAGTGATACATATCTTCCCTGACCAATCTTGATATTTCTCAGCCCATGACATAATGTTAATACTCCAGCTTCCACTTTCAGATACTCATGAACTTCCACACTGACACTTCTCACCTACTGTGCATCCTGCACACAATTTTTAGACACTCTTCCACCTATTGCTTCCAACACATCACTAGCCTCAATATCCGATAATATACCCATCACTAGTCATATACTGGTGCACTCCTATCTACTCATATCAATGCTCTACTATACCTTAACACAAGTCCTACTACTTTAGCACAATGTATTATTATTTCCTCATACTTTCCTATATACTTATGGGTACTATTCTACTATGACACACTCACTAATACCCTTTATGCATATATATTTCTCTACTCTTGACACACCCAAGTATCAACCACCAAATTAAATATCATGCTCCATTGATTTCTAACACAATTTCCTTTATACTTAAATATTTACATGGATCACCCAACTACCTAAATTCATGACTATCCAGAACCGGCATGCTGACTCTGATACTAACTCCTGGAACCACTACTGATATTCTCTACTCTCCCTTCTACCTATAGTATCCATACTGTCTATAATGACACCTATAATAGAACTATTGCTACAAAGTACTATAATATTGGTTATCCCTAGATTTATGCCTATTGCTCACCTACCCAACCAAGAACCACTTACAGACTCATAAGCCACACTCTCAACAGTCAATACTGATACTCAAGACACAGACCTAATTGCAAGTCACCAATTATCACACTAATCAAGGAACCCTAATGAAGCTCTATAAGAAACTAGACTAAAGAAATAAAAGTATCTCTACTACTAAGCTAAGGAACAATGGAACAAAGTCCTGAAATAATAGAATTTAATAAGTATAGAGATGATACTTTAAGAACCAATTTAATATATAATCTGATAATCCTACACGTCTGTCCAAAATTATGACACTCAGAATCCTCGCCACGCCAGTGAGCATATCTGCGATAAACAATATATTCCATAACTAGGGCATGCAACTCTATAATCATGTCATCTAGTATCCTCACCACGCCAACCGGTATGGCTACGAGAAACTCTAAATTTCATAACTAAGATATGTACATCCGAAGTCAGGTCCCTACGTTTCTGCTATGCCAGCTAATATGGCTGCGATAAACTCTAGGCTCCATAACCAAAGTAGACGTTTTACCTTTCTCACTGTCCTCATCAATATATGTCATCAGATGATACCGTAACTTAGTCCGTAAAATTTCTCTCGATGTAAAATCAAACTAAATAACGAATACCAAGAATTTTGAATCATCCGATCACCAAGAATCAAATTCAACAATCGATCACCAAGAATCAATTTCAACAACAAGAAGTAAGAGCGAACATAAACAAGAGAAAAGATTTGAAATAGGAATTGTAATAAGATTCACAAGGGTCATCCCAGGAATCTTTCAAGAAATTTGTGATTGAGTATCCTCTCTCATCCTAGTGTCCTATGTCCTTTATCCTATCGCAGGCACACAGTAGTACAACTAAGTTGTCGCACTACCACGACATCGCAAAACTTGCGAAGCCTGACCTGCATGAGCCACCACTAAAAATGTGTCACGACCCGCACCCGATGTAGGGATACAAGTCGAAAACAACGCCCAGCCTACGCCGAAGAATCGGCGATAGAACGCTGTCTTGGTCTACTATACTATCTAAAATCTTACAATAATATAAAGTTTGCCAACAATCTCACCCTAAACTCAATCACAATCTAGAGCACGAGAAGATATGAAGGAAGTCTAACTATACATCAAAAATATAAATCATCAACAATAGAAATAAATCCAATCTCAACTATAAGCCAAAAATAAATTCGGTACCAAAATGCTAAAGAAACTAACTATGAAAACTAGTGATCCGGATAAACCTTTCGTCAATCACTCCAGAACTAATGGGTCAAAGTCTACACTATCTATAAGTTAGAGTCCATAGTATGTCAGACACCAATCTCTCGGATCCTCTAAAAAATATTTTCCAGTCAGGAATGGAGCGAAGTACATCTCTAACAGCAGTTCTAAATCAATGATATGAACTATGTAGCAGTAAATAGTTGTGAATATACAAGATGCCATATACATGTACAAGAGATACTCAATAAAGAAAATACTAGAAATAAATACAAGAATGAGCAATATGGCAAATGAACAAGAATATACTAATGGCTAAGTGAGTGAGTACCAGCTTTAACATGTGATCGGCTTGGGAACTTGATACAAGATTTATGGCCTGGCTAATCATACGTGCGGTGTATGATTAACACTATTCAATGCAAGAATTGATACAAGGAGGGTATGATCATATATCTACACTACATACTCTCCAATCATGACTGGTATAATAGATCCAACCATGGTATGCTATGGCACAAGATTCTCTAAGAAGATAGCGACTCTTTCCGAGAATCAGTGTCTGTACATGTACAAGATAATCAATAAAACAAGACCTGGACAAGATACACCATATACCAAGGAATAATATCGCATGACGAGATCCGGATATACCAATCCTTGTAACTATAGTGTCAAGAGAACATGGATATCTACACTAGATACAATGAACATAGAGGATATCATAAATGAGAAACTATCAGAGAATGTACTCGCCTGTGGTCTAGAGCAATGAATGTCAAACTGTGTCCGTACTGGTGTCACACAGACCTATATATGGAATATTACATTAATACAAGATTCTGGAAAAAAATAAATTAAACTAGTCAACTTCTAGGTCAACAAGTCAATTCTAAGTCAAAAGTCAAACTCGGTCAACTCTAATTCAACTATGGTCAACTATAGTCAAACTATGGTCAACTATTTATTTCTAGGTTGCATGAGTCTAACTCAAAGATATTGGGCTCACACACTATAAATTTAGGCCATACAAGCTACATCTTAGGATACTAAGATACCGTGTCTTAGGATACGCAAATAAGGGATAAATATAACACATATGTACATATCAAACAATATTACATATAGAATCTTAATTACAAATGCTAAATGGATATCTTGGTTTTGAACCAACTTGGTATCGCAATACTAAACCTCTATCTTGATACTCAAACCCAATACCTTGATACTTACCTTGGCATCTCAAGGTAAATTAAAACCTTATTTATACTAACTATCCAACAATAATTATAAACTACCATGCATTTAATATTTATACAATACTATATACCATATTTTAGCCACCTAATACCCACCCATAGTTAGTTTACAACTATCCTATTACTATGTCAATACCTACTACTCATACCTTGGTATATCTTGATACTTACCTTGGTATCTCAAGGTAATTGCCAAATTCTTAATATATATACTAACTATTCATCAATAGCTATATGTATACATATATCAATCCAATATAACTTCTAGTATGTACAAACTAGAATAAATACTAACTACCAACTACAAACTAAATACTAATACATATATACATACATAAATACATACATACATACATACATACATACATACATACATACATACATACATACCTACAAATATATAATATATATAACTAAAGATACTCATAACAATAGATAATTAAAATATACTAACTATACCAATAATATTATATGCTACAACTAAATATATTATACATATAGTATACTAAAGCAAAATTAGAAAATTAGGAACATATATATGTATATATTAATTACCATATATATATATTAATATCTAATATATTAAAAACTGCCAAACTGTCGCTATATACCCTGCCCACTATCGTCGAAAAGCTGTTATGTATATATATACACTGCAGTTTTTGTGACAGTTTTCTGCACTGTCACTAAAAACTGTCGCTGAAGCTTCTGATACTCTGTTGATACACTGTTGTTTCAGCGACAGTTTTCTGCAACTGTCGCTGACTGCTGTCGTTGAAAAGTTGTTGCCGCTGCTGCTATTTCTCTGTTGTTTACGAAGCTCGCTGTTGCGACACTCTCCTGCTGTCACTGAAACCTATATATATATATATATTGGGTTATATATATGTATTTATGTATATATATGGTAGATATATATATATATATATGTTATTATATATATATATATATATATATATATATATATATATATATATATATATATATATATATATACCAATACACATATACTACCATAAATATATACCTACACTCTCATAATATTATTATGTACAAATAACTATACATAATAATATACATATATATATATACTCAATATATATATATATATATATATATATATATATATATATATATATATATATATATATATATATATATATATATATATATATATATATATATATATATATATATATATATATCATATGCATAAATACTACTAATAATTATACACACACCCTCACAGAGTATTATGTATATAATACACATAATAACATACACACACATACATAGTGATACATATATATAACTATACATATATATATGTATGTACATATAATCATACACTATATAAATACATAACAATATATAATATAACTATATATTTAACCACATATAAATATATCTACTATATTATATATACATATACTACCACTTATAAATATATATCTACATGTAGAAAAATAGCTACATAATAAATATACACATATAGTATATGCATAGGTACATAGATCTAAGATACAATATTACATAAATATATATACACAATATTATATATATATACACATATATAATTATACTTCTCCATTAAATAAGAACACAAAAGAATAGATCTACAATTAAATTGCACATACATGGACCGTATTGCCCCGTATCCCACTAGATCTAGGATACGCATGCGACACGAGTCCACCACACATCCAAACGTATCCCGAAGAACACGAACAAGTCATATATATTATTCATGAATAATATGAAGAGTCAAATACAAATCTACGTGTCCGTGTCAAAATGTGACATGCTCAAAGTCCCGTGTCAGAGGGAAAAACCCCTAAATCAACACGTATCACCAAATTGATGGGATACGACCTACACGTACCCAATTATGGACACGACACTAGCCCCAAACATACAAGCACATGCCAAATTAATCTATAGGACCAATTGACACATACAACAAATGTCAATCTCGAAATTCTCCCAAAATTGACACAAAAAGTGCCATAACTTTCTCAATAGGCCTCCTATGAACACAAAATCAAATCCCATGGGTAGCCTATGCATATGGGTTGAATTTTTTTGGTTAATTCTCAGATTTAGAACCTAAATTAAGGGAGAAAACTGAATTGTACCTATTAGGAAATGGATTTTCAATGAAACCTCTAAAATTGGTAAAATTCGCCTTCAACTTGTAGATCCTTACTCCTCTTTCTAGATCCATGCTTCCTCCTTGAAGATCTATGCTTCCTTCTTGTAGATCCATGCTCTAATAGCCTCCAATGATGATTTAGAAAATAATTGGGTAAATTTGGTAGGGATTTGATGGAATTTGGTTGAGGGAATTTTCTAGATCTAGATTTGGAATGAAAAATGAAGAGAGAGAAAGTTTTCATCCCCTTTATATAGGCCTCACTTGCCCCCTCCCTCAAACTACTATATAAAGTCTAAAATATCCCTTGGGGCCTCTCATGAAGAAATAATTAAGGAGGAAAGCTTCTAGTCTAATGGGTTAATTAATTTAATTATCCTCCTAATCAATGGGCTTTCTAGTTGGGATCAATTCTAATAATTAATACATGTTGGTCCATGAGTCTAAACTAAACTAGTTAGGTCCACTAACACAAGTCCAAAAATAAATCTAACATGCTAATAATAAATAAATAATACAATTAATAAAATTTAACATGCACAATATTTAATTAATTATCAAATGACTAAAATACCCTTTCCTAGAAAATATAGTAGTGACAAGAGGTAACGAGGGTTTTTTGAGTAAAAGTCTATCATCCTTGTCAGTTGAAAGATTACAGAGAGCATCCCAAATGGATACGCTCGAGAAGTTTGGAGGTTTAGGTGACATGTCCTTCTCTACAGATGTGTTACAGACTGTTGATTACTTGTCTCGGCATGACTGGGCAATATGCCGGGAATGAGTAATTTATTTTACTGGGCTCTTCTTCGTTGCTGCTGCTCTTCTCTTCTATTTTCACTTAGCATTTATGTTAGAATTTGTGAAGACCTGAGGATTGGATAGAACGGTAGTTGGATGTTGCAGAGGGACTTTATCTTTATTATCATGTGGTAATACCTATATTTGCCCGAGGGACTTAGATGCGAGAGAATGTATTGTTGTCTTTTTGTATATTTTGGATGCTGCTGGTAATGGTGGAGGACACTCTCGGTTGAGGATAGGCTCTGTTTCGTGGGAGGTGGATGCTATATGGGTAATGCACTCTTCTCAGATGGGGACTTTCTTGCTTAGATTAGTCTTCTTCATTTCTTATAGGGTGGGTACTGTTTCTCAGGAGGTGGGTGCACTGTGGGTGTTGTATTATGCTTCGGATGCCCCTTTCTTACTTAGATTAATCTCCTTCGTCCTGGTTGAATGCATCTCTGCGCTACGGTGAGGTATTTTCAAAACTACTAGAGTATCTTAGGGTTTATCTTGTTCCTTTCCTTTTCATTGTTGCTCTTCTTTACCATTTTATTTTTCTATGATGATGTATTGCTTGCATGACACTGCGATATGACCTTGATGACGGCATAAGGAGCAATAAACTGGGTGATTCTCATATTCTACGATCTGCTACACACTGTCCACCTATGGTAGGAGGATTATGATGCAGTCTGGAAGAGGTTTTCTAACATCCACCTCCATGAAAACTCTTGCTCGACTAGGGCGAGTAAGGGTCTCTGTTGCATGGTCTAATTTGAGGGGAGTGCCAACGCTTGTAGCTAGCAAGAATAGGGCGACTTTATCAAATAAGAAAGAGGAAAGAGCTAGAAATGATACCGAGACCGCTGATATAGGTGTCTCAAGAGATGGTGCAAAGTCTGATATCCATTTGTACACACGTATTGGGGCACCAATGATGGTCTAGAGATTCTTGGATCTGAGCCTAAGAATGTCTTCTTCGGATCTAGGTCGAATCAATAAATGCTTTCTATAGATAACTCCTACCTCTATTGTGCCGCAAAATTTGAATTCTTCTCGGGATTCCAAATGATATCTACTGAGGGTCGGTTGCAGAGAATTCGTCGATTAACGCGAGATGGAATGGCGCTACCAAACTGTCGACTTCCGAAGTCGAAAAAGTTATGAAAGGGAAGCCTTGAAAAATATCAACGCTTTTGGAAGGAAATCATCTATTGAGGAGGAGAAAGGGGATATGTGGGAAGAGTGGAACTCGGTGATAGAACCAGTCGGAGCGGGGTGCCGAACATCATCTGCGAAGGAGCCGGACATCAGAGCAAGCTCAGATCCAGAAGAAGGGGGAGGGTTGCAGGGAAGAGGTGGTGAAGAAATGGTGGAGATGGAGAAAAAGAAGGTAGAGAAGGATAAGGAAAGAAGGAAAAGAAAAGGGAGAGGTCGAGGGGACTAACCAGATGATTGCTGGGAGACGGCAACCATAGATTGGGTTCTCCCCCAAAATTGCCCAAGCGGCAGGAGCGGAAGGAAATTATATATATATATATATATATATATATATATATATATATATATATATATATATATATAATATTATATATTATAGATATAGTTTAATAATTGAATGAGTTAATAGTAGAAATTATTTATATACTTATAACTTTAGTGTATATTATCATAAAATATAGGTATATCTAAATAATATAAATTATTCAAAATATTTGTTACTCAAAATAATATATATATATATATATATATATATATATATATGTGCGATCTCTTATGGACACAATCAACGCCCTATCGGTGAAGCTGTGGTGGACTCTGCGCACTCATCACACTCTTTGGACTAATTTCTTTCGAGCGAGGTACTTCTCTCACACACATCCATCCATAGCGATCGCTAACAGATCAGCTTCACCGTATGGAAATGCCTCCTTATCGGTCGGGCACTTGGGGAAAAATACATGCTACTCACTGTTGGGTCGGGCAAGGGAGCAGCCATTATCGAACGCTAGTGTGGGCAGAACCTTCTTCAACCGCTAAATCAAAGGGCAAGAGCTTGCAAGATTAAAGACTATTGGCTTGGAGAGGGGTAGGATTTTAACCTCCTCACTCAGGACTTCGGGCAGCACTCGACGGAAGTACTAAGAGAGAGCAACATTAGCATCTCCTCTAAGGAGGATGGATTCAGTTGGGGCTCTTCTGTGGACGATGACTTCTCTGCAAGATCCGCTTAGAAAATGGCCCGCTTCCAGGCGCTTGTTCCATCGCTCCCCTTCACTAGTTGGAACCTCTGCACCCCGGCAAAATAGTCGATACTTCTTTGGCGCACGCTAGGGAAGAAAATCTTGATGGATAACGTTCTCAAAAGCATCGGATTCTCAATCCCTTATAGACGCTCCTGTTGTCGTCATCCTAAAGAAACCATCGACCATCTCTTCTCTAATAGTACCGTAGCGAAGCAGGTATGGCAACACTTCCAACGACTTTTCGGAATCATTCACCAAGAAGGCACCCTATATGACTTCTGGCTTGGGGAGGCGATATTCACCACCACCTGCAAGACATAGTCTCAGGCACAATTATTTGGATAATTTGGAAGAATATAAACAAACTCAGTTACAAAAACTGCTCCTTTACTCCCACGCAGCTCATCGCAGAGGTCGCAAGACAAATTATCAAGGTACTATGCATGTGCACTCATCTCACAACCGAAGCTTGGGTATTGTTCCAAGCGACTGGCGACCATCCCTCATAGTTTTTCTCACACTTTTGTGGTTTTGGTATACTTTTGTCATAGTTCCCCTTTCCGGTCGTGCCATATGTGGCACTTTGTAGCCCGAGACATTCCTTTGCGTTAATGAAGATAATTTGCTAATATATATATAAACTATTTTTTAATATTATATATTATAGATATAGTTTAATAATTTAATGAGTTACTAGTAGAAATTATTTATATACTTGTAACTTTAGTGTATATTATCATAAAATATAGGTATATCTAAATAATATACTTTATTCAAAAATTTTGTTACTCAAAATAAGATATTTATATATACCTATACTTTAGTTAAGATATAGATATACGCATAAATGGTTTTGCAATTACTTCTTTTGTCAAGGGGTTAAGAGGAAATGAGTTACCTATTTAAAACAAAAGAAGAATTAATGCTACTATTCTCCTTATTATTTATTTCAAAAAAAATAAAAGAAGCAGTATCAACAGGTTATGTATTACTTTATCTTACTTTCTTCTTCTTCTTCTTCTGTATTTCATTTTCTTCTTCTTCTTCTTCTTCTTCTTCTTCTTTATTTTGACATAGAGAGAGAGAGAGAAGGAGAGGGACGCATGGTAGACGATGGACGGAGTAGCGTAGAGGGCTGTAGTTAGTAGGTGGTTAGTTAGGACTGCTTTCTCATGAGTGCACATAGAGTTTGGCATCACGAGTCAGCAGTTTGCGAAATAGAAAGGCTAAGGGACAAGACTTGGCATGGTCGGTTTGCAGCTTACGGCAGTCAGAGATATGAGAGGGTCAGGAAGGAGACGGAGTACATAGGAAGAGAGAGGTACATGGGTGCTATTATAGAAATAAACTATGGAAATTAAGATGGCGGAGAGAGATAAGGTGTTTTGATATGGATGAGAGAGAGAGCGAGAGAGAGAGAGAGAGAGAGAGAGAGAGAGGTGATATGGGCTTCTTATATAAGTTTTTTCAAAGGATATAAGTTAGTTGGCATTTAGAACCAAGGAATAATGGTGTCATGCTAATTATTGTAGCAAGTTGATATGTATAAAATAATATATATATATATATATATATATATATATATATATATATATATAGAGAGAGAGAGAGAGAGAGAGAGAGAGAGGACTTAGCCAACTCATTTTAAATCTTCTTTATAACAATAAAATTGTTATATATATATATATATATATATATATATATATATATATATATATATATATATATAATAATTTTATTGTTATAAAGAAGATTTAAAATGAGTTGGCTAAGCCGTCTGTATATATATATATATATATATATAATTAAAATATTATAATTAGTTTTAATAACATAAAAAACACGTATAAAATCCTAAACGCTCATGTTCCATTTCTAGATATGTGATTTCTTGAGCATATATTGTGTACCCAAGAGGAAACAATTTATTTATTTTTATTGCTACTTCTGTGCATTGCACTTGGTCATAAGACAACTATTATCCATTACATTACCGCTTGCCTCAGTTTATTCTCTCATCTTCTTGTAGAAAAACTTTTAATACTTATCACCTAGACACGTGTCTTTTTCACATACATATGGACAAAGTACACACCGCCTAATTTTTTAAGGTACATATCTGCACTTGTTGGCGTATTAAAAAGTTTTAAACACTTTGGAGTTTTGTTAATTTTAACATAAAATTACTTTGGTGCCAAATATTATATTTCTTTTATGAATAAAATTATATTAACTAGAGGGCCGACTGACATATTTGTGTATTTCTACATAGTTTGTTTATCTCGATCATTAGGACTAGAGTAATATTTATGTTTCTCAATTTATTCTTTAATGGTATTTCACTACTACTCTTCAAATTTTCCATAATGGGTAACAAAATTTTAAGCAAGGAATCACAAAAAAAATAATTTTCTTTACCAACAAAGAAATAATTTATTCATGTTTGAGTAATTGGAAAGTGTTAATTATATAAATAGTAGTTTAAAAAAAATGTACGTTGCCCTTGTTCGCTATTTCTTTTGTTCCTTATTTTAGTGAATTAATTACCTTCCTTGTTTCCTCCGCCCTCTGAACTAACTCCATTCTCTCTCTCTCTCTCTCTCTCCCTCTCTATCTCTCTCTTATTAATTCCCCTTTCTCCCCTCTTCCCATACCTATCTATTACTTCCACTTTCCTCTCTCTCTCTCTCCCCCTCTCTCTCTCTTTCTCTCTCTCTCTCTCTCTCAGTTGCCTTCAATAATGGTTGATTCCTTACCAATCTCATCAAGGAAGAGAATGAAAAGATCAAAGAAGAAAGCCTCTTCATCAACCACCCTCCTCTCTTGCCTCCCCTCTATTGATGATGTAGACAACTTCACATCCCTCCCTGAGCCTCTTCGTCTTCGTATATTAACCTTGATCTCCTATAAGGCAGCGATCCGGTCTGGTGCTCTCTCTTCCCAATGGCGTGACCTTTGGAAGATTAGGTACTCTCATCATCACCCTTGTAAGCTCAACATCCACCAACCCAACTCACTACATGTTGCTATAAGAATCCTCAACTCCTACAAACCCAACATCCCTCTCAATTCCATCCATCTCTCCTATCATTGCAACTCAAATGATCATGGTGACTACCTCCATAGATTTGTTAAGTTAGCTTCCCAACATCATCTTGAAGATCTTAGTCTGGATCTAAGTGATACATCCCCTCATTTTTTTTTATTTGGGTTATCATCCGACTTCCCTCATCTAGTCCATCTCTCCCTTATTGGCTTCTTTCTTGCTAATAGTCCTTCCTACTTCAAGCAATTCACTAACCTTGAAGTCTTGAACCTTCATGCCATCAATATCAATGATTCTGCTTTGAGAAGGATTATTTCCTACTGCCCACTTATTAGAACTGTTGACGTACGTTGTTGTCCAGACTTAAAAAAGGTGGTTATTCGGGCTCTACGAACAGGGTTAAATAAATTATCAAATGTTGTGGTAGTTGGATGTGATAACGTAGAAGAAGTGAACGTGGGCGCGAATATTCAATTGAAGAAGTTTCATTATTATGGAAAGATTTTGAATGAGTACTGTTTGGAGAACCCGTTGTTGCTGGAGGATGTGTACATGAGTTTCCAAAGAAAGGGAGATAACATCTTTAGTACTGGTCAGATGGAGAAGCTTGGATCTCTTCGTCTAGTGAGGATATTGACAATTTGCAGTCTTGCCTTTAAGGTAGTATATCCTTCTACTTCTTCAAAAATCTATCCCTTCATATCTTTCTCCCCCAAGCACAAAACATAGACACAACATAGACACAATATAGACACAGAAACACGCACACTAGCATAAATGCACATACTAGCTTATGACACTCTAATTTCATAATTAGGTACTATACTTTTTGATATAGAAAATAAGTGCTACATTCTGAAGCTAAACACAAAGATATCTACAATATGCATTTAGATTATAAGTTATCATATGGTATGTGTGATCGAAGTTTATGTGAATTTTTTTTCATTGGTAAAATATAAATAACTGCAATTACAATTGAAAGAATAGTTTTTTTAAAATAAAAAAAATAAATACATTCTAATCAACAATTTTCTAAGAATTCAAAGCACATGTACATTGTAACTCATCTATGAAGCAAAAGACTACATTCTTTTATCAAAATCTCAATTACATTTATTACTTAAACTGACTAATAAAACTATTCCTAATTAAATCTACATTCGAGGATGGGCTGACTTAGATGAACGTCAAGAGAAATCACTATAGATTTCCTAGAAGTCATAACTATAACTTAAAAACGCAAACAAGAGAAAACCTATATGAGAGTTCTCCAAGGTTGGGACAAAGCCACCTTCATGTAGTCGTGGAATTGGTAGATCAACAAGCAAAGACGAGCGTAATGTTGTCGTAGATATTAGTGCATGTATGAGTTACCTGGAACCTCAACTACCTATTTGTCCATATGTCAAGATTATCCTTATGGTTTATCCTCATACTTGTTAGCATAATTTGTGGTGATTTACACTTTAATTCCTAAATTGATTAAAAAATATTCAAAGATCAATTTAATTGACATATTTTAAAACAAAAAAAATGAAGAAAGAAGATATAGTAACTGAGTTAAATTAGAAACTAAAAATGTTTGAGTTTTCGATTGCTATCAAATTAATTTTTCATCCATGCTACAAAAATATGAAGATAAAGCTTAAGTACATAAAGGTAGACTGGTCCCAAAATTTATAGTAATAGATTCACACGTTCTTTACGTTTATAGTATTGTATATGGGTGGGTGTGTTTACACACACACACACACACACACACACACACACATAATATTATAGAAGTAAATAACAATAAATTCATCATATATATATATATATATATATATATATATATATATATATATGTCGGTTGGGATTTTAATTTTAGAACCCAAACACATTTTCTCTGAATATGATAATATAAAAAAAAGCATCTAGGGATCCTCCCATTTTGCATATCACACCAGATCCATAGTCTCCCGTACTCTAGGAGTCTAGGAGAAGGTAGCTTTGCTTGCTAGGCTCGACTATAAGAAGAAAATAGTTGGAGAGTCAAAGTCGAAAAGAGAATACAGTGGAGATGCAGTGGGGCCTGTAACTCAACGTATTATAGCATATGGCAACAAACGATGACGTCGGGGTAGCTGAGTCATAGGATCTATTTCTTCCATTATTAATCTCTTTCGATTGCTCGATTAAATAAGGAGTCATATGAGTTAGGGTTCCACGACCATTCGAGGGTCTATTTGTGCTTAAAAAGATAAAAAAAGAAAAAAAGAATATATATATATATATATATATATATATATATATCAGTTGGGATTTGAATTTTAGAATGCAAGCACATTTTCTTTGAATATGATAATATAAAAAAATAAAAGCATCTAGGGATCCTCCCTTTTTGCATATCGTACCAAATCCGTCTCTCATACAGTAGGAGTCTAGGAGAAGGTAGCTTTGTTTGCTAGGAATATATATATATATATATATATATATATATATATATATATATATATATATATATATATATATATATGTGTGTGTGTGTGTGTGTGTGTGTGTGTGTGTGTGTGTGTGTGTAAGATAATTGAGATTTGGAATTGAAGTAGAAGCGACTTGTCTTTCTATAAAGTTAAATGAGCCTATTATCCTTTACTTTTTTTTGCATGAATTGTTTCTTCTAATCATAATCCAAAAAATTATACTTTGGTACCTAAAATATTAATTGGGTGATGGTTTTTTCTGTAATTTTAGTCATTATTCTTGTTATAAAAATTCTGAAATTGTGTGATTGTCAATTTGAAATATGAGACATTTATTTTTATCTTATTACCAGATTTGATTTTTACGCTACGGATAATTGGTTTTGTATTATCTTCATACTCTCTTAGGCAGTTTTGATGGTAAATAAATAGTCTAACTTTTCTCTTTTGTATTGTTAACTGGTGGTTTCTAATAATTTGCATTCAATTTTTTAAACTAATTATCTTAATTTTGTTGGTTTCGAACTAGCAGGTGTTGTTCTCGGGAGCAAACAGTAATGGGAATATGCAAAGCTTTGACTGCTTGAAAGAGCTTCAATTGTTGATGGATACAATGTCTAATAATAATCTTAATGACATATATGCTTTGTTCCAAATATGTCATTTCGCTACGTTGGAGAAACTCTTTATAGAAGTAAGTATTTAATGCTTTCAACACTAATGATGTAGCATATTCTCATCTTCTAAAGATTTCTAATATTTTTATATATATATGATTATGTAAAGCTCCCAACAGCATATGAAAATTTGTACACTATGAACTTCTTTCAAGCTCCAGAAGTGGTCCCTCTGCCAGAATATTTTACTAGTTTGAAGACTATAAGGATCAAAAACTTTAAGGGTCTTCAATTTGAGATGCAGCTGGTTGAATTCTTTTTGTTGAAAGCCGTGAATCTTGAATCCTTGATTCTAGTCATACCTGAGAAGGGGACGGAGGATGATTATTTGACTGATGTGCAATGGCGTTCTCATATAGTACAATACTTTTCTACACAGTTTAGTCAAATTCCAAAGTCTTCAATGAAAGCTAGAATTGTTGTGTATGAGAATGTTGATTCTCTGGCGCGTTCAGCTCATGATCTTGTCGACTATAAGATTTAGCATTTTCTAAAAAAGTTGTGCTAGTTCGTGTATCCAAACTGTTTAAATCTTCTCTAGTGACTATAAAATTGTGTGTCCCTTTACCAAGTATATTTTGTTTTGGAGATTTGAAAGTATTCAAAATGTAGTATTTCCTAAACAATAATCTTTATATATCATGTGTGTTTGATTGAATATGGATGTCTTATCAAAGCCTCCTTGATGTATTAGAGACACCAATTTTAGCAAACCTTGATGGAGTTATATGTATTACTGATTGTATTCATTTCTTTTTGTTACATATATGTTATAATCTGGGTATGTTGATAGTCTAACATTTATTCTAAGAAAGTATATTATTTATTTGTTTGTTATATAAAAGACAACCTTTTATATGCTACTTCAAATGACAATTCTAAATTAAGATGGTTGGATTCATGTCATTCTAAGGATGAATGAGAGTTGGTTGGTTTTGACACCCTAAAATTATTTGGTGATGTACTTGATCGGTTTGTTGGTACCCATAGACAATTATTCTGAAGCTTTTATGAAATTTTTTGATCTTCCTAGTGTGTCATTCTTATATCTAAGAAAATATAAGCACGCCCCCATACCATTAGATTCATTTCATACAGTAACCATAATAAAGCATATTCTCGTCCAAATAATAATAATGAACATGAATTGCGTCAATAAATATTGTACATTGAATCTTAAATTGGAAGAGTTCTACATTAAGTGGAGTTGATGAAAAAGGAGGGATTCATTGTTCTTTTCCTTGACAAACTAGTTCTTACTGTTCATGCATATATTGTTTGAAATACTTTTATTTCTTTGGTGAATTCTTATGCAGAAGACTGGCCAATATCCAAAAGTTAGGGGCCAATTTGGTTTATAGTTTTAGAATTAGATGTTTGCTTTGATTCATTTATGGAATACATAGCTTTGCTAGCATTTCAATAGTGGACACATTTGGCTCCGAATGGAAATGAGGGCTAACTCGAAATACTAATAGAGACTTTTCCTAACTTGGTTAGACTAAACTTGGTAAATACCTTCATATTAGTGTAAAAAAAATAAATGTTTTATTAAATTTATAATCCTTAATATCTATATGATATATGTATAAATGAAAGAGTAAGAAATGGCAATCATTTCTAACTTTTACTATGATTGCTAAGCCTTTATTCAATTATGTTGGAAAATAAATGAATAAAATATTTCCCTTGCAAATGCGTTCAACAACAATTAAATTAACAAATATTTTACATTGTGCTTGACTTTACTATAACTTCAAAATTTTTTATTATACGATATATCTAACCATCCAAGTTATAAAACAAGTTGATTATTTTAAGGAAAAAAAAATTTAATACTTAAATATTGGAATATGACTAACGTTTTCTCAAATATATATAATGTACTACAATTAATAACTAACAACCATAAAAAGTCTTGATGAATGTAGCGATAAATTAGATTTTTTTAACAAATATCAACTTTTCATGGTATTGAATTGTATTAATTAATATATTTCTAATGTAATAGAACACTTTTGATCTTTGCCTTTAAATATATCTATAGTTCAAAAACTATTTCTACCATTTCATGAAAATTTTCTTATTGTGAATTTTATTTAGTAATTGTTGTTAATACCTCATTTGAATTATTTTTCTGTAATCTAAGCTTGGAGAAGCAAGAGATAAAAGGACCCTATGGAGATTATGGTCAAAATTTCATAACAGAGTCCAACCACAAAGACCATATTTGGTAGGTTCATTCATAAGAATAATAGATTACCCTGTACAATAGAGTTCAAAATCATCACAAACTTCCCAAATTTCTTTTTTATTTTTATTTATCAATTATTATATGATATTTTATTAACTTTCCACATATAGAAACATATACATGGATAGACTATAAATGACATCTTCTATGTTCATGACATCAAAGAGATAAAATTATGGAATTAGAATAGATATTCAATATAATAAAATAGGGCCAAGGTACCTTGTAAAATGAGGCATAAAACAAAGCCATTAGAAGAAATTTCTATGAGTTACGAAGGAAGCTTTGGACTCATATTGTTCATGGGCTGAGAACAAGAGTTTAATTCTATGGGGTCGAATCTTAGGTTATTCCTCGGCGACTGGATTGATTGTAGGTTCGTTTAAGCTATAATGTGATGCAAAAAAAAATTATTTGAATACTTTCTCATTTCTCTGTCCATTACATTTAGTGACAACCATCCATATTATTACCACTTGACTCAATTTCAATCTAATTTCTATTTTGAGAAATGGTTATCAAACTCGTCACCCGGTATGCATGTTTATCACGTACATGTGGACAAAGTACATGATTCTAACACCCACCAAATTTCAAGATCAAGACATACCAGAGTATGCAAAGTTTTTATGCATTTTAAAATTTAAATAATCAAATATCATATAACTTCACTCACTCATTCCTAAATGATTGTTTATTGTGTAATAAATTAAATTCATAAGCCAAGTTCTTCCACATATTGTTTTAGGTAAAGATATTTAACAAGTATTTCTTCTTTTAGATATATCAATTTTGAAAGTACTATTTGTTTTTTATCTTCACATTTTTTTAAAATTTTTTTAATCCATGTTTACATAGTAAAATATACCATGATACTCCTACATGTTTTATACAAATCATATGGTGGTCTTTAAATATACATTAAGGATGTTGTGTGTAGATTTAGGTCCAAGATATCGTTCCTAAAACTTACTTCTTAAATAAAGTAGTGTGGCAATTGGACAATGTAAACTTAATGTACTAGTTATTTGGCAAGTGTGAATATTAATCTATATATTAATAATTATGTTATTTTTCATATATAATATACAATCTTTGAATTACAAATAGTAATTGTTCCTACATCTAGCAAGTAGAAGTATGGTCTTGGTACAAAAGTTACTTGCAATTATAAGCATGAGTATAATAAGATAACCAAATAAGTGATATCATTCATGTCACATTTATCAATCAAGAGTTACCATCTCATATAAGCTCGTCAATATATTATAAGATTAAAGTAATTTATCTCCTACTTTTATTAGGCAGAGTATGCCATGTTCCTTCCTAGTACAACTTCGTAATTATTCATCAAGGATTCATGTTCAAGTTATTAAAACCACATCTACATAAACGACAAAAGTCTACTTATATCTTGAGCCTCTTTACGCCATATTTGTGTCTCATTGAACTAGACTATCATAGAAAAATTCTTAAATTTAGAAAGAAAAATTATAATTTCATCTGCAAATTATAAATTATATTCTTCATTACACAAGACATAAAACACTCAATAAAACCCAGCCAATCAACCAGAAGAAGAAATTTGTGTCTCATTGAACTAGACTATGATAGAGAAATTCTCAAATTTAGAAAGAAAAATTATCTGTTCATTTGCAAATTATAAATTATATTCTTAATTACACAAGACACAAGACACTCAAGAAAACCCATCCAATCAACCAGAAGAATAAATTTATATCTCATTAAACTAGACTATCATAGAAAGATTCTCAAATTGAGAAACAAAATTTAAAAGTTCATTTGGAAATTATAAATTATATTCTTAATCACACTAGACACAAAAAACTCAAGAAAACCCAGCCAATCAACCAGTAGAACAAAGCCACTCCATGGTTACCATCCCCTTTAGCCCAAACCTCAATGTTTCTCACTGTATAGCATATCGAACCATCAACGAAAAATCATCCAAGCCCAAATAATATTCTCAATTTAGTTTTGTGAGCAACTTTACCAAGCAAAACAACAACGAGAACTTATCCAAGATCTTAGCCATTTTTTAAACTCCGTTTGAACCTGGCTGCCTGCGTCCATTCTCTAGCTCCATGCTACACATAAATTATCTTCTTTGTCCCAGACTATTCCCCCCAAAAGCATAGACATCTTGCTCCCCTGTGAAGTTAAATGCCATATTTAGTTTGAGCTCGCCTTTGTGTAGAGGATGCCATATGAAGATTATTTTGGGCCGTTCTTTGCCTTTTTAACGTAGACAAGTCCATGAATTCCTTTCCCACCATGTTTGCAACTCACCATTACTTTCATAACCTCATGAGCCACCACATCTTCAACTTAGGAGCACAAAAGGAATACTCCTCATGTCGAGCTTTATTTTGATTTGTCTACAGTACCGAAACTACCATTGTGACCATAATAGTCAAGACATGACCATTAGGTACAATTCTTCAGAGCTAAAATCGATAAACTAACCCAAAATATAATGCTAACTGATCATAACCTCCCCATATGATCCCAAACCCCTAGCGAGCTCCCCTTGAGAAAGCAAGTGATCTCGCGATTCCTCAGTATGGATCTAACAACAAGAATACCTCGATGCGAGGGTAATACCCAATAATTTCAGAGCATCATTGATAGGAAGATTATAAATTCTTTTAAGAAAACCTCACCATAAAATAATTGACCACATCGACGGAATGCATCCCTTCTAAATCATAACAAAATTTGTGTTCAAAGGGCGACGAGTAGTAACCACCTACCATACCGAAGATGTGCTAAATGCCTTGATTTAGTGCAACTCCATACTAGGGAATCACTTGCCACTATCGAAATATACAGATCCAATCCTAGCAACCTAGCCATAAACTCCTTGCCAAAATTGATAGATACCCGATCATCGTCCATGTTGGAGTTTTTCCTAATGAAATGGCTAGAAAGATAATTCCATATTAGAAAACACTCCAAGTGGATATCTCAATATAATATCATGCTTTGTGTTGAGAGATGCAGATGGGGTGGTGGCCCAAGTAGGTGCCATATTGAATGGTTTCCTAGAAGGATTAAGTTAAAATATCTCAAGAAAGCATTTATGCTTTTTTCACTCTCTTGGGAAAATTTTCTTAGGAGGTAAGCCTCGAAGGGGCTTAACGAATCGGACTCAGAATCGAGCAAGGGAGAAGGTGTCTGGTGAAGGGAAAAAGTGGTGCTTTAATGACGCACTTTGTACTTTGTACGTCTGCATCGGTCGTATGGCGTTTGTGCGCAAATATTGTGCTCATTTTTTGCACGAGTTGCATGTGAGGCTATATGTGGGCTTCTCATGTATGCACATTAATACGTATGCGCGCTTGCACTACTGCACGTATGCGCATATGAGTCGCTCCATTGTTGCACTTATGCGTGCATATGCAACTGCTGGTGTGCTGTTGTACGCATATGCGTAGATAGAGCTGGTTGTGCATATATCTCTGCTGATTGCAGGATTTGGACGAATATGGAACGAATGAGTCAATTATTTAGATTCTATTTTATGGGATTTAAATTTAATTGATTGCTATCTTTCCAAAATTGGTTGGAGGCCAGTATAGGGTTAGGGTTTCCTCCTTACTCTATAAATACTCTCTGCATGCCTCCTTTAAAAAGTTACTTCAAAATTGAGAGACATAAAAGAATATCTTGTTGTTACAGCCATTGGTGTATAGTAGTCCATTCGAGTCAGCAACAGAGGTGACAACGAGCATCCAGAAGTTCTTCGTGAACTTGCTGGTTCTTAGGAGCAAATTTTCTAGAGGGCGAATCTTGTTTTAAGTAACGGTGATCCTTATCACCCCAACAAGCCATATTTTTGTGTTCTTCTACTAATCTCTTCTTCAAGTTATAAACTTTTTGTCTCAATTGTAACACATTTGCAAGGAAGAACAAATTGAGATTCTGGTAGTTGTAATCTAATATTATATTATATATAGTATTTTGTTGAATTGAGATCTTCAAAAAGCAAACTCATTTGCGTGAAACTATGAGTCTCGACTACAGCTTCAGGATCAAACAGAGAGTAGACTAAAAAGTTTGTGTGTATCTCTATTCCTAGTTCTAGTCTACCATCTTTGATCTACCTTGGGATTAATAATCTCAAATCAATATCCGAATAAGACGAAGAACAACCGTTCAAGTCTTCTTGATATAAGTTTTAACAAACTTGAAAATTTTGACGGTTAGCACTACAATATCTGGAAAAAAAAGATTAGTCTCAATCTTTAACTAATGAACATTAATTACATGTTGATAGATCTCGATTCTACACTTTCGGAAGAGTTTCAAACGGAAGGATAGGTGTTGAAATAGGCCATACCATTTCCAAAACTAATTTATATCGAAGACTTGTCTAGCCTAGATCACATTTCCAAAAAAGTATTAAATTCACTAAAGAATGTTGTAATACAACTACAGACTGAAAAGGACAGTCTTTTGACTGAAAAGCAAATTCTCGTAGAGAAATTATCTCAGAGGGAAAGTACTCGGGGAAGGAGGTTTTTCAGGGCAGTGTCGGGAAAGTGAAAGTGAAGAAATCATCGATTCCAAGACTTGGATTAGCGGTTTTCGATTCACCGAGTCGATTAGGTAACAATCCTCGTCTTATAGCTTAGGAGTAAACAGACTCAGCTTAGTCAGAGATGAACCAAGTAGGGAGAGTAACATCCGATGGTTTGAGTTCTCCCTAAGTTTTAACCGAGAATGACCCGAATTATAGGCCTTAATTTCTAGGCTGGTTCAACTCTTTCATGCAGGAAATTGGCAATTCGGTGTGTCATAATTGAATGAGTTAATAGTAGAAATTATTTATATACTTATAACTTTAGTGTATATTATCATAAAATATAGGTATATCTAAATAATATAAATTATTCAAAATATTTGTTACTCAAAATAATATATATATATATATATATATATATATATATATATATATATATATATATATATATATATATATATATGTGTGTGCGATCTCTTATGGACACAATCAACGCCCTATCGGTGAAGCTGTGGTGGACTCTGCGCACTCATCACACTCTTTGGACTGATTTTTTTCGAGCGAGGTACTTCTCTCACACACATCCATCCATAGCGATCGCTAACAGATCAGCTTCACCGTATGGAAATGCCTCCTTATCGGTCGGGCACTTGGGGAAAAATACATGCTACTCATTGTTGGGTCGGGCAAGGGAGCAGCCATTCTCGAACGCTAGTGTGGGCAGAACCTTCTTCAACCGCTAAATCAAAGGGCAAGAGCTTGCAAGATTAAAAACTATTGGCTTGGAGAGGGGTAGGATTTTAACCTCCTCACTCAGGACTTCGGGCAGCACTCGACGGAAGAACTAAGAGAGAGCAACATTAGCATCTCCTCTAAGGAAGATGGATTCAGTTGGGGATCTTCTGTGGACGACGACTTCTCTGCAAGATCCGCTTAGAAAATGGCCCGCTTCCAGGCGCTTGTTCCATCGCTCCCCTTCACTAGTTGGAACCTCTGCACCCCGGCAAAATAGTCGATACTTCTTTGGCGCACGCTAGGGAAGAAAATCTTGACGGATAACGTTCTCAAAAGCATCGGATTCTCAATCCCTTGTAGACGCTCCTGTTGTCGTCATCCTAAAGAAACCATCGACCATCTCTTCTCTAATAGCACCGTAGCGAAGCAGGTATGGCAACACTTCCAATGACTTTTCGGAATCATTCACCAAGAAGGCACCCTATATGACTTCTGGCTTGGGGAGGCGATATTCACCACCACCTGCAAGACATAGTCTCAGGCACAATTATTTGGATAATTTGGAAGAATATAAACAAACTCAGTTACAAAAACTGCTCCTTTACTCCCACGCAGCTCATCGCAGAGGTCGCAAGACAAATTATCAAGGTACTATGCATGTGCACTCATCTCACAACCGAAGCTTGGGTATTGTTCCAAGCGACTGGCGACCATCCCTCATAGTTTTTCTCACACTTTTGTGGTTTTGGTATACTTTTGTCATAGTTCCCCTGTCCGGTCGTGCCATATGTGGCACTTTGTAGCCCGAGACATTCCTTTGCGTTAATGACGATAATTTGCTAATATATATATATATATATATATAAACTATTTTTTAATATTATATATTATAGATATAGTTTAATAATTTAATGAGATACTAGTAGAAATTATTTATATACTTGTAACTTTAGTGTATATTATCATAAACTATAGGTATATCTAAATAATATACTTTATTCAAAAATTTTGTTACTGAAAATAAGATATTTATATATACCTATACTTTAGTTAAGATATAGATATATGCATAAATGGTTTTGCAATTACTTCTTTTGTCAAGGGGTTAAGAGGAAATAAGTTACCTATTTAAAACAAAAGAAGAATTAATGCTACTATTCTCCTTATTATTTATTTCAAAAAAATAAAAGAAGCAGTATCAACAGGTTATGTATTACTTTATCTTACTTTCTTCTTCTTCTTCTTCTGTATTTCATTTTCTTCTTCTTCTTCTTCTTCTTTATTTTGACATAGAGAGAGAGAGAAGGAGAGCGACGCATGGTAGACGATGGACGGAGTAGAGTAGAGGGCTGTAGTTAGTAGGTGGTTAGTTAGGACTGCTTTCTCATGAGTGCACATAGAATTTGGCATCACGAGTCAGCAGTTTGCGAAATAGAAAGGCTAAGGGACAAGACTTGGCATGGTCGGTTTGCAGCTTACGGCAGTCAGAGATATGAGAGGGCCAGGAAGGAGACGGAGTACATAGGAAGAGAGAGGTACATGGGTGCTATTATAGAAATAAACTATGGAAATTAAGATGGCGGAGAGAGATAAGGTATTTTGGTATGGATGAGAGAGAGAGAGAGAGAGAGAGAGAGCGAGCGAGAGAGAGAGAGAGAGAGAGAGAGAGAGAGAGAGAGAGGTGATATGGGCTTCTTATATAAGTTTTTTCAAAGGATATAAGTTAGTTGGCATTTAGAACCAAGGAATAATGGTGTCATGCTAATTATTGTAGCAAGTTGATATGTATAAAATAATATATATATATATATATATATATATATATATATATATATATATACATACATACATATAGAGGACTTAGCCAACTCATTTTAAATCTTCTTTATAACAATAAAATTGTTATATATATATATATATATATATATATATATATATATATATATATATATATATATATAACAATTTTATTGTTATAAAGAAGATTTAAAATGAGTTGGCTAAGCCGTCTGTATATATATATATATATATATATATATATATATATATATATATATATAAAATTAAAATATTATAATTAGTTTTAATAACATAAAAAACACGTATAAAATCCTGAACGCTCATGTTCCATTTCTAGATATGTGATTTCTTGAGCATATATTGTGTACCCAAGAGGAAACAATTTATTTATTTTTATTGCTACTTCTGTGCATTGCACTTGGTCATAAGACAACTATTATCCATTACATTACCGCTTGCCTCAGTTTATTCTCTCATCTTCTTGTAGAAAAACTTTTAATACTTATCACCTAGACACGTGTCTTTTTCACATACATATGGACAAAGTACACACCGCCTAATTTTTTAAGGTACATATCTGCACTTGTTGGCGTATTAAAAAGTTTTAAACACTTTGGAGTTTTGTTAATTTTAACATAAAATTACTTTGGTGCCAAATATTATATTTCTTTTTATGAATAAAATTATATTAACTAGAGGGCCGACTGACATATTTGTGTATTTCTACATAGTTTGTTTATCTCGATCATTAGGACTAGAGTAATATTTATGTTTCTCAATTTATTCTTTAATGGTATTTCACTACTACTCTTCAAATTTTCCATAATGGTTAACAAAATTTTAAGCAAGGAATCACGAAAAAAATAATTTTCTTTACCAACAAAGAAATAATTTATTCATGTTTGAGTAATTGGAAAGTGTTAATTATATAAATAGTAGTTTAAAAAAAATGTACGTTGCCCTTGTTCGCTATTTCTTTTGTTCCTTATTTTAGTGAATTAATTACCTTCCTTGTTTCCTCCGCCCTCTGAACTAACTCCATTCTCTCTCTCTCTCTCTCTCCCTCTCTATCTCTCTCTTATTAATTCCCCTTTCTCCCCTCTTCCCATACCTATCTATTACTTCCACTTTCCTCTCTCTCTCTCTCTCCCTCTCTCTCTCTTTCTCTCTCTCTCTCTCTCTCAGTTGCCTTCAATAATGGTTGATTCCTTACCAATCTCATCAAGGAAGAGAATGAAAAGATCGAAGAAGAAAGCCTCTTCATCAACCACCCTCCTCTCTTGCCTCCCCTCTATTGATGATGTAGACAACTTCACATCCCTCCCTGAGCCTCTTCGTCTTCGTATATTAACCTTGATCTCCTATAAGGCAGCGATCCGGTCTGGTGCTCTCTCTTCCCAATGGCGTGACCTTTGGAAGATTAGGTACTCTCATCATCACCCTTGTAACCTCAACATCCACCAACCCAACTCACTACATGTTGCTATAAGAATCCTCAACTCCTACAAACCCAACATCCCTCTCAATTCCATCCATCTCTCCTATCATTGCAACTCAAATGATCATGGTGACTACCTCCATAGATTTGTTAAGTTAGCTTCCCAACATCATCTTGAAGATCTTAGTCTGGATCTAAGTGATACATCCCCTCGTTTTTTTTCATTTGGGTTATCATCCGACTTCCCTCATCTAGTCCATCTCTCCCTTATTGGCTTCTTTCTTGCTAATAGTCCTTCCTACTTCAAGCAATTCACTAACCTTGAAGTCTTGAACCTTCATGCCATCAATATCAATGATTCTGCTTTGAGAAGGATTATTTCCTACTGCCCACTTATTAGAACTGTTGACGTACGTTGTTGTCCAGACTTAAAAAAGGTGGTTATTCGGGCTCTACGAACAGGGTTAAATAAATTATCAAATGTTGTGGTAGTTGGATGTGATAACGTAGAAGAAGTGAACGTGGGCGCGAATATTCAATTGAAGAAGTTTCATTATTATGGAAAGATTTTGAATGAGTACTGTTTGGAGAACCCGTTGTTGCTGGAGGATGTGTACATGAGTTTCCAAAGAAAGGGAGATAACATCTTTAGTACTGGTCAGATGGAGAAGCTTGGATCTCTTCGTCTAGTGAGGATATTGACAATTTGCAGTCTTGCCTTTAAGGTAGTATATCCTTCTACTTCTTCAAAAATCTATCCCTTCATATCTTTCTCCCCCAAGCACAAAACATAGACACAACATAGACACAATATAGACACAGAAACACGCACACTAGCATAAATGCACATACTAGCTTATGACACTCTAATTTCATAATTAGGTACTATACTTTTTGATATAGAAAATAAGTGCTACATTCTGAAGCTAAACACAAAGATATCTACAATATGCATTTAGATTATAAGTTATCATATGGTATGTGTGATAGAAGTTTATGTGAATTTTTTTTCATTGGTAAAATATAAATAACTGCAATTACAATTGAAAGAATAGTTTTTTTAAAATAAAAAAAATAAATACATTCTAATCAACAATTTTCTAAGAATTCAAAGCACATGTACATTGTAACTCATCTATGAAGCAAAAGACTACATTCTTTTATCAAAATCTCAATTACATTTATTACTTAAACTGACTAATAAAACTATTCCTAATTAAATCTACATTCGAGGATGGGCTGACTTAGATGAACGTCAAGAGAAATCACTATAGATTTCCTAGAAGTCATAACTATAACTTAAAAACGCAAACAAGAGAAAACCTATATGAGAGTTCTCCAAGGTTGGGACAAAGCCACCTTCATGTAGTCGTGGAATTGGTAGATCAACAAGCAAAGACGAGCGTAATGTTGTCGTGGATATTAGTGCATGTATGAGTTACCTGGAACCTCAACTACCTATTTGTCCATATGTCAAGATTATCCTTATGGTTTATCCTCATACTTGTTAGCATAATTTGTGGTGATTTACACTTTAATTCCTAAATTGATTAAAAAATATTCAAAGATCAATTTAATTGACATATTTTAAAACAAAAAAAATGAAGAAAGAAGATATAGTAACTGAGTTAAATTAGAAACTAAAAATGTTTGAGTTTTCGATTGCTATCAAATTAATTTTTCATCCATGCTACAAAAATATGAAGATAAAGCTTAAGTACATAAAGGTAGACTGGTCCCAAAATTTATAGTAATAGATTCACACGTTCTTTACGTTTATAGTATTGTATATGGGTGGGTGTGTTTACACACACACACACACACACACACACACACACACATAATATTATAGAAGTAAATAACAATAAATTCATCATATATATATATATATATATATATATATATATATATATATATATATATATATATATATATATATATATATATATATATATATATATATATATATATATATATATATATGTCGGTTGGGATTTTAATTTTAGAACCCAAACACATTTTCTCTGAATATGATAATATAAAAAAAGCATCTAGGGATCCTCCCATTTTGCATATCACACCAGATCCATAGTCTCCCATACTCTAGGAGTCTAGGAGAAGGTAGCTTTGCTTGCTAGGCTCGACTATAAGAAGAAAATAGTTGGAGAGTCAAAGTCGAAAAGAGAATACAGTGGAGATGCAGTGGGGCTTGTAACTCAACGTATTATAGCATATGGCAACAAACGATGACGTCGGGGTAGCTGAGTCATTGGATCTATTTCTTCCATTATTAATCTCTTTCGATTGCTCGATTAAATAAGGAGTCATATGAGTTAGGGTTCCACGACCATTCGAGGGTCTATTTGTGCTTAAAAAGATAAAAAAAGAAAAAAAGAATATATATATATATATATATATATATATCAGTTGGGATTTGAATTTTAGAATGCAAGCACATTTTCTTTGAATATGATAATATAAAAAAATAAAAGCATCTAGGGATCCTCCCTTTTTGCATATCGTACCAAATCCGTCTCTCATACAGTAGGAGTCTAGGAGAAGGTAGCTTTGTTTGCTAGGAATATATATATATATATATATATATATATATATATATATATATATATATATGTGTGTGTGTGTGTGTGTGTGTGTGTGTGTGTGTGTGTGTGTGTGTGTGTGTGTAAGATAATTGAGATTTGGAATTGAAGTAGAAGCGACTTGTCTTTCTAGAAAGTTAAATGAGCCTATTATCCTTTACTTTTTTTTGCATGAATTGTTTCTTCTAATCATAATCCAAAAAATTATACTTTGGTACCTAAAATATTAATTGGGTGATGGTTTTTTCTGTAATTTTAGTCATTATTCTTGTTATAAAAATTCTGAAATTGTGTGATTGTCAATTTGAAATATGAGACATTTATTTTTATCTTATTACCAGATTTGATTTTTACGCTACGGATAATTGGTTTTGTATTATCTTCATACTCTCTTAGGCAGTTTTGATGGTAAATAAATAGTCTAACTTTTCTCTTTTGTATTGTTAACTGGTGGTTTCTAATAATTTGCATTCAATTTTTTAAACTAATTATCTTAATTTTGTTGGTTTCGAACTAGCAGGTGTTGTTCTCGGGAGCAAACAGTAATGGGAATATGCAAAGCTTTGACTGCTTGAAAGAGCTTCAATTGTTGATGGATACAATGTCTAATAATAATCTTAATGACATATATGCTTTGTTCCAAATATGTCATTTCGCTACGTTGGAGAAACTCTTTATAGAAGTAAGTATTTAATGCTTTCAACACTAATGATGTAGCATATTCTCATCTTCTAAAGATTTCTAATATTTTTATATATATATGATTATGTAAAGCTCCCAACAGCATATGAAAATTTGTACACTATGAACTTCTTTCAAGCTCCAGAAGTGGTCCCTCTGCCAGAATATTTTACTAGTTTGAAGACTATAAGGATCAAAAACTTTAAGGGTCTTCAATTTGAGATGCAGCTGGTTGAATTCTTTTTGTTGAAAGCCGTGAATCTTGAATCCTTGATTCTAGTCATACCTGAGAAGGGGACGGAGGATGATTATTTGACTGATGTGCAATGGCGTTCTCATATAGTACAACACTTTTCTACACAGTTTAGTCAAATTCCAAAGTCTTCAATGAAAGCTAGAATTGTTGTGTATGAGAATGTTGATTCTCTGGCGCGTTCAGCTCATGATCTTGTCGACTATAAGATTTAGCATTTTCTAAAAAAGTTGTGCTAGTTCGTGTATCCAAACTGTTTAAATCTTCTCTAGTGACTATAAAATTGTGTGTCCCTTTACCAAGTATATTTTGTTTTGGAGATTTGAAAGTATTCAAAATGTAGTATTTCCTAAACAATAATCTTTATATATCATGTGTGTTTGATTGAATATGGATGTCTTATCAAAGCCTCCTTGATGTATTAGAGACACCAATTTTAGCAAACCTTGATGGAGTTATATGTATTACTGATTGTATTCATTTCTTTTTGTTACATATATGTTATAATCTGGGTATGTTGATAGTCTAACATTTATTCTAAGAAAGTATATTATTTATTTGTTTGTTATATAAAAGACAACCTTTTATATGCTACTTCAAATGACAATTCTAAATTAAGATGGTTGGATTCATGTCATTCTAAGGATGAATGAGAGTTGGTTGGTTTTGACACCCTAAAATTATTTGGTGATGTACTTGATCGGTTTGTTGGTACCCATAGACAATTATTCTGAAGCTTTTATGAAATTTTTTGATCTTCCTAGTGTGTCATTCTTATATCTAAGAAAATATAAGCACGCCCCCATACCATTAGATTCATTTCATACAGTAACCATAATAAAGCATATTCTCGTCCAAATAATAATAATGAACATGAATTGTGTCAATAAATATTGTACATTGAATCTTAAATTGGAAGAGTTCTACATTAAGTGGAGTTGATGAAAAAGGAGGGATTCATTGTTCTTTTCCTTGACAAACTAGTTCTTACTGTTCATGCATATATTGTTTGAAATACTTTTATTTCTTTGGTGAATTCTTATGCAGAAGACTGGCCAATATCCAAAAGTTAGGGGCCAATTTGGTTTATAGTTTTAGAATTAGATGTTTGCTTTGACTTCATTTATGGAATACGTAGCTTTGCTAGCATTTCAATAGTGGACACATTTGGCTCCGAATGGAAATGAGGGCTAACTCGAAATACTAATAGAGACTTTTCCTAACTTGGTTAGACTAAACTTGGTAAATACCTTCATATTAGTGTAAAAAAAATGAAGGTTTTATTAAATTTATAATCCTTAATATCTATATGATATATGTATAAATGAAAGAGTAAGAAATGGCAATCATTTCTAACTTTTACTATGATTGCTAAGCCTTTATTCAATTATGTTGGAAAATAAATGAATAAAATATTTCCCTTGCAAATGCGTTCAACAACAATTAAATTAACAAATATTTTACATTGTGCTTGACTTTACTATAACTTCAAATGTTTTTATTATACGATATATCTAACCATCCAAGTTATAAAACAAGTTGATTATTTTAAGGAAAAAAAAAATTTAATACTTAAATATTGGAATATGACTAATGTTTTCTCAAATATATATAATGTACTACAATTAATAACTAACAACCATAAAAAGTCTTGATGAATGTAGCGATAAATTAGATTTTTTTAACAAATATCAACTTTTCATGGTATTGAATTGTATTAATTAATATATTTCTAATGTAATAGAAAACTTTTGATCTTTGCCTTTAAATATATCTATAGTTCAAAAACTATTTCTACCATTTCATGAAAATTCTCTTATTGTGAATTTTATTTAGTAATTGTTGTTAATACCTCCTTTGAATTATTTTTCTGTAATCTAAGCTTGGAGAAGCAAGAGATAAAAGGACCCTATGGAGATTATGGTCAAAATTTCATAACAGAGTCCAACCCCAAAGACCATATTTGGTAGGTTCATTCATAAGAATAATAGATTACCCTGTACAATAGAGTTCAAAATCATCACAAACTTCCCAAATTTCTTTTCTATTTTAATTTATCAATTATTATATGATGTTTTATTAACTTTCCACATATAGAAACATATACATGGATAGACTATAAATGACATCTTCTATGTTCATGACATCAAAGAGATAAAATTATGAAATTAGAATAGATATTCAATATAATAAAATAGGGCCAAGGTACCTTGTAAAATGAGGCATAAAACAAAGCCATTAGAAGAAATTTCTATGAGTTACGAAGGAAGCTTTGGACTCATATTGTTCATGGGCTGAGAACAAGAGTTTAATTCTATGGGGTCGAATCTTAGGTTATTCCTCGGCGACTGGATTGATTGTAGGTTCGTTTGAGCTTATAATGTGATGCAAAAAAAATTATTTGAATACTTTCTCATTTCTCTGTCCATTACATTTAGTGACCACCATCCATATTATTACCACTTGACTCAATTTCAATCTAATTTCTATTTTGAGAAATGGTTATCAAACTCGTCACCCGGTATGCATGTTTATCACGTACATGTGGACAAAGTACATGATTCTAACACCCACCAAATTTCAAGATCAAGACATATCAGAGTATGCAAAGGTTTTATGCATTTTAAAATTTAAATAATCAAATATCATATAACTTCACTCACTCATTCCTAAATGATTGTTTATTGTGTAATAAATTAAATTCACAAGCCAAGTTCTTCCACATATTGTTTTAGGTAAAGATATTTAACAAGTATTTCTTCTTTTAGATGTATCAATTTTGAAAGTACTATTTGTTTTTTATCTTCACATTTTTTTTAAATTTTTTTAATCCATGTTTACATAGTAAAATATACCATGATACTCCTACATGTTTTATACAAATCATATGGTGGTCTTTAAATATACATTAAGGATGTTGTGTGTAGATTTAGGTCCAAGATATCGTTCCTAAAACTTACTTCTTAAATAAAGTAGTGTGGCAATTGGACAATGTAAACTTAATGTACTAGTTATTTGGCAAGTGTGAATATTAATCTATATATTAATAATTATGTTATTTTTCATATATAATATACAATCTTTGAATTACAAATAGTAATTGTTCCTACATCTAGCAAGTAGAAGTATGGTCTTAGTACAAAAGTTACTTGCAATTATAAGCATGAGTATAATAAGATAACCAAATAAGTGATATCATTCATGTCACATTTATCAATCAAGAGTTACCATCTCATATAAGCTCGTCAATATATTATAAGATTAAAGTAATTTATCTCCTACTTTTATTAGGCAGAGTATGCCATGTTCCTTCATAGTACAACTTCGTAATTATTTATCAAGGATTCATGTTCAAGTTATTAAAACCACATCTACATAAACGACAAAAGTCTACTTATATCTTGAGCCTCTTTACGCCATATTTGTGTCTCATTGAACTAGACTATCATAGAGAAATTCTTAAATTTAGAAAGAAAAATTATAATTTCATCTGCAAATTATAAATTATATTCTTCATTACACAAGACACAAAACACTCAATAAAACCCAGCCAATCAACCAGAAGAAGAAATTTGTGTCTCATTGAACTAGACTATGATAGAGAAATTCTCAAATTTAGAAAGAATAATTATCTGTTCATTTGCAAATTATAAATTATATTCTTAATTACATAAGACACAAGACACTCAAGAAAACCCATCCAATCAACCAGAAGAATAAATTTGTATCTCATTAAACTAGACTATCATAGAAAGATTCTCAAATTGAGAAACAAAATTTAAAAGTTCATTTGGAAATTATAAATTATATTCTTAATCACACTAGACACAAAAAACTCAAGAAAACCCAGCCAATCAACTAGTAGAACAAAGCCTCTCCATGGTTACCATCCCCTTTAGCCCAAACCTCAATGTTTCTCACTGTATAGCATATCGAACCATCAACGAAAAATCATCCAAGCCCAAATAATATTCTCAATTTAGTTTTGTGAGCAACTTTACCAAGCAAAACAACAACGAGAACTTATCTAAGATCTTAGCCATTTTTTAAACTCTGTTTGAACCTGGCTGCCTGCGTCCATTCTCTAGCTCCATGCTACACATAAATTATCTTCTTTGTCCCAGACTACTCCCCCCAAAAGCATAGACATCTTGCTCCCCTGTGAAGTTAAATGCCATATTTAGTTTGAGCTCTCCTTTGGGTAGAGGATGCCATATGAAGATTATTTTGGGCCGTTCTTTGCCTTTTTAACGTAGACAAGTCCATGAATTCCTTTCCCACCATGTTTGCAACTCACCATTACTTTCATAACCTCATGAGCCACCACATCTTCAACTTAGGAGCACAAAAGGAATACTCTTCATGTCGAGCTTTATTTCGATTTGTCTACAGTACCGAAACTACCACTGTGACCATAATAGTCAAGACATGACCATTAGGTACAATTCTTCAGAGCTAAAATCGATAAACTAACCCAAAATATAACGCTAACTGATCATAACCTCCCCATATGATCCCAAACCCCTAGCGAGCTCCCCATGAGAAAGCAAGTGATCTGGCGATTCCTCAGTATAGATCTAATAACAAGAACACCTCGATGCGAGGGTAATACCCAACAATTTCAGAGCATCATTGATAGGAACATTATAAATTCTTTTAAGAAAACCTCACCATAAAATAATTGACCACATCGACGGAATGCATCCCTTCTAAATCGCAACAAAATTTGTGTTCAAAGGGCGACGAGTAGTAACCACCTACCATACCGAAGATGTGCTAAATGCCTTGATTTAGTGCAACTCCATACTAGGGAATCACTTGCCACTATCGAAATATACAGATCCAATCCTAGCAACCTAGCCATAAACTCCTCGCCAAAATTGATAGATACCCGATCATCGTCCATGTTGGAGTTTTTCCTAATGAAATGGCTACAAAGATAATTCCATATTAGAAAACACTCCAAGTGGGTATCTCAATATAATATCATGCTTTGTGTTGAGAGATGCAGATGGGGTGGTGGCCCAAGTAGGTGCCATATTGAATGGTTTCCTAGAAGGATTAAGTTAAAATATCTCAAGAAAGCATTTATGCTTTTTTCACTCTCTTGGTAAAATTTTCTTAGGAGGTAAGCCCCGAAGGGGTTTAGCGACTCGGACCCAGAATCGAGCAAGGGAGAAGGGGTCTGGTGAAGGGAAAAAAGTGGTGCTTTAATGACGCACTTTGTACTTTGTACGTCTGCATCGGTCGTATGGCGTTTGTGCGCAAATATTGTGCTCATTTTTTGCACGAGTTGCATGTGAGGCTATGTGTGGGCTTCTTATGTATGCACGTTAATACGTATGCACGCATGCACTACTGCATGTATGCACATATGAGTCACTCCGTTGTTGCACCTATGCGTGCATATGCAAATGCTGGTGTACTGTTGTACGCATATGCGTAGATAGAGCTGGTTGTGCATATATCTCTGCTGATTGCAGGATTTGGACGAATATGGAACGAATGAGTCAATTATTTAGATTGTATTTTATGGGATTTAAATTTAATTGATTGCTATCTTTCCAAAATTGGTTGGAGGCCAGTATAGGGTTAGGGTTTCCTCCTTACTCTATAAATACTCTCTGCATGCCTCCTTTAAAAAGTTACTTCAAAATTGAGAGACATAAAAGAATATCTTGTTGTTACAGCCATTGGTGTATAGTAGTCCATTCGAGTCAGCAACAGAGGTGACAACGAGCATTCCAGAAGTCCTTCGTGAACTTGCTGGTTCTTAGGAGCGAATTTTCTAGAGGGCGAATCTTGTTTTAAGTAACAGTGATCCTTATCACCCCAACAAGCCGTATTTTTGTCTTCTTCTACTTATCTCTTCTTCAAGTTATAAACTTTTTGTCTCAATTGCAGCACATTTACAAGGAAGAACAAATTGAGATTCTGGTAGTTGTAATCGAATATTATATTATATATAATATTTTGTTGAATTGAGATATTAAAAAAGAAAACTCATTTGCGTGAAACTATGAGTCTCGACTACAACTTCAGGATCAAACAGAGAGTAGACTAAAAAGTTTGTGTGTATCTCTATTCCTAGTTCTAGTCTACCATCTTTGATCTACCTTGGGATTAATAATCTCAAATCAAGATCCGAATAAGACGAAGAACAACCGTTCAAGTCTTCTTGATATAAGTTTTAACAAACTTGAAAATTTTGACGGTTAGCACTACAATATCTGGAAAAAAAGATTAGTCTCAATCTTTAACTAATGAACATTAATTACATGTTGATAGATCTCGATTCTACACTTTCGGAAGAGTTTCAAATGGAAGGATAGGTGTTGAAATAGGCCATACCATTTCCAGAACCAATTTATATCGAAGACTTGTCTAGCCTAGATCACATTTCCAAAAAAGTATTAAATTCACTAAAGAATGTTGTAATACAACTACAGACTGAAAAGGACAGTCTTTTGACTGAAAAGCAAATTCTCGTAGAGAAATTATCTCAGAGGGAAAGTACTCGGGCAAGGAGGTTTTTCAGGGCAGTGTCGGGAAAGTGAAAGTGAAGAAATCATCGATTCCAAGACTTGGATTAGCGGTTTTCGATTCACCGAGTCGGTTAGGTAACAATCCTCGTCTTATAGCTTAGGAGTAAACAGACTCAGCTTAGTTAGAGATGAACCAAGTAGGGAGAGTAACATCCGATGGTTTGAGTTCTCCCTAAGTTTTAACCGAGAATGACCCGAATTATAGGCCTTAATTTCTAGGCTGGGTCAACTCTTTCATGCAGGAAACTGACAATTCGGTGTTTCATAATACGATTTTTGTTGTCGGGTAGGATATACATACCCTCTGACATATATGATAGTTGTTCGGTTCTAAGGAGCGACTGGCTAATAAGCACTGTTTTCAGATGTGAGGCCTCGTCGATTGAACCGTCCATCCGATGATAGGCTTTTCTCGGGTCATTACGACTATCAAAGGAAGAGAGAGGCGCTTGCGGCAAGCAAAGTGAGCTTTGGCTTATAATCGCTTTGACAGTGCTACCTCTTTACTTTACCAATTCTCTGTAAATAAAGAAAAAAGGCGAGCGGAGTGAGCGGTCTGTCGGTGGCGAGGAAGTCTTAAATGGAGGCATAGAAATACGACCTCTCTGAGAAATACGATTTATGCCGGAAAGGTACGAAGTTGGACGAATTTGGAAACATTGGGAAATTTACTTTATACCTACTATTCCGTCTGGTTTTTGGTTCCTAGTCTGATTTTATTAGTAGCCATTCTTGTAACCGTCATCTGTAATCCGCGTAGATACTGATAATGCTCGAAGGATTATTGAGGCCACTGCTTTTCAAACGAAGGGGAGGACAAACAACAACCTCTGTAAACTATTGATTCTGAATGCTATAAAAGATTTAATGGTGGAATCATACAATAAGACGATCCATGCTAAGGACGACTGAGAGTCTATAGAAAAGCACTACAAGTCTAATGAGAAGAGATCCAAGATTCATATCATAAACAAGTTCTACAAAATGTAATTTGAGGACTACAAAGTGATGTTTCCTCAAGTTAAAAAATTTCTCAAGTTACGCCAAAAAATTGAGGATGATGGCATCCCCTAGTAGACAAATTCATTATGTGGGGTATTGTCTCCAAGTTTTATCCTAAATGGAACAAGTTTATTTCGGACATATTGTCACGCCCCAGTCCCAAAATACGTAGGACCAGGAATACGTGACACGCCAGCTACGCATTCGACCAGACTCTGGTCTGACTCGAATACGTATAAGCTGTAATATAAAAGGGCACTATCTAGATATTCCATAAATGTAAACCTCTATGTCTCAATCCACAATGTACAACAGTATACAAGAAAGAGTTATATGTGCTAAGGTCGGCCGCCCAATAATACACTAACTCGAATAGACTCGAGAAGAAGTATGAGTCTATAAAACTAGGCTACAACAGCAGATGAATAATCAATGTAAAATAACCATAATGCCGGTAGATATAATATGAGTACCTGGTACCATGCCCGCAAGACTTGCAACTTCCATAGCAACTCCAAATGCTCCGTAATCATCTATACTGCAAAACTGGCAGGGAACCAGGTCCTCAGAGGGACGTAACAAGGTACAGAAATATAGCATGCCAAGTAAACAGAAAGTACAAGTGCACGACAGGGTACTCTATCATAACCAACTAGTGTGACACAGTTTAAAGACAATGTTCGACGCGTGGGCTGTCCAAAATAAAACCGTAGCTCCGGACACGGAAACACACGGCACGTACCGCAGCTCCGGGCAAAGAGTCACACGGGTGAAACAGGCTACACTAGAAACAGGTATCACTAGAAACAGGTATCACTAGAAAATACTACATATATATAAGCGCGTGCAGAGTAGCCCAAACGTCTAGTAACTGTCTTCCCCTTCCCAAGCGGTCAACGATTGTGCGTTGAACCTGAACCTCTAACTACAGTCTCGACACAAGGAAATAACTCAACAGACGCGACCCTAAGGTCGTCCCAGTCTCTGGTCATGATGTCAGTATCAGGATACAGGAATCTGGCACGATCACAGTGACCCTAAGGTCGTCCCAGTCTCTGGTCATGATGTCAGTATCAGGATACAGGAATCTGGCACGAACACAGTGTATAAGTGTGTCCTGGGGTATCGATGTACTCTGGTACGTGCATCGAGGTTCTATGAAACATCAGTAATTACTCTAGGTCGTTAAGTCGAATGTCATACCCGGTTGTGAACCGGACACGGAATATCGAACATCAACGTAAATACGCGCACAATGTACAAAAAGAATCACAATATCTGTAAACTGAAATACTGGGTGGCAAGGTACACTTGCCTGCGTGCGGCTGCTGATGACGGGGATCGGGTACCGCGTCCAAGTCCTCAGGTCCCGCAGTACCTGGAGTCGAGAAACAAGCTCAAACAATAAACTATCACGAAGCTGAAATAAGGTGTGACACACGTCTAACGTATGTTCAAACTCAGCTACAACTTACATGGACACGAAACTAGAGGGTTTACCAAGGTTGACTCAGGGTATGTTACATCTAGTCCAATTAATCATCTGTACATTATAATCAAACCAAACCTCAATCTTAATACATTCATCACGATGTTCGGTAGTTCGATCCATGATCAAATCCTCAGTTTCATCCCGGGTCTTCAGAGACATTAACATGCACGTTGACCTATCTCATCCTCAAATAAAGTAACAATTATTTATTAAACCCTCGAATATACAACCTTCACCATTTCACCTTAAAATTACTCGTTTAGAATTCATTATTATTTTCAGTCCCCAATCGCTGACTAGTGGTTCGATATTACACCCATTTCACCCTAAATCACCTGTTCCTCAATGCCCATCAATATTCTAATATTATAGTATTATTCCTCTACAATTTAAATCTGTTCATCAATATGCATATATTAAATAGGACAACACCCAAAATGTCTCATATGGCACTTAAATCCAACTTCATTATATATCACGTTTCCAACCGTCTTATTTATACATTTCATATCCTCAATCAATTCATATTTAAACCATAAATTTTCAACTTAGCATTTCACCATCATTTGCATATTATAACATGCAATAAACCTAAAATCTCGTATACATATTTAACACATCTCTAAAACTAACTAAACTATATACAATATACAACAATACTAGACTAACCCTAACAATACACAATATACAAACACAAGGGGAGGGGTGAGAGTATACCCTGGCGGCGTGTGGTGGTTGCTGGCCGGAGCGTGGCCGGAGTAGGGTGGTGATGGTGGTGGTAGTGATGGTATCCGGTGGTGGTAGTGATGGTATCCGGTGGTGGTAGTGATGGTAATGGAGGAGTGGAGATGGAGGAGGGGAGATGGAGGAGTCAGCACAGTCTGGCGGCTGTGCTGCCATGGTCGGCAGGGAGGCTGGCTGTGCTGCCATGGTCGGCAGGGAGGCTGGCTGGCCGGCCGGAGCCGCCGCGGGGGCCGTCAGTGCACCGCCAGAGCGGGGTGCATCCGCTGGAGCTGCTGTCCACCACAGTAGTCGCGGGCGGGTCTGGTCGGAGCGGGCGGTCGGGGAAGTACAGTGGCCGGCCGGAGCAACTCTTTCAAGGAGAAGAAAGGTAGAAGAAGAATGGAAGAGAAGAAGAAGAAGGGAAGGAGAAGATTTGTTACGTATGAAATGGAGGAGGGAGGAGAGAGAGTGGGGATGAGGTTTCCCAAATGTTGGGATTAGGGCCGGTTGGGAAGTGTGAGGGTGGGTGATGTGATGCTTTATAGGAAGGGTTGTGTTGGATGGAGGGTGGAGAATGATTTGAATTAATAGAATGGATGGTTGAGATTCATCATGAAGAGGGGAGGGTTTCTTCATGTGAGGAATGAGGGATTGGGTTTGGGACCCCATATTGGGACCCAACAATTAATCATGACCAATGAGGTGTAGCCAACAATTCAATAATTGCAAATAAGCCCCCGTAAATTCGGAAATTTGCATGGGCACTTGAAATGACGCGAAAATTGTGCCGAAAATTGCGTTTATTAAAATGTATGACGAGGGGGTAATGTGGGTGAGGAACGGGTTTAATTAAATGGGCATTGGGATTAATTTAATATAAAAATAGAATTTACAGAGTTGGTAAATCCCGATTTAATTAAAGATAACGCGTTCCGCGAATTTAATTTAATTGGGGTCCGCGGGGTCAAAATCTGGAAACGGCGCAAAGGCCAAAAATGGTGGGGGCTTAGAGTCGGTCTTGGACCCTTTTGTTGGTCCGGCTCAACGGGTTAAGTTGGTACCCCAAAATCGAGGGTAACGACACAGGTGTCCGATACAGAATTAAATACGGGTTACGATTTTCGAAAATGTTGCACAATTAATTTAGAGCACACAAGAGTTGATTTTAACAGTCAGAAAAGTCCAATGCCTAATTTGGCGAGTTGAGTCGAGTGTACAATATTTGTACGGAATTTATGGGCTGATAATGGGCTCCGAATAATTAGACAAAGATAGGGTGTGCCAATGGTTTAAATTAATTGGATTAAAATTCCAGGTAAATATCCTCTACTCTAAACCTCGATATCTTCTATCAAAATTTTCCTAAACCACTCTAACTATCTACAGAATAAATCGAGGGGGTTTACACATATACCAAAGAAAGATGGAGATAGACCTAGAACTCTTACTGAATGCAACTTTAGAGGGGGGTGAATATAGTTTAACAATAATTACTCTAACAATATCCAATAATCCAAGTATAATTACTAACAAAAATATTCAACAATAATATAGAGAAATAAGTAAAGGTTAATAAGTCACAAACACTAACACTACGATGTATACTGGTGTTTCTTGTAGAGAGAAATCCAGTCTCAGGTAATCTTGTCTGGTGTTAATCCACTATTAGAACAATAACATACAACACAAGTTTTGATCCGAAGAGCTTGCTTACTTCCTATAGCCACGTGCTTTGATCCAAAAGGTACGCCGACTTTATACTTGAAATGGAAGACGAGACTTAGAATTTTCTAAGTTAATACAGCTAGAACAACTTCTAACCAAACTGTACTCTAGAACTTAGAGGGCTTGGTAAGTTATTTGTTGGAGACGGGAAAGGTTAAAGCTCATAATATATCTCAAGTTATAAGAGAGTGAGAATAGATTGATGAGAATGGTATAGAATTCAAGGATATTTATAGGATTTTTGGATATCGAGTTTGTGCAGAGTTCGGTCACCAAACGTTCAAAAATTTGAATATTGGCATCGTATTCTCCTGGAGGAACAAGAAACTAGGGTTGCAGGGTCACAGGGACCGAATTTGGCCCGAGTTCGATCAGGGACCAAAATTGGTCCAAGTTCTGTCACCCTGTGTCCAGAACTCAGGCCGAACTCGGTCCTTGTGAGTATGGTAGAGTTTGGGCTTGGTTCTAGTTTGAGTGGAGTTTGATATATGTTGGCTAGTTTGAGTGGACTTAATCTCAGTTATGTTCCAATGCGACTTCGTCTTACATAAGTACCAGACTCAAATAAAATAACCAATAAATAAAATATCCAACAAATAAAATATTAAATATATAATGAAATAAAAATAACCAGACACAAACTTTCAGCATTCTTCTTATGAAGCAATAGTAGTAATTTTTTTTTTGTGAGTCAATTGCACCATATTACGTTATATCGAATCAAGGTTTAGTTAAATATCAAAATTAAGTTAACCATGATATTGGTACAACAATCTCTCCCATTTTGATAATTGGCAAACCGTGACCGAGATAAAAATTTAACTCTAATACGAAAAAAAGTAATGGCACCCCGCAATATGTGAGAGCACTTTTGTGAAGTATTGTCTCTTGTATGAAACAACTAAGGAGCATCAGTATTAGGATGTTATCCAATGAGCCACTGAGTATTAGCATATTCTGCCCATTTATTATTTCATCGAAATGGATGCCTCGCCATTAATTATTGAAGCAATATACAAAATAACAAAACAAACAAGAGTTAAGCAACATACAAAAAATATTTAAGTATAACATCAAATCATATTGTGATGAAGAAAGTATGCATAGATATTATTGCAAATTATAATGTGTACTTACTCCCTTGGATACATTATCTATTATCAAGTCTTCTAGATAATCTACTGTGAATCGTATCTTCTTGGACAAACTCTCCAAATAGCTTTTTCTAGTAGTTGTATCTTCAGAAGCTGATTCTTTGTTGGATGTTACACCAACATCTTCATCATCACTATCATTGGGTACATGTCTGTTAAGCTCATGAAAAGTAATTATTTATAGATTCATCAACAACCAAAGAATGATTATTAAAATCTTAAAAAACCTTAATCTTAGCTGCATAGCCAAGAAATTTTTTTTCATCAGCTTTGGAATCATATTTTCCAAGTTATCCTTGGTGTTCAAAATACAGCATCTATATCCAAAAACTTTAAAATAGCTAATGGTAGGAACTCTACCAAATCAAGGTTCATAAGGAGTATTCTTTGATATAGGGTGATTAAGAATCCTATTTAAAATATGGCATGTTGTACTTACAACTTCTGCAAAAAAATATTTTAGAAGATTATTTTGATTTAATATGACTCTAGCCTTGTCGCCAAGAGTTCTATTCTTCCGCTCCACAACACCATTTTGGTGAGGATTTCTAGAACAAGAAAATTCATGCGAAAAACTATTTGAATCATAAAAAAATTTAAAATTTATATTTTTGACTTCGCCTCCATGATCACTTCGAATTTGAGTAATTATGAGACCCCATTTGTTTTGTTCCTTTTTGTAAAATATTACAAATTCAGAAAATGCCTCTTTTATTTTCAAGAAAAAGAAATCATGTAAATCTTGAAAAATTATCAACAATTACAAATGCATATAGTTTATCACCAAGAATAATGGCGACTCTACTAGGTCCAAATAAATCCATGTGTTAGTTGAAGTGGTCTAAATTTACTTATAACATTTATGGATTTAAATAAGGATCTAGTTGATTTGTTCTTTTTATAATCAACACAGACCATATCATTTTTAATTGTGATATATGGCAAGCCTCTTACCAATTTATTTGATGGAAATCTTGTAATTGTATCCATGTTTACATGTCCTAGACGCATATGCCATAGCCAGTTTTTATCTTTGTTGGCATAAAGGCAACTACATGTATTGTGAATACTTTATGATAGTAGAAAACATATATATATATATATATATATATATATATATATATATATATATATATATATATATATATATATATATATATATATATATATTGTCTTCCTCTAATACCCTAATACCTTCATAATTAGTCTTACAGCTAGATTTATCATAATAGAATATTTATTTTTTATAAAGTTAATACCATAACCATTGTCAGCCAAGTGACTAATGCTTAATAGGTTATGTTTTAACTCTGTTAATAGACAAACATCCTTTATAATAGGAAAATGAGTGATATCAACATCGCCATTACCTATAATATGACTTTTTAAATTATTACCGAAGGAGACTTATCCTTCTTTCTTCATTGATACCGTTGCAAAAAGGGTAACATCACCAGTCATATGTCGTGAGCAACCGGTATCGAGGATTCACTTGCTTCTAGTATAAGAGGGTTAGTCCACCTACAACATAAGTTGAAGATGTAACCCTTGGTACCCATTTCTTTGGGTGTCCTGTATTATTACTCTTTGGAACCCACGTATAAACATTCATATCAACTAACTTTCTAACTCTGCACTGAGGTAAAATATATCCTTTAACACCATAGTAATGACATGTAGCATAAAAATTAGAGCTAGGTATAATATTTTCAAGATGTACAGTGCTGTGATGTGACCTCCGTAGATACTTGTAATAGAAAGCATATTACTTGAAGCTTTGACCTTGATTGCTTGTGTTTTGTTGTGAGTGACCTTGTGTTTAGTCACATGTCCCATGTTAGATTAAGTTGTAGGTTTTATTACATGTTTCTCTAATCTAATCTCTAACTTTTTAGATGTGGCATATACATTATTGTATTTGGCATTATATGAATCTATTCTTTCTACATCTAGGTTACATTTCTTCTTTTATGACTCATAGAGTTTATTAAGTTTTGCATTATCTTATGTAATCTTATCAATACGTTCAAGAGCATTATGCAAACTCAATTTCAAAAAAGAAATTTTATTCGTGTCACTAGAAGAGGTTATATCATTCAATAAGGAAGAAAGTCTTTCAATCTCAAGCTTATGTGTTTAAATCTTTTTCTTAGTATACTTGTATTTCTCTCTAAGCTTTTTACAATCTTCGAAGAGATTATTGAAAGCATTAGAAATTTCATCATAAAAAAATTATTCATAAAGAGGATTAGTTGTTACCTCATTAGTCAATGCCATTAGGCACATGTTGGTAGCATTTCGAGGACTTTCTTCTTATTATTCTTCTTCAGAAATTCTTGCCTCACTTTCGTGCCATATGCTCGTGTTTGCATGCTTATGTGATGATGATTCTTTGCTAGTGCATTCATAACGGTTCCCCTAATTTGCTATAGGAAACTTATTCTTTATGTGGCCTATCTTCTTGCAGTTGTAGCATATAAGTTCTTCTTTGTAGTCCTTCTTATTTCGGTTTGATTTCTTAAACTTCAAGAATCTTTTAAAGTTCCTAGAGATTAGGGCTAACTCCTCATTGCCTGATTCACCATCTTCAGTATCATTGTCGGAGACCTTCTTGTGATGCCTTTAAGTGCTATAGATTTCTCCTTGGGCGTTGATTCTTCTTGTTCCTTGAGATCAAGTTCATCCGTCATAAACTTTTCTATCAGTGTCTCAAGAGTTATGATGGTGAGGTCATTTCCTTTAATAATCATCGTTGTTTTAGGGTTTCAGTTCTTGGTGAATCCCCGAATAACTTGTGTATCTTTTCATGATTGATGTATTCATTGCCAAGAGAACAAAAAGGATTAAAAATATCAAGAAAAAAGATAAACATATGTGTGATAGTCTCATTAGGCTTTATTTTGAATGCCTTATAATCTTGTGCCAATCTACTAATTTTGGATCCCTTCACTTATGAAGTTTCTTCGTGTGTGACTTCAAAAAAATTTTAAACCTCGTGAGAATTGGCACACATAGGGACTATTAAATTCAGTTCTATCCATTGCAAAGAATAAATCATTTGTAACCCCTTGTTTTCAAAAATTTTAAAATTTTAAATTATTTTTGAAATCATTTTGGAAAATAATTTATTCTTTGTTTTATAATAATGGAATTATAAAAGTTGTTTCAAGTTTCAAAATATTGGTTTTAACTAATTGGAGGAGGAGATAACCTTCTAAAAGGATCCTTTCCACCCTCATCTATTCCGATTTGAGGAATTTACTTTTGTGCCAATCTATTCTTGGAGAGCAAGCTCTCAACCTCCTATTTATGGAGAGCCTTACTTTGTTATTTCCAAAGAATTTCTAAACCAAATCCAATTTCAAAGATCCCACCATTCTAAACCAAAGCCATCATCACCACCACCAACGATTCACCACAACCATCAGATCTTTGTCCGTGCATTATGTCCATGTCCAATTTATTCTCTCTTATCTATTTAAATCCACTGAATTATTTATGTCCGACACCCCTGACACGTTTATACTACACAACACTCCTATTCTGTGTGTCTAACACAACTAGACAAACACCAGAGAAAGACCCAAACCCTAGACCTGGCCCTAACCTTAACCTTCCGTCGGATCTCTTCCGACAAATCAAATCCAGCCGAGTTCCATGATCGCTCATTCCGGCAACTCCTCGCAGATTTAGTGCCATATCAAATAATCCACCACCTTCCAGAGCAGCTGTCATAGCCTCCGTCCTCCACCTCTACCTATCGCGTCGATCAGCCCCGTAGTCTCCTGGTGCCTCAGATACGGAGTTAAGGATCTGATCTTCTTATCCACTACCGCAATCTCATCCTCGACTAACGTCGACCTCCAGCCTTCTCATCCGCTTCCCCGTGCGTGGGTGCACTCAGGATCGGCCTTCTCGCTTCCTTTTTGTGTCGCCTATATGATCTGGCCATCTTCGCCAGATCTCGACCTCCCCAACCGGTCGCCCACGATTTACCCACCAGATCTTCTTCGCGCCGGCGCCAAGCAACATCGACCACTCAAATCCGGAACCCTCTGAGCAGCCTTACTCCCCTTGATACCTGCGCCACCCTCCATCTCAGTCTCCACCTCGGCGAGTGGCGATGGTGTTTGGTGGAAGCTTTCGGTTCTCACTGTAAGCTTTTATCCTCTCCTCTTTTCCTTTTTGAGTTCTTTCTTTCTTTCTTTCTTCTTTAAATCGTTGATCAGTAGTTAAGCTTTAAGTATACGTATATATATATATATATATATATATATATATATTATTTTTTAAATAGCAATGGATAGAATAATTATTAGTCTTGGAAATAAAGTAAATTATTGGGTTAATTACATATAATAATAAGCTTTTATAAGAATTATAGATTTTATAAATAAATATATCAACATTCTAAATAGTTATTATAATAAATAATTTATAAACAACTCTCATATATAATAGAATTTCTAATGTACATATATATATATAAGCAACTTGTGTCGTTTTTCTGTGATCTGCATTTATCCATTTTTCATGATTCGTTATTCGATCTGATTGCTAGCATGTCATACACTTCACGTACGATGTGCAATATTTAGTTTTGTTTTCTTGTGACATGTTTATCAATTTTTGTGATTTAGTTTACTTACATGTTGCTAGTCCATGTTTTTGTTTTATCTTATTGCTCTGTTTTATTACATGATGTACATTTACCTGTTAGATTAGTTTACATATTGTACAATACTCATCATGATAGATTTATATTTCTATTGCAGATTTTTGTAGTTTGTAATAGTACTTCCTTCGCTCTGTTTGCCATTGAAGTAAGTTTGGGAAACCTTCGTTTAATAATAAACAAAAAGTACAAAGAAATCTTAGACAGAAAATCAAAGTATAATATTTTTGATCTGGGTAATGTGACGATGGAGATTGAGTACTTCATCGATTCTTTTACTCTGTTGACGGTCCGATGAGGGAATGAGGATGCTCTCTTCTATCTTCTCTCTCCAAAGCTTTTGTGAACGTATGTAGCTCGCCTGGAGAAGTATGGTCTCTGAAGCAGAAAAAATCAGCCAATCGAACGTCCAAGTTGCTCCTTTTTATAGCCATCATATTGGTAGAATATAGGTGCTGTATATGCTTCTGTTTGGTGGCCGTAGTAGGATCCTTCAACAGAATGCGGTTGCAATAATAGGCGCATATTATAGGCAGACTGCCACGTTGACATCCTTAATAGGATATAGTTGAGTCCAGGCCAAGCTTCCATATGGACGTTTGTTACGATTTGCTGTTGCTGAAGATCTGGACGATTCTCGTCTTTTGTTTGCATGACTTGGTCAGCTTGATACATAGCCCGCATTTAGTTGTAGAGAATCACCTCTGTCGCAACAGAAAGATTTTGTCTCAAGAAACTCTCCCACGTTGGATGCATGGAGTCTGGGACGCATAGGACCAATGGAACGCATGGAGTGTAGAACGCATGGGGCCAAAGACGTATGGAACGCATGGAGTCAGAAACGCTTGGGGCCAGAGATACATGAAAGGCATGGAGTCTGGAATGCATGAGGCCAAAGATAAATAGCGCTGCATGCTTGTCAGAAGTAAAGTTTATGCTGACGTGAGGTTCTGTCGTTTAGCATGCTCATATCTTCCGAGGCTTTCAGAAAGTCTATTTTGTCATACATAATATTTGTGTCAGGCCTTTATGTGGCCATTATTTGGGCACATGTATGCTTGAGGTAGTAGTGGCGTATGGCACTGATGGCTCATTCGGATACTAGTTACTTAGTTGCATAGGACACTGCTGGCACATGGGAACACTAGTTACTTAGTAGTGCATGATACTAATGGCACATGGGAACACTAGTTTTGAAATGGTCAGCGCATGAAATAGGATCATTATGGCGCCGAGGGCTTGATTACTACGGGGCTTGCCCTTTGATTACCAATGGCGCATGGTAGCTGCTTTTCTGGGCCGCATAGTCGTTATGCAGCCTCATTTCTTTTGAGTCAATCTTGGGACGCATGTTTGTTGGATGCATGGATCTAGATTTTCTATGCTTCTATAAGACCCCCTTCAATGTTTTCAAACTTATAAAAGTTTGGAATACTTAAAAAAAGAAGCATAAATGAGAAGACCTTGGGCCGCATCTGTGTAACATGCCGTATAGGCACGTTGCCACATATGCGCTTCCACCAGGCTGTCAGATCTTTAAATGTTAAGATTTTGCTCGATCTTCGAGAAGATTTCTTAGGGATTCTGAGTCAACGACAGTTTTCGAGTAGATAAATAAGGATCACGTAAATCGATGCATCGGGTTTATTCTAATAACTTCCTGGTTCATCGTCTCAATCTTCTCACATGCCCTAGGCGCCTATAAATAGGAAGGCTAGGAAGGAGAGATAACTTTTGTGTCTGGCTTTCCCCTATTTTGTGAAAGAAGATGCCGAGGGCTACTGTCTATCTCGTCGACGGGTTTTTTAAGAACGACATCGAGTCGTGGCCCCCTGATGCTGGCATTCTTTTTGGAGATAGGGGTGTGTCATAATGGCAGGGACACAGAGACACAAGAATATGACCTCGTAGCTTAGATGAGAAATTATCTAAAATACGCTCGTGCCCCCCACACAATTCTGTCGTATGGATGAGCAGTCATCTCCAACTTGCACACAGAGCCTATATGTCGCTTGGTCGCATGAATGGAAACGTATCTGCAGCATGCACGCAGAGCCTATCTGTAGCTTGGTCGCATGATGAGGAATCATCTACAATTATGCGCGTAGAGCCTATATGTGGCTTGGTCGCATGGATGAGAACTTATCCACAACATGCACGTAGAGCCTATCTGTAGCTTAGCTGCATGGATGAGACCTCATCTTGCTTATGCGTGCGGACTTAGCTATCTCAAGACGTCCCATCCTGCGTATGGCTACGACCTGGAAGCGACTTTCGGCCGCTGTCAGCTTTGCAATCTTCGTTGAGATTGATATGTGTTCTCTTTATGTTGGTTTTACCGCCCTTCTCGGTGCCTATGATGGAGTATGGAAGGATATCATAGAATCCGTCATTCGAATAGAATGCCAACCTTACGCGACAGTTTTTTGCCAAGAATTAATTCAGGAAACTAGGGTGAACATCCTACGTCATGCATAGAGCTGTCCCTGTTTATGCAGCGTGTTACCTGTATTTCTTCCCTTTATACGGCTTGCTACTGGCCGGAGACATGCGGTATAGATGACAGTATTTGGATAAATTTGTATTCCTGTCTTCGGTCTTCCCGCATGGTTGTAGAGCACTAGCTTCTGTTCCTCCTTTGTGATCCATCAGTATAGATTCTTTTTTATATACTGAGGTTTGTACTATGGAGGGATAATCCAGAAAGCATTGAGCTCTGCTGCTGGCTCTACTTGGGTCGGTAGCAAAACAACACGTAGGGGCGCCTCTAATGGAAAAGGTTCGTGTTAGCTAGACTTCATAAAAAATCCTTAAAATGGGGTTTTTATCATATGTACTAATTACCTTAAATACTAATGAAAAACCCTTAAAATAGATTTCTATCATATTTACTCATGATCTTGAATATTAATTAATAAAGTCTCTCCTTTTTTAGAATTTTCTCTTTGTATTTGTCTTATTGCATGTTGTTGACTTTGGGTATTGTGCTAGAGGTAATATGAACATAGCACAACACCACAGTTTGTCAAGGATATCCCACTGGAGGATCTTTGGTGGACCTATTACCTTTTGCACACTTGGGTGCAAGTAATAAGTTAGAAGCGAAAAACCCTATCAGAGGTGATATAGATGTGATAGGTTTTGTGGACTTATTACTTCTTGCGCACATGAGTACAAGTAATAGGTTTGAGACAAGCCCTGCCAGAGGTGATATGGATGTGGCAAGTTTTGTGGACTTAACACCGCTAGCGTGCTTAGAATTAAGTACGGGTGATAAGTTTAGATGATGACTAATGTCAAAGCTATTATAGAGGAGACAATCGATAGTCATATAGAGAGGTTTACTCAGAGGTAAAAAAGGACATAGAAAACTCTATTGGGGAGCATGTAAGGATGATAGATCAGAGGTAACATGGACGTGAGCTAAACGATAGTCATACGAAGAGGTTAGATATGATCATGGTATTTTTATGGAAGAAAAAGAAAATGAGCCAGAGGTAATATGGACATGGCTATTTTCTTTGGATGGGAAACATGGTCAGCTCATAGTTTAGAGATAATATAGACGTGAACAGTTTACTTTTGTTGAGGACATCTCGCTGGATGATCTTTGGTAGACATATTACTTCTTGTGCACTATAGTACAAGCAATAAATTTAAAATGAAACCATATCCGAGGTGTATGGACGTGATAAGTTTTGTAGATCTATTACTTCTTGCACACCTGATTGCAAGTAATAAGTTTGAGACAAGCCCTGCCAGAGGTTATATGGACGTGATAGATTTTATGGACTTAACACTACTGGCATACTTAGAGTTAAGTATGGGTAAAAAGTTTAGGTTACGACCGATGTCAGAGGTATTATAGACGTAACAATCTATAGTCATGTAGAGAAGTTTTTTCAGAGATAATAAGGACATGGCAAACCCTGCTAGGGAGGATGCGAGGATGATAGTTCAGAGGTGATATGGACATGAACTTATACTCAAGCGAACTTATTGTGAGTGGTCAACAAGACTCCATAATAATGGGCCTTCCCATTTAGGTTAGAATTTACCAGCCGTCTTATAGGTCATAACCATCGATCTTCTTACTGTCAAGATGAGGTCACCTACTTGGTAAGTCCTCTTCTTGACCCGTATGTTGAAGGCTCCCGAGAGGCGTGCTTGGTACAGCTCAATGCGTTGTTGAGCAAAGAGATACTTCTCGTCAAGTGCTTCCAACTCTTGTAGCCGTCGGCGGTGATTGTCATCAACGGTCAATCTGTTGGAAAAGACACTCGGAGTGACATAATTTGGACCTCCAGTGGGAGGACCGCTTCGCTTTCGTAAACCAAGAAGAATGCTAGTATGTGTCCGGATTGTTGTGCGATAGGCCTAGAGACATTCACCCATCTTTTTATTCCAGTCACACTTATTGGATGACATAAACTTCTTGAGTAGTTTTATGATGGTCTTGTTGAATGCTTTCGCTAGACCATTTTCTTTTGGGTTGTAGGCAGTCGAGATTACATTCTAGATTTGATTTTTGTCATAAAATGGTAAAAAACATCACTTGTAAATTATGAACCATTGTTGTGGATGATCGTCTGTGGCAAGCCGAAGCGGTATATGACGTGATGCTTGACAAAGCTGATCATATTTGAGGTCTTGACTTCAGCGAGTGGAATATCTTTCGCCCATTTTTCGAAGTAGTCAGTGATAGCCAAGATGAAATAATGTCCCTTAGAAAAATGTGGACTAATTGGTCCGTTAATGTCCATTCTCCTTGCTTCAAATAGCCAAAATTCTACCGTTGGGTGTAGGAATTCTGAGGGCTGATGGATAAAGTCTGCGTGGATTTGGCACATTTGGCACTTTCTCGCCTAGTCAATAGCCTCTGCTACCATTGTCGATGAATAGCAACCAATTTTCCAGAGATGGTCCTGTAGCTTGGGTCCCGAAGGATGGGCACTGCCAACCCCATCGTGAGCCTCACGGAGAGCCTGCTTCGCTTATGAGTAGGAACAACGATACAATATTTTGGTAGCCGTATCATAATAGAACCGGAGTAAACGTCTTCTGATGGAAGTGGCTTCCATTGGGTTCTCGTGGAGAATTCCATATACTGCGTAGGTGATGAATGTGGTCTCCAGTCTTGGGAGTTGGTATTTGTCTCTACTGAGTTTCTCAGACATATACAAAGATTATTCTTTGGGCAGACCAGCTCTTGACCGACCACAGTGATCAACTGATGGGTTTTGACCTGAACTGCCCGGGAGCCAGCGATGCCGGCCATGGAGTTAGCCTCAATATTATGTAGCTGAGGGATGTGCTCTATGAAGAACCCCCTCAAAGATGGAGATTATTCCAAGCGTGACATGGTGGTAGGGAATTAAGTCCCCATGCCGGACCTCATTGTTTGTGAGGAAAAGTTTATATGAAACTTTTGTGTTACAAACCTTGAAAAGAAAGAAAAATACAAAAAAGATCCTAAATAGGAATCTAAGTACAATTAATTCTGGGAAAGTATATCTGTAGAGATCTGATTTGCGGATGATCACTTTACTCCTTGGACCACTAGACTATGAAAAAATTGGAACAACGACGGAGAATTGCACATAAAAACGAAGAAATATAGGGAATGCTGCAAACAACTTGGGGAGTTGAACAATAAGAAAGCTCTAGCACTACGGCACATGATGCTTATATTTCTCTCACTCTGTTGTTGAATTTCAAAGACTTGAAAATTTTAGCCCCTTTCTCTCTATCCATCTGTATGTGCTCCTCTTTGTTTGTATTCTGAAGGTAGCTGCTGCCTTTCCTTGTGTTGGTTGTACATAACCTGTATTTAGAGAGTTTAGGAGCGGTTATGAGAGTTTGTGCATACTTTGGACAGTTAACACTGTTTTACCATTATGCGCACACTTTTGGTGGATTAACACCCCAGGTTCTACATGAGTGGGTGCCCAATTTGCTGCATTCTTGACACGTAGCTTCCTATATGATGAAATTATAGGTCATGGGGGACAGTTATTTGTACACCTTTCACGAGAAGTACGATATGTAAGACACACATTCATTACTGCTCTCTGTCGGTTAGGATAGTATGCGCACTTTTGAAGTCGTTTAGAGATTGGCGCATTTTTATTAAGATTGGCACTACGGTGCATTTTTGGGGGAGTTGGTACTGCGGTGCACTTTTGAGGGAGTTGGCACTGCGGCACACTTTTAAAGGAATAGCACTGCGACGCACTTTTGAAAGAATGACACTGCGGCGCACTTTTGAAGAAAATGGCACTACGACGCACTTTTGAAGAAAATGGCACTACGGCGCACTTTTGAAGAAAATGGCACTATGATGCACTTTTGAAGAGAATGGCACTGCGGCGCACTTTTGAAGAGAATAGCACTGTGGCAAATTTTTAAAGAGATTGGCACTGCGGCGCACTTGTGAAAAGATTGGCACTGAGGATGGGTCGCTAAACGACAACCTGGGTCAGTGTATCGTATCTCTACTGTAATGATGACCTCTGACTCTTCGATTTCTGCACCTGTCAGCTGTCAGTCTGCTGCATTAAATATTGAGAGAGAAAGAAGATTGTTTGTGCACCATCTTTCGTAGTATTATGAAAGTGTGCTACTTTTCTACTCTCTGAATAGTGCATCATCCTCTAAAATTAATGGAAAGTGCGCCAGTGTAAGAAATATGCGTCTTTCTTCTAGAACAAGTAGAAAGTGCACCATTCTTCTTCTTGTTGGATTTATTTATAGAAAACTACACCATCTATCAGAGGTACACTTTTTATGCTTCTACAAGACCCCCTTCAAATTTTTTGAATTCGTTCAGATGAATTCAAAATTACTTTGAATTACAAGCATAAAAGTTGTTGAGATATTTTGTGAGCGCACTCTGGGAAGAATCCCAATGGATTTGATGACATAGTGGTAGGCATGATATTCTGTGCAAATTTTGAAGAGTCTTACCATCCGAAGAGTTTTCCCCCAAAACTATAATAGATGGGTTGGGGAGAGAGAACTTTTCCACTATTCTCAAATCTCTTCGTTTCCTTCTTCCTCAAGAAAACCCTAGCTTTCTAAACCCTACATTTCTTCTTCTTTAGAAGCTTTTAGCAATGGCCCATAAGAAAAGTCAGGCGGCCAAGAAAGTTAGCAAGGGTAAGGCATGAAAGTTAACAAGAGTCTTAGCATCGAGGTCGACAATGGCTCAGCCCACTAGAGAACGGCTCAATATGTCATCGTCGAGGATGACATCAGGAGATGTAGCACATTCTCCTCTGATAGGCATGACAGTTGTCTTCTTCTTCCCTATTTTCTTTCCTTTTTCTTTTACATGTACAATGTAAACTTTTAACAATGGCAGAAAGATGAAAGAAAAAAAAAGAACGAAGACCTAGAACACAGAGACACGTGTACACGCGCACTTTTCTCTCGTTCAGAGAAGAAATAGTCAATTTGGCGTATTTTCTCTCGTTCAGAGCAAAAACAGTCATCTTGGTGCATTTTTCCTCGTTCAGAGCGGAAGCAGCCATTTTGGCGCACTTTTCCTCGTTCAGAGTGGAAATAGCCATTTTGGCGCACTTTCCCAATTATTGGCGAGTTGGCGCACTTTTCTTATTATTGATGAGTCGACACACTTTTTCCATTATTGACAAGTCAGCGCACTTTTTCTATTATTGGTGAGTCGGCTCACTTTCCATATGTTTTGAAAGATTGGCTCATTCTCTGTCTGTTTGGGTAGATTGACGCATAAAATATGCTTATCGCTTAGAGTATTCATAAAATGTACATAGTTCCTAAAATTTAGGAAAAATGCAACTTCTTTAGAATATTAAAAGACTTATAATAGGGTTAATTTTACGTACTCTTTTTTATGAGATTTGTTGACTCATTGTTTGTGGCTTTTGTAGTTGACTTGGTATGGATCCTCTCGCTGAACTGATGGGATCCACTACTGGACTTCTATATACCAATTATTTAGAAGACTTATCACATACTTAGTTTTCCTAATTTGATTAGAGGATGTCCAACACACGTCAATTTTGATAAATGGACAAGGGGAAAAAAGGTTGACGTCTCTGATAACCGATGAACCTCTCACTTCCTTTGCAAATGAGACATATTCTAAGTCGGCTTTCTTATTTGGTGATGCCATTCATCAATCTTCTCAGCCTAAGAATAAGAAGTAGAAGTGGTTGTTCACTGTTTATGATAAGGTTATGTATCCCCCTGAGATGACGAGAAGTATTTCGCTGTCGGCCTTCTTCCACGCTACTTATCTACGAAAGTTGGTGTAGGATTTGACTTCCATAACTAATGGAGCTAAGACGAGGAAGATCAGCTACAGACAGGGTCGTTTCTTCAGTTTCGGTGATAGACATTTAGTCTAAATGTGAGGACTTCACCCTGGGAACGTACCAAGTAAAGATTCTTTATTGATTTATCCTATCCGGTCTTCTTTGTTTGCCAATATTTACAGTGATGCTGAAGTCATTTATCTTCAGAAGAACGTTTGACTTCCAGGATGGTTGACAATTGAAAATATCTATTGGCATTGAGCAACGACATGGATATTGGATAAATATACCAAGAACCTCATATCTTCGAGTTTATACAATGCAATATTAGCGACTTGCTATGGCATTGCGTCCAACGCCAATATGTTTCTGGCTTTGCTAAAGAAATATCTAGTATTGGATCTGTTTTCACTCCTCGTGGCGAGTTGGGGTACTGCCTATGGGGGAGGTTCCTTATAAGGAATACTTACCTACCAATGCATAATTGGCAAATTTAGCATAGACTGAGCCGCGTCTAGTTGAAGTATATCAGGAGCTGATGTGCCACTACTAGGCCTGTAATTGTTATTAGAATATTGATTCTGGCACTGTCTTCACCAGGAAGTGGTTCCAATACCTCTTCGACGATAGAAGCGAGAAGGAATACAAGGATATCCGACCGCCTTGACCTTTAAGCTCTACCAAAGTTGAAGAGCTCATGGCAAGTCATAATGTCGAAGATAAGTCCTTCGAGGATCATGTAGGAGATTTTGCAGTAGGTACACAGGCTATTAGCTATCTCAGACCTACTCGTACAGAGATTTTGTCTGAAGCTTTATTGGCCGGATATCTTTCTTTATGGCTCTGAAGATGGGTAGTCCCCAGAAGTTCTGGCTCAGTGGACCATTTCCATAGGTATATTTTATTTCTTAAAATGCGTTTGGGCTTCAAGCATTAACTCGCATTGCTACCAGCTATGGTGTGTCGTTTGAACGCTAGTTTACGGGAACTTGCTCATAATTTGGCATTAGATTCTCAATGAGAGGAATTTTTTCGAACAGAGCTTCCATTCACAAATCTGCTGGGCTGGTTAATTTTGCATAATTCGAGTTTGACGGCAACCGGCTTGACTCTGGATGATGAGACAGAACACATGTTCCTTTATAGATATAGACATTCTAAGTGGACCTATACTACGCCTTTTCATACCAAGCGAGCTTTAAATATATGGAGAAATTTAGAGATTTTACTAAGTTGTTCCCGACGTGGCAACTGAGCACCATGGTTTAAGGTTTTATGATGCGGGGACCACCACATCGAGGCTACCATCATGGGTCTTTTCATGTTTAATATTTATCCGACCCTCTCATTTGGTGTACATAAATGGCAACGGTTGCACCTTCGAACCATATCTACCTAGCCGCTTTACAAGACAATTTAGCTATGATCAACTACACGTGGAAAATGCTACTCCGTGCTTAACCAATTCTGGAGTTTTAATTGATGGCGCCCGGGATGGAGATATTTTATCATGGGTTGCACAAAAGCCACCTTTACTCTGCATGAACCCAAATCTCCTTTACGCCTATTGCATTCCTTTGTCTAGTTTTATTGCTCCATAAACCAATTCTACGTGGACTTGGTTATGGGGGTTAGTTTTTGAAACCCGACGGAAGGAGTCAATCCCGAGTCAATAAGACCTTCTCTAGTCGAAGAGGATAATGATGCACCCTTGGATGAGATATTAAAAGCTCTTCCATATGTAGAACCAGATGTACCCTCCCCTGCCATAGTGGTGCAGAAATCTCGGAAGCACAGGATTATATCCCGTACTGAGGACCGACCTGATAACAAAAGGGTTGCTGTCGTGAAGCCTAAGAAGCCAAAATAGAAGGTTTATGTTCCTTCAAGAAGGAGTTTGATTTATGAACTGATTAGTTCGTCAGAGCAGCCTGGACCGTCCATCTCTTCTCCAGTGGTGCAAAGAATTAGCAGTTTCGTCCCTCCCCATACAGGAATAAGTATCACTCCTGCTGCTGCAATAGTCGGTTTTGTGGATCCTATCATTGATGCTGCAACTCAATTTATCCCACCGATTGTACTCATACCTCCTCCTTCGCCAATGGATCCAAAGGCTCAACCTGCTCCGGGAAGTCCTGATTTTGGTGTAGAAATAATTTAACCTTCTCGGGTTAAAGTTGGTTAGTAGGTTGAGTCACAATCTGACATTGCTGCTATAGCCCCAAAAGATATGCCTGGTCAGGATGTTCCGGCTTAGCCTCAATCTGCTATAGTTACAGCTGGCTTGAAGATGCCCCAGAAGTAGCATGACGTTGAGTGATTATGATGATTTGCTCATTCATGCCGACTCATCTGAGATGGAGGATTCATTGACAGGTCTGAGGAATTCCTTTGAAGGGCAGACTCATGAAGACTAATATATACTCTGAGGAATTTCTTTGCTGGTACGTGTCTCTCTATTCTTTCTATACTACAAGTTCTTGCGTTGAATGCTTCATTATTACGAATTCATGTAATGATAACTCCGGCTAGCACAGGCCAAGGTGTCACTTATTTTCTTAGCTTGACGTGCCTATATCTTAATTACAATATATTGTTTATTGACCATATTGTTTGCTTGGTTTTTTAGGTAATACGATTGTGGTAGGAGTCGCTGCGGAGAGGGCTGAAGTGAAAAATCTTACCCAAAAATAGGTATTTTGTGCATATTCTATAGTTATTGTGTTTATTTAGAATATTTTAAAATCATTTTAAATCCAATTATTTTATTATGATACTTTACCGTAGTTTGAACATTAATGACATAGGACGACCGTAAAATCTAGATCGCCCTTCGTAAAAAGTATCCTAATTTAGAGACACTACCCGTAGGATCTTCATATGACATAAAATTTGACCATTTAGCATTAGTATGACACTAGTGTGACAGCCGAAGTTTCTTGTGGGTAATATTTAGATATTTTTTATATATAAATAATTCATTTATGATTATTTTCCAATCTAACCATTTTCAATAAGCAACCCATAATTTCTCCATACCAATTTAGGCCACTTTCTTCTTTTGTAGGATTTATTTATTTATTTATTTATTACTATTCTAATCCCTTGTAATCAAATTAAATCTTTGTCAAATTAATTAATTCGTTAGTTGTTGACTTTTAAATAACGAACAACCTAATTAGAAAACAATTTAAACTAATCCTAAACATACCCATGACCGAACCCCCGCCCTTTAAACCCGCGGACCCCTTCTTCCGCTGACCTCTCTCTACCCATATATATATATATATATATATATATATATATATACATCTCTTCTCATCTTAAACCCTAACCTAATATATCCTCTACAAAACCCTAACTTTCTCTCCTTCCTCCATCACCCTAGCCGCCATCTCCAAGCCGTCGACCCCCTCATCCTCACGTGGACCCACACCACCTCCTCCATCCAAGAACCCTAGTTCTTCAACCTTCTCTCTCTCTCTAGTAAGTCTCCTTCTTCCTCCATCCTCTCTAATATGTATGAATGCATGAATAAATATTTGTATATATATAAATAAATGATTTTACATGTGTTTTTAACCTGTAAAACCCCTATCCTAGAAAATCGTATATACCCTTTTTATTTATTAGTTATTAATTTAATTGTAGTAATTAGTGGATAAATAGGAGAAATAAATTTTTAATAATTTTTATTTTAGGTGTTCGGGCACTTAGAGGATTTATGGGACCATTAAAAATTTTTTGGAATTTATTTCATGTAAGAGACCCCTTGAGCAGTTGCTAGCCTAATGGTGTGCATTATTCTAATCTATAAATTTTCTTATATATATATATATATATATATATATATATATATATGTATATATATATTTAAAAAGAAAGGAAAAGAAAAGAAAAGAAATAATTAATAAACTAATAATAATAATAATAACTAAACTAATAACCAAAGCCAACCATTCTTAAAGCAAACTTAGCAAACATCATTCCAACAAAAAGCACAGCAAACTATTCCACTTTTTCAATTTCCACGACCAAGTTACAACAGCCAAGCCAACGCCCCCCTTTAGAATTCCACAGCGTCCCCTTGCGGACCCGCCTCCATCCCTTTCTCTCTCCCTATCCTATATATATATATATATATATATATATATATTTATCTTTCATAAAACCCTAACCTAAAATCTCCAGACCCTCCTCTTCTCATCTAGAGCCGCCACCGCAGCCAGAGAACCCCGCCAGGCCGTCCAAACTGATCCCGACGACTGCGACCCCGCGCACTGCAGATTCCCACACGAGGTACCTGCGTTCCAGAGTTATTTTCCATCAACTCGCTCAACCAAACACCGTTCCGTCTTCACCAGTATGCTCACCACTTACCCCTCTTCCATATTTGTATGATAGCAGACCTCGAACAACGTGTACCCATCGGCGAAAATAGTGTCCAAGTTGGCGCAAGCAGACCCAATTCTGGGATCGCAGAAAACTGCGGTGACCACCCATGTTGCCGAGTTCGTATCTCCTACCACAGAGATCCGAATTTGGTGATTATTTTTGATATGTGTAGAACATTTGACCTAGTTTATTTTCTGTTAAATAATCCAAGATTATTAGGTGCTGTGGACAGAATTAAATTGGTCACAAAATTCCAAAAAATCTACTTTTCCAGATTTCCAAAAGTTGTGAAACGGAGCGCGTTCCGCCAAACGGGGCCGTCTCATCATGTACCAAGTGTACCGAACGGTGCACGCAGCGTAAACGGACACTTAAAAATTCGTAAAAACTGATTCGGACGCGTGTGCGCACCGGAATCAGCCCGTATCCGCGGACACATCCCGTGTCACAACTTTTGTGGAAGTCGCACGCATTTTGTGCACGCTTGTCAGATTGCGACAAAACTTGTGCCACTGGACTCATGGTAACGTGCTGGTCCTGTGACCCAATTTTTACGCAATTCTGAGACGGTTGACCTAATTGCCAATTGGCGGGCCCTACAGTTGACTTTTTGGACAAAATTGTGTTAGGCCCATCAAAATCCACATTTGGACATACCGTTGGGTTCGTATTGACATTTAGAGTTGTTTGACCTATAGTTTGTCCCATTTAGAGACTGTTACCCTCGGCACGCTTTTCGGTGCAAAGTGGGCCACACGTGGACCCGACTTTGACCCGAAATTACGGTTTTGCCCCTGTGTCCAAATTGGACGAAAGGGAAGTGCTATTTAGCTATTTTGCTTATTCTGGGAACGTTGGCGATATTTATTTCAGCATCCGGAGACATTTGTTCTGCGGCCATAGCTTTTGATCCTGTGCGTTTGACTTCTGGACAGTACACCTTGCAGCTTTCTTACCAGGCAAGATATCTTGCCAAATTGCTTACAGTATTTTGCATGCTTAGTATAGTTCTGTATATTTATTTTATTTCTGTATATTTATTGCATGTGTAGTTCCTTGCTGTTATTACTATATATTAGATATGTTGACACACACTTGACACTTAGTATCATAGAGGACAGTTATTAGGCATATGGGCTTTTAACCACTCTGGTAACACCGTAGTCACTAGCACGCACTATGGTGGTCGTGTCCGATGGTTGCTACCCCAGAGGTATGTCGATTGATGGGGTCCGAGGGTCGCTACCCCAGAGGTATGTCGGCTGATGATGTCCACTGACGAGCGCATGAGTTGTGAGGATTAGATCGAGTAGCCTAACCTTGCCCATACGTCGAAAAGTTGTCCTCATTTGCATTCATATAGATTGTCTTGTACAGCATACTTATTTATTTTCAAATTATATGCATGTTTACTGTATTCAAGTTGGCTCGCTTTTCTGTATCTTGTTACGTCCCTCTGAGGACCTGGTCCTCTGCCAGGTGTATCGGTTCTTGAGTATTTGCAGGAGCGCAGATTTGGATGGTTATATATGTTTCATGGATGTCCTCTCTCCGAGCCCGTGATTGCTAGCTGGTATTCTTATATGGTGTTGTTGTGTTGTACTTATTTTATATTTGCTCTTACATTCAAGTTGGTAGTGGATTTGTTTCCATCCAACTATCATCCTTAGATACTTATGTTGAGATCTAGTTATATAGATGCTGGTTGTTCATTTATATTGATTTTCTGTGGATAAGATTTAGATTATACCCTGTGACTTGTGATACATTTTATACCACTTGTGGATTTGATATTCATATTACAGCGTACGCGTGGATTTTGGTTTCCATATATTGGAGTTGCCATATCCATACGGCTGACATGCTTACGTGTCGTAGTCTTATGTATTTTTGGACTGGGGCGTGACATATTTTTGTGGTGGCCCATGGAGGTCGAGAGCATATTGTCTTGGTTATGTTATTGTACCGAACAAGCTTGCACCTAGGATTAGAGAATAGGATCTCATCCACAATTGACTATGATTCGCTCTCCTTCCAATCCATTCTATCTGAATAATTGCATCATGCTTGATTCCTATACTTCCCTAATAGTTCTTGAGAATAGCCTTATGCTAGAATATAGGAACCCCTATTATTAGTATGATAATTATGGTAGCACACCTATTAAGAATACAACGAGAATATAGACACACCACTAAGTTTAGAATATCTAGTGAACCCTAGAATTCCTTATCTATAGAGTGGTTTACCATTACCCCTTGATATATTATGAGGACTTGGGAGTAGTATAGATACTACTAGAGTTAGTTAGAAGTTTGACCATATTGTTTGACCCTAGTATTGAGGAACCAATAGAAATCCAAGGTTAAATATTAGGGTTGGACCTAACTCTTATGGTGAGATAATATTAGAACTATGAACTTAGATCATTGTCTTATTAGTAGCAGACAGTACCTTAGAAAGCCAAGAGCAATAAATATAAAATTTCTCTTGATCATAACTCGAACATAGCAACTAGCATACCACTCCTCCTTAGAAAACCACGATGCTATATAGAGCCCCTATTTTAATTTCATATATATCGTTCCTCTGTGACCTTAGCGTTCGCTAAATTGTGCGATGACTAAATTTTGTTCCTCTATTCTTTATCTTTCAACTCGTGCCATCTGACACTTCTGATTATAGGCCAGGTGATTTATTCTATGTTAGGATATATATAGCTTGCTAGGATTTTGGTTGTTACTCTTGAATTTTTGAATTGTGTGCTTAGTAGTTAGAACTTGATGGTTTAAGCTATTCTTGTAGATTGAGACCGGGTGCTTATCCCTTAGTTTTAAATTGCATAATATGTACCCTACCTCAATACGAGTTATATCCCCACCTCCAATTATGTCACGACCCGCACCCGGTATAAGGGCACGAGAGCGTGGGTACGTCCAGCCTACGCCGCAGCATCGGCGGTAGAACGCTGTCTAGGTCAAGTACTATCTAAATAATCTCACACTAGTATCCAACTCCATAAGGAGACACGGATAACACTATAAAAAAGAACAACATACTCAATCACAACTACAGCACGATAAGAATTTAAAGAAACAAAAGAATACAACACAAGTCAAATGACAAAATAATCATACCTGCAATCAGTAACAACCAATCCACAAGTGTGTCGGAAACCAGTCTACTAAGGTCACAGTCTGGAAAAATATTTTTCAGTCAGGAAGGAGCAAAGTACATCTCTAAATAGCAGTTCTATATTAATGATATAAACTATATAGCAGTTCTAGATGGAAATATACGAGATGCATGTATAGGTACGAGAAATGTACAATAAAAGAAATACTGGGAATACTGTAAGTAAATGCAGGAAGAGAAACAATATGTCAACGAGCAAGAATCCTATGACTAAGTGTGTGAGTACTAGCTTTAACATGTGATCGGCTTGGGAACTTGATCAGGCCGGTTACATGTGATTAGCTATGATTCATGAAGGTCAGGCTAACCGTTGGTTAGCTATGATGCATGTATAGGTCAGGCTAATCACACGTAACAGCTATGAAGCATGGAGATGGTCAGGCCGCACCCGACGTACGATGTTGGGTGAGCTATGATGCATGAAAGGTTGGGTATGATCACATATCTACACTAAAATACTCCACACCCCCGACTGGTATAGTAGATCCAATCATGGTACGCTATGGCACGGGATTCCCTAGGAAGGTAGCAAATCTCCCCGGGAATCAGTGTCTGTACATGCACAAGATAACAAGGAAAACAAGTCTTGTACACTACACCATGAATAAGGAATAACATCTCATGACGAGATCCGTGTATACCAATCTGTGTAACCAGCGTGTCAAGAGCATGGATATTTACACTAGATACAGTGAACATAGGAGATATTATAAATTAGAAACTAATCAGAGAATGTACTCGCCTTGGGTCCTTAGTTGTTAATACCAATGTCCTGTCCCAGAGTATCGTCTGGAGAATCCGACAGTCCTATAAACATATAATAATATCACTTGTATCAGATGCTACACTAACACACAATAGAAATACACTGGCCTCAGGGCTATGCCAGGCATGGCTCTAGTCAACTAGGGTCATCTAGTAGGAATACGTATATAATACACATTTACACTCAGAGTATATACCAATAAAATGTATATAATATATATATATAAGTGTCTATTAGTAGTTATACAAAATACGTATATGTGTATATACACTAAATAGAGGTATATAAATATATATATTTTATACCAAAATACATATTTGTGTATATATGTCAATCAAACATTTTTATATATGTATATTAAAAATCAAGAACGTACATAATGCCACACTTCTCAAGGTGATCCCAATGAAGTAGTAGTTAGTTCCAATGGGTCCGGAGAAGTCCAAATAACTAGAAACTATATAAAGAAGTCCATGATCGGAGTTCGGCACGAAAACCGAGATAAGGATACCAGGCTAATAGGAGAAATGGTCGTTTGTTTGTTATTAAGGTAACACTTAGTTTAATGAAAATTATTTCGAAATTAGATTTTGAACAATAATTACAAATAAAAGTTTATACATATAAAATCTAGAATTTTATGTAAAAGCCATCATATATTTTTATATCTATAGTAAAATTGGTCACCAGCCCAAATACACAAATTTTGATCTTATTTTTTTTTTATTATTGAAACTATATTTTTATTAACAATATAAACCCCAAGATTTATTATATTTTATATAATAAAAAAAAACCCTTTTAATTATTACATAACTAAATAAACTAATTACATAAAACTAGCTATTTACATATACTAAACTAATTATATTATCACTAAACTAATTACATAAATTAACTAATTACATAAATTAACTAATTACATAAATTAACTAATTGATTATGAATTAATTAACTGATTACAAATTAATTACTGATTAGTAATTTAATTAACTAATCTAATTATATAATTAAACTAATTATAAATTAACTAAACTAATTATTTTAAATTAACTAACTATTAATTAACTAAATACTGAATTGAAGAAAGGAAAGAGGGAAGAGAGAAGGGCTCACGAAGGGGTTTTCTCCGGCGTCGGCGGAGGAGTCTCGTCGGGGTCGGCGCGGTGGGGGCTCCGTCGAGGTCACGCGGTGGTCGGGTGCTTATCTCGAGGAGGCGGCGGGATCTGCTGTGGCGGGTGCTCTCGTCCCGAGGAGGCGGCGGTGCTCGTATCGAGGCGGCAGCGGATCTCGGTTCGAGGCGGCTGCGTTCGGTCGAAGCTCGGCGAGGTTGGGGAGATCCGAGGCGGCCACGGCTCGACGAGGTCGAGGAGATCCGAGGCGGCCAGGGCTCGACGAGGTCGAGGAGATCCGAGGCGGCCACCGGCGGATCTTGGTTCGAGGCAGCGGTCGACGGATCTTGGTTCGAGGCGGCGGTCGACGGATCTTGGTTCGAGGCAGCCACCGGCGGTCGACAGATCTGCGCGTCTCGTCGGCCACAGGCGCTCGACGCCGAGGAGGAGAACCCAGTCGTCGGCGGCGGATCTAGGTTAGGGTTTTTGGGTTCTGCGAATCGAGTCGGGGTGTGTTGGGTCGTGTCCGAAGCTGGACACGGCGGGTTTGTTGTACTGTGGGGGACGTATCCGGGTCTGTCGGACACAGGGTTGGGTGTAATGTTGTAACTGGACACAGGAAGTGAATGGATACGATAGGACACCCGGGGTCGGACCCGAGGCCAACACGGCTGACACGGTAATGCTGGACACACGGACACGAGCACACAAAAATGGTGATGGTTGTTGGCTTGTGGGGATTTGTGAGGGCTAGTTAGGGTTTCTTGGGAATGGTGATGAGGGACTTAAATAGGGAAAGATGGTGCGGGATGAAGGGTGAGGATTGGCCCAATAATGGATGGCCCAGATCATATATAAATGAGTTATTCATGTGGGAAAAATGAGGGTGTAAATGGAAGATGGTAAACTTATAATTTAGTAGAAAAATATAATTTATGAAAATGTTTTAAGAGGCTTCCAGGCTAACTGATTAAATTAGCTACTAATCAACCCATATTTCAAAACCCTAGAAAATATGTAATTTATTTATTTACTATTCCAAAATGGATATAAAAATTTATTATGAAACAACTAGTCCTTCAATAATTTTATTAAACAAATAATTTTATGATTTCAAGCCAATAAATATTCGAAGCTAGAGTATCATATTTACATCATCATTCATCTATTTATTTTATAAGAAAGCGACATTTAGAAAAATAATTTTTATAAAATATTTTTAAATCACCTTCTAAAATTAAATATTGTTCAAAATCAAATACAAGAATTCAAGGAAAAAATATTTTATAACTTGGTATTTAAAATAAATTAAAAATCTAATTATTTCGAAAATTTGTAAATCGGAGGTTACAAATTATGTGTATATATATATATATATATATATATATATATATATATATATATATATATATATATATATATATAATATATATATGTATATATATATTTAAAAATAAAGGAAAAGAAAAGAAAAGAAAAGAAATAATTAATAAACTAATAATAATAACTAAACTAATAACCAAAGCCAACCATTCTTAAAGCAAACATAGCAAACATCATTCCAACAAAAAGCACAGCAAACTATTCCACTTTTCCAATTCCCACGACCAAGTTACAACAGCCAAGCCAACGCCCCCCTTTAGAATTCCACAGCGCCCCCTTGTGGACCCGCCTCCATCCCTTTCTCTCTCCCTATCCAATATATATATATATATATATATATATATATATATATATATTTATCTTTCATAAAACCCTAACCTAAAATCTCCAGACCCTCCTCTTCTCATCTAGAGCCGCCACCGCAGCCAGAGAACCCCGCCAGGCCGTCCAAACTGATCCCGACGACTGCGACCCCGCGCACTGCAGATTCTCACACGAGGTACCTGCGTTCCGGAGTTGTTTTCCGTCGACTCGCTCAACCAAACGTTGTTCCGTCTTCACCGATATGCTCACCCCTTAACCCTCTTCCATATTTGTAAGATAGTAGACCTCGAACAACGTGTACCCATTGGCAAACCAGCGTCCAAGTTGGCGCAAGCAGACCCAATTCTGGGAACGTAGAAAACTGCGGTGACCACCCATGTTGCCGAGTTCGTATCTCCCACCACAGAGATCCGAATTCGGTGATTCTTTTTAATATGTGTAGAACACTTGACCTAGTTTATTTTCTGTTAAATAATCCTAGATTATTAAGTACTGTGGATAGAATTAAATTTGTCACAAAACCCCGCAAACCCACTTTTCCAGATTTCTAAAAGTTGTGAAACGGAGCGCGCCCCGCCAAACGGGACCGTCCCGTCGTGTACCAAGTATACCAAACATTGCATGCAGCATAACCGAACACGTAAAAATTTGTAGAAACTGATTCGGATGCGTGTGCGTGCCAAAATTAGCCCGTATCCGCGGACACACCCCATATCGCAACTTTTGTGGAAGTCGCACGTATTTTGTGCACGCTTGTCAGATTACGACAAAACTTGCGCCACTGGACTCATGGTAACGCGCTGGTCCTGTGACCCAATTTTTACGCAATTCTGAGACGGTTGACCAAATCACCAATTGGCGGGCCCCACAGTTGACTTTTTGGACAAAATTGTGTTCGGCCCATCGAAATCCACATTTGGACATAATGTTGGGTTCGTATTGACATTTAGAGTTGTTTGACCTATAGTTTGTCCCATTTAGAGACTGTTACCCTTTGCAAGCTTTTCGGTGCAAAGTGGGCCACACGTGGACCCCATTTTGACCCGAAATTACGGTTTTGCCCCTGTGTCCAAATTGGACGAAAGGGAAGTGCTTTTTAGCTATTTTGCTTATTCTGGGAATGTTGGTGATATTTATTTCAGCATCCGGAGATATTTGTTCTGCAGCCATAGCTTTTGATCCTGTGTGTTTGACTTCTGGACAGTACACCTTGCAGCTTTCTTACCAGGCAAGATACCTTGCCAAATTGCTTATAGTATTTTGCATGCTTAGTATAGTTCTTTATATTTATTTCATTTATGTATATTTATTGTATGTGTGGTTCCTTGCTGTCATTACTATATATTAGATATGTTGACACACACTTGACACTTAGTATCATAGAGGACAATCATTAGGCCTATGGGCTTTTAACCACTCTGGTAACACCGTAGTCACTAGCACGCACTATGGTGGTCATGTCTGATGGTCGCTACCCCAGAGGTATATCGATTGATGGAGTCCGAGGGTCGCTACCCCAGAGGTATGTCGGCTGATGATGTCCACTGACGAGCGCATGAGTTGTGAGGATTAGATCGAGTAGCCTACGCTTGCCCATACGTCAAAAAGTTGTCCTCATTTGTATTTATATAGATTATCTTGTACAGTGTACTTATTTGTTTTCAAATTATATGCATGTTTACTGTATTCAAGTTGTCTCGCTTTTCTGTATCTTGTTACGTCCCTCTGAGAACTTGATCCTCTGTCAGGTGTATCTGTTCTTGAGTATTTGTAGGAGCACAGATTTGGATGGTTATATATGTTTCGTGGATGTCCTCTCTCCGAGCCCGTGATTGCTAGCTGGTATTCTTATATGGTGTTGTTGTGATGTACTTATTTTGTATTTGCTCTTACATTCGAGTTGGTAGTGGATTTGTTTCCATCCAACTATCATCCTTAGATACTTATGTTGAGATCTAGTTATATAGATGTTGGTTATTCATTTATATTGATTTTCTGTGGATGAGATTTAGATTATACCCTGTGACTTGTGATACATTTTATACCACTTGTAGATTTGATATTCATATTACAGCGTACGCGTGGATTTTGGTTTCCATATATTGGAGTTGCCATATCCATACGGTTGGCATGCTTACGTGTCCTAGTCCTATGTATTTTGGGACTCGAGCGTGACATATCCATTGACATGTTCTTCATTGTAGGATTTTATTTTAGAGTTTGCATGTAAAGATTTGAACCAATGAATGCATGTATGCACCCATAGGTAGAAACCTTGATTAAATTATATTAATTATAAATAAATATGATGTTTAAATTATTTTATTCATATTTTTACTGATTATTTCAGAATATTAAATTATTATTATTTTTGGAATAAATTGCATATACAATGGAAAGGGTGACATAGTTTTACGTTTCCTCCAAAATCCTGCATCGAACCCTTCTAAAACTTTATAAATAATTAAAATATGATGTCATTAACCTATATTAAATTTAGTTTTTAATATATTTTTCTATAAGTATTATTTTTTATTTAAATAGTTTTTATGCCAAAAAAGTCACCTAGTTGACCTAGTTTGGATGTATGCATGTTGGAGACCCTTGGACCTTGTTAGGACTTGATCATAGACAGAAAACCCTAAATTTTTTTTGATGTAGTATTATTTTTTCAGAAATTATATGTTCTGAAATTATATCAAAATTATATTATATGATGATTATATTGTCACGACACCCATGTATCACCTTTTTTGCATGCATACTAGCAAGTTTGATTTTCAACCCTAATAGGATCAACTTGTAGATGATAAAACCCTAATTATTTTTGTATAGATAAAAAAATAGTATTTATTATATTTATTACTGATTTTACCATATATAGTAAGATTTTTATTTCTATTTAGAAAATTAGAATTATAGGTGTTTTATGTACCAAGTTGACCTAGTTTTGACAAAACTTGAACCCGACAATTTCAGACATAAAATTCTACCAAAAATCTATATGTTTTTACTTCTAAAATAATATTATGTTATTTAAATTCTTATTTTTAAGTATTTATTCGAGAATTATCTATTTATCAAAAATTGGTTTTATTGACTTTTCGGTAACCTGTTATGACCTAGTTTTAGTTTTTACTTAATTTTTGACTCATAGAAATTATAGGAGATACCCCTATCACTAAAAAATTATTTTCTAATAAAAATTCCATAATTAATATTTTTGATAATTAGTGTCTGTAAAAAAAAAATTTGGTAATGTTTAACGACTAGTAATATTTTGAGGGCTAGTTCCTTGCATGTGCAATCAACGTAGAATTAAGAACTAGTTAATAAACTAATTTTAACTAGAAGATTAGAGTCTAATTAGTGTAGTAATTAATTAGTAGGTGTTCGAGACATTCCTGTGGAGAGCATTGGACTAGAATTGTTGTGCTCGAATCTAGCTCTTTTTATTTTTTTAGTTGTGTGCACTCGTCTTAGAGTAGCAGACGTACCCGTTATGTTGTGAAGAAAAGTTGTATCTTCAGACCTGACACTGTTTCAAACACGTTCACTGAGTGAGTGAGTACATGGACTGGCATGTTGACTGGCCATCGGTACGTTAGTTCGCGTCTTGTGTTAGTATTTGGTGTTAGTTTGAGTTCTAGATTTTTATTGAAATTGTTGCATTATGTCTGCACCGCGTATATGGTTTGGATAGTTTATAGGGAGGGGAGAATCTGCTAATGGGCGTATGAGATTTCTGTTTCTTACTGTACTGTAAAAATTGTGCAACTGTGTAACCCCCGAGTTTTATGGAATGCCTGGTGGGACGACTGTTCTTCTATTTCTCCCCCCTCATGCCCCATTAAAGATATATCAAGTGCACATCACATATATGGTTTGGTTAACCTATTTATTGTTTACTGCTTTACTTTCATTCATGTCGATTTCTTATGTACTTGTTATGACTCTCTGAGAATCTGGCACCTTTTCCAGAACCCGACGAGCACTTATACTCGACGGATTACAGAGTTGGAGATTTTGCATACGAGGACATCACGGTGGAGCCACATGAGTTTTATTGAGCATTCATTCATTGACGACAGTTGCTTAGTGTCATGGGCATATTTATCTAGTTAGTTGACACCGAGACTATTTATTTATTGCTTAGTTATATTCTTTCAGTATTATTTTGTACTCATTTTTATGGATTGTTCTCCATTATATATTCTTTTGTAGTGGATTCTGAGACTTATTCTAATTCATTCAGTTTTTTATTCTGTGATATTTTGTGGATGAGACTAGATTTTACCTGCATGTGATATTGAGTCTTAGTTATATTTTATAATGTACTATGACTGGTTAGGTCCATTAAATTGGGTTTCTATACTTGTTCGTATAGCTAGCATGTGTACGTATACCTGGTCCTATGTATTTTGGGACTATGGCGTAACATTTTTTAGTGGTAGCCCATGCATGTCGTCTTAGCCGTTTCGGTTATGTAACTGTACCGAGCGGGCCTACACTTAGTATTAGAGTTTTAGGTCTCATCCACGTTTGACTATAAATCAGCTTTCTTCCAATTTATTCTATTTGAATAAATGCTTGCATCCTGCTTGATTCATGTACTCTTGCTAATCCTTCGTTCATCTCTTGTTGAGAGATAAATTTGTGTTATAGACGTGCTGTTACCGGGGGCAACATATCTCTAGGGTTCAATGGCCAATCACTAGGAGAGGCCTCGATGAATCCTCGACTTCCAGGAATGGACGGGCAGACTAACAATCCGGTTCCACCAGCTCCTCCTGTAGTACCTAATGGAGCTCCCCCGGCTCCAACAGCACCACATGACAGCCAGACGCAGATGTTCTAATTCTTTCATATTATGATGTAGGAACAGAGACAACAGGCTACCGCACTGGCTGCCGAGCAGAGGCAGCAAGCGGTAGAGAAGAGCAGGAGATAAGGCAAGGATTCCTGGAAGCACTTGAGAGGATGGCTGCACCAGCACCCGCACTAGGCCAGGAACTAGCTCTAGTGCCATAAGCGCGTGTTGGTTCAGTTAAGGATTGTGTGCAAATTAACCCCAAGCCATATAAAGGTAATGATAATTCAGAGGAGACCATAACTTGGATAACCAGCACCAGGAAGCTTTTGGAGGTGTCACATCTGCCTACGAACTTATGGATGACAAGCGTGAGGACTCAGTTTAAAGGAAACGCTAATCACTGGTGGGAATCGATGGAGCGCTAATGGGGTACACACCAGACCTAATGGGGTACACACCAGACTTGGAAGCAATTCTTGGAGTCCTTTGAGAAGAAATACTTTTTGGCCATTATGAAGGATGTATTGTACAACCAGTTACTCCATCTAGAGTAGGGGAACAAGAAGGTTGATGAGTATGTCTCAGAGTTTAGCCGCCCCAGTAGATATGGCAACATTTTGATACCCACTGACTTAGAGAAAGCTAAGAGATTTTATCACGGACTGGCTAAAGATCTTCAACACTATACCAGCTCACAGTCCCAGATCTCTTATGCTGAATTATTGACAGAGTCCAGGATTCAGGAGGCCAACAGCAGGAAAAAAAGGAAATCAACAGAGAATTCAGCAAGTACCAGCAAAGATGCAATAATGAGGGCCTATCAGAAGACCAATGGGACAACAGCAGTAATAGAGGACGATACCCTACCAACTTAGAGAGTCTCTGACTTGCCATTTCTGCGGTAAGAAGGGGCACCTACAATGGGAGTAAAGGAAAAACTAGGGACTTGCTTGATTTGTAGAGCGGGACAGCATCAGGGTCATGATTGTCTATAGCGTAGAGCCATAGTTCAATTGGGAGGGCAGAAGCCAGTAGTATCGGCACTGGGAGCAACCAACCAAGGAGGAGGATTTCCTCATTTATCAGTACCGGGAGGTCAGCAGAGAGGACCTCCATTGGCATCGCAGGCAGTACAGTTCGAGAGAGCCAGATAACGGGCATGAGCTTAGAGGCAAGGACAGGTGTTTTCACTGTCTTAGGGATGAGAAGAGACTAAATGAAAGTCTATTACAGGCATTATTCTAGTCAGATCAGTACCTGCCACTATTTTATTTGATTCTGGGGCCAATCTTTCATTCATATCATCTAGATTTATAGCAATACATAGAATATGTAAAACCCCTAATTCTAAAAACCGTATTTACCTTTTTAACTAATTATTTAATTAAATTATAGTAATTATGAGCTAATTAGGAGAAATAGAATTTATTTAATTTTTATTTTAGGAGATGGTGCATTTAGGGATTTATGGAGCAATTATAAATTTTACCTAATTTATTCCTTGTAGGAGACCCTATGGACAGCTGAAGATTTATTGTAGCACAAAAATATTTTTTAGAATTTTGTATGTATATATATATATATATATATATATATATATATATATATATATATATATGGTTTATTAAATAATTAGAAATAAAAAGAAATAGAAAGAAATGAATAAGAAAACCTAATGGTTCTAAAATCTACCCATTTCCTATTCTAGACCCTACCCAATAATCCTAATAATCTAACCCAAACCCGTGTCCTACCCACTACCCGTTAGTCTAACACCATTAGACTTAAGAAATAAAAGCAGCAGCCGCAGCCTATGTTTTTACCCCCCACACGCGGAAAAAATCCCCCCTCTAGCGTCTCTCTCTCATATATATATATATATATATATATATATATATATATATATATATATATATATATATATATATATATATATATATATATATATATACGATTAACAAAACCCTAACCCTAATTCTCCCTCTCTTCGACCCGAGCACCGCCGGAGCCCAGAACCACAGCCAGAGCTGCCACGACATCGCCGGAGTAGCCGCATAGCCGTGACCGCGACCCCGCACCGCGACAGAAATACACTACTGCATACCTGTGTTCATGCTCTGTTTTCTGCACCATCGTTAGACCAAACTCAATCCCGTATTCACCGATATGATCTCGACTTAACGCTCTTCCATATCTGTATGATAGTTGACCTCGAACAGCGCGTAAACCTAGGCAAAAATAGCAACCAAGTTGGCAAAAACGATAACTCTTGGGTATCATAGAAAACTGTGGTAACTATCTATGTTCACGGATTCGTATCTCCCACCACAGAGATCCGAATCCGGTTTTTCTTTTTGGTATGCGAAGACCACTTGACCTAGTTTATTTTCTGTCAAATAAAATAATTTATTAATTGATGTGTGTAGAATTAAATTAGTTCGAAAACCTAGTTTTTTCTAAATTCTAGAAATTTCGATATGGAGCGCGCCTCGCCAAACGGGACCGTCCCGTCGTGTACCAAGTATACCAAAAGGTACGTACGGCATACCCAGGCGTGTGGGCTTTTGCAAAAATTGGTTTGGACGCGTGTGCGCGTCGGAATCAGCCCGTATCCGCAGAAATTTCACGTGTCGCAACTTTTGCAAAAGTCCTACATATTTAGTGCACACTTGTCAGAATACGACAAAACTTGCGCCACTGTACTCGCGGTATCACGCTGGTCCTGTGACCCAATTTTCACACAATTCTGAGACAAGTCGCCAATTGGAGGGCCCCATATTTGACTTTTTGGGCAAAATTGTGTTCGGCTCACCGGAATCCACATTTGGACATACCGTTGAGTTCGTACTGACATTTAGAGTTTGTTTGACCTATAATTTGTCCCATTTATAGGCCTTTACCCTTGGCACACTTTTTGGTACAAAGTGGCCCACATATGGAGCCGCTTTGATCCAAAATTTACCATTTTGCCCCTGTGTCCAAATTGGACGAAAGGGGAGTATTTTCCAGCTATTTTGCTTATTTTGGGAATGTTGGTGATGTTTATTTCAGCATCCGGAGACATTCTTTCTGAGACCGTAGTTTTTGACTCTTGGTGTTTGACATGTGGACGTTACATTTTGCAGCTCTCTTGTCAGGCAACTATACCTTGCCTTGTTGTACTGTTTAAATTTAGTTATATATTTAGTTGCATATTTTTTATTTTAGATTATATAACTGTGTGCTTCCGAGAGAGACTCGGGTGTAGTCAACGAATGCGTTGATGTTAGGACTTGGGTCTGACCTAGTGCCTAGTAGACCCACCTAAAGTTGTGGAGCTATCCGTATGACTCCCCAGGCCTTGACACATTTGTTACACGTGTTGTGAGTCTCATGTAGGGAACGACTTGCGTATGTGGTTGGCCACCTGTACGTGTAGGCGTGCGACGGATAGGGCATAACTGCTAATAGTGATGCATGTTAGAAGACTTAGCAGTTATTAGTAGATGGAGCATAGACTATCGTGGTACGATGGCCCAATCCATGTCCTTGTTTGGTTGTAAGGTTGGGCTATTGTTCTAGCTATAGAGTGTGAGCCAGAGTTACGACGCCTCAGCGTAGTAGCTAAGGCGTGTTTTGGATACTATATGCATAGATCATTGGGCGGGGAGGACGACTTGTAGGCGTATGGGATACCCACTTCCTTTATTCAGATGCCACACACGACGGAGTGATATGGACGTTATATACTATACAGATGCCACACTCTTCGGGGTGATATGGACGTTATATTATTCAGATGCCACATTCTTCGGGGTGATATGGACGTTATATTATGCAGATGCCATGCTCTTCGGAGATGGACGTTATACAACGCCCTTGTATGGGGGCATATGTGACATATACTAGCCAGTTGTCACGATTTGTGAATTACGTCAGCATATGTCTAGCCTACTCTTTCCCATACACTCAAAGTTGTCCTTAAATTTGCATTCACTTAGATGGTTAGCGCACCCCTTTATTTATTCAGTATTTACTTTATGGCATGCTGCTATGTATCTTGTTATGTCCCTCTGAGGACCTGGTCCCTTTCCAGGTGTAGATGTTGTAAACTCCCTCACCCAAAATTAGGCCTACTTTGCTTAGATAATGAAACTAGGGTTAGTTTGAACCAATTAGAATTATAACACGATATTTATTTAAGTATACAATAATTTATATCATGTAGCGCACCTTACCGTTGCTTCGATGAATGGAGCACCTCACTAGCCATTGCCTAACTACAATTTCACAACCTCATCCTAGACATGCCCGCCTACTATTCTAACCCTTGTGTAACTTATAATATTGCTTTCTTGTGCTACATTTTAGTCGCACAATAAACGTCGTGGACGTTATTTCTTAATTCTAAATAAATTATGACCTTGTACCCTTGTGCGTCCTAATCGAAATTGGTGATACAATCTTGACCATTTTGTGCAACCCGAATTTTATTAATATTCTAAATTGTACCCTCTACGTCCCTACACTTGTGTCCTACCAAATTTCATTCTCATGTACTTCTAATTAATTCTAGAACATCGTGCGCATTCGATTTAATAAATTAAAATCCAACTATCGCCTTTGTGCAATTTTCCAATTGTTGGGCATTTTTATGCAAAAGCGCATTGAGGTATCCCCACCATTGGACAATTCATAAAGAAATCTATTTTTCCCTTCACATGGATTTTTTCGTAATTTTTCAGAGTGTGCATTGTACGAACATCGCCCCCTCAATTTATATCTATCCTTGCATTTAAACAAATGCAATTATAGCCCCAACATCCTCTTGTGAGCCCAAGGACCAACCCCAAGGAGGTATTGACCAAGCCCACTCCTAGGTCAACCAAAACCCTAGTTCCCATGTATTTATATACAATTTTCTCCTCTCCTTTTTCTATTGGATACCCAAACCCCAAACCTACCTAGTCGATTTCATCATCACCCTCACCTTCATACTCCCCTCCGGCCACCCTCGCCGGACCGCCGTGCCCTCGCCTGACACTCGCCGACCTTCTCCCGTGCTCTTCTAGCCCTGCTCGACAGGACCTCGAGCCTCCGCCATTGACGACCTTCACCACCTCCCATTCATCTTCTTCAACCTCTCGACCACGCCGGAGCTCTACCGCGACCATCCCCACTCACAATGACTCGCCGGACTCGTCCCCGTCCTCTGAGCTCCTCCTCACCTCCGCCTGAAAATCACCAGCAATCGCCACCCCCATCAGCATGATCACTCCGCTCCTCTTCCCTCTCCTCCGACTCCTTCCTCGCACCGGATCCCCTCGACCCGCCGGGATCCTCCCATCACAGACCATCCCGACCTCGAATCCTCCTCCTTTCATTCCCTCCCCGATCTTCTCCTCTTCCCTGAGAAACCCCCACGTCGAACCCGACTCCCTCTGCAACCCGCCGGACCACCCTCGCCGACCTGCACTCTCCGGAGGCAGCACGACATCACCACCATCTCCCCATCACCTCTACCTCCCTACCTCCCTGAGAACCTCTACCATACCACAGCCTCCTCTCCTCCCTGTCCTCCTCCTCCTACTGGCCGGACTTTCCCCCCACTAGCCGGCCTCCGGTCGTAGCACCCCAGCATCCACAATCATCATAGATCATCTTCACCATCACCACGACTCCCTATCATCATCATCATCTTCACCATCACCATGACTCATCGGAGAAGCTTCCCTGGCCGGACTCCGACAGTACACCACTCACCACCATGGCCATTGATATCATCATCACCATCTTCTATTATCATCATCATTCCATCACCATTATCATCATTATCACTTTATCGTCATCGTATCATCGACATCTCAACATCGTCGTTGTCGTTATCTCACCATCATTCCATTATCATTATTGCATTATCGTCATCGTAGTCATTATCATCGTCATTATCTCACCCTTAATCATCATCGTATCAGCAGCCATCAACCCCATCATCATCCTCAACATGAACAACTCATCATCACTACCAACACCAACTCTAATCACTTATTGATTGTCCTCATCATCATCATCGGCGTAGTCGTAATCATCTTCATCATTGTCGTCCTCACCATCATCGTTGTTATAGTTGTCACCATCGTCATCATCGTCGTCAACCTCATCGTCGTACCCGTGCACGTACTCTGAGGTATGAACTTGTCTGTCTTCTCCTTTTATGTATCTTAGTGTGTGTGCCATTAGGACATGCGTATTACTTATGACTGCTAGCTGATATCGGACCCTGAGTCGGTGAACCCATTGCTGCATATACGAACTCGTACTCGTACGCGTATATTATTTAGTTTGATATATTTATATATATATTTAGTATATGCATACTATTATACTTGGTATACATATAATTATTGGATGATATATATATATATATATATATATATATATATATATGGTATATATGTATATTTTAATTAATTATATGCTAATAATAATTAGGAGTATGTATATTCAGACTGTACGACCCTAGGATACCGTGGACTGTCCCGTACTTACCTTGACCATGTTGACCTTAAAGAACATGCTAGATGACTGTCTTGTGTACATTTATGTACTGGCCTAGACACATATTATTTTGACTGACTGACTGTGATACAATATTTAATATAGGACACCCGCATAAGTAGTCATGCAATTGACTGTGTTAGATGACTAGTGCCACCTCTAGTGTACCCCTGAGTCCAGTGCAAATATGGTTGTATATGTGCTAGTGTAATGACTAATGATTTTATTGTATTATATTATATGTACATAGGATATTGGATTTGTTCTGTGCGACTTCTGGAGCAGGTTATTGGTACATTGTAGCTTCCTTGCCAGGCAAGTATACCTTGCCATTGTACTGTTATTCATATTCCATATGTTGCGTGCATCTTTATTTTCTGTCTTTAGTTCATATATTTTAACTGTTATATAAAATACGCACGACGGTGTCGTCGCGATATATTTTATTTATGTATTTGCATTGACCTTGTTTATGAGACTTCGCCATTTATCATGTAGCATCGTTAGGTTCATTGGCCGTGATACAGTTGTTACACAATTTGTAAGTATCATGTAGATCACGAACTTGCATGCAGGATTTGGCCTCCTGTACGTGTGGGTCGTGCGTTAGGAATAACTGTTGTTAGAAACTTTGCATGCTAGAAGACTTAGCAGTTATTAGAGGTCCATGGACATAGCTTATTGTAGTACGGTGGTCCCATCCTTGTCCTTGTTTGGTTGCAGGATTGGGCTAGGGTACTAAGAATAGGCTATGAACCAAATGGATGTGACATGCTTAGAGCATGGGGTGGGGAGAACAACAAGTAACGCATTTGAGCTCCTTTGTACTTTTTCTATTGTGCGCCCGGATTCTCCGTTGGAGATACGGGTGGTGATGACCACTATATATTATATATTATCAGGCGGGCCTCCGCTGTTCAAAAGACGACGTGCCTTTTAGGCCCCTGGATCTCCAATAGAGAACCATGCCAAATCCTAGTTTTCAGCCAGATAGCCCACTTGTGAAAAAGTTGTTCTTAACTGCATTCACTTAGACAGTTAGGCGACCATTGGATATTTATTTCAGTACTTCATTGGTATGCTTTTATGTATCTTGTTATGTCCCTCTGAGGACCTGGCCCTTCCAAGTGTATATGTTCTTGAGTGTTCGCAGGAGCGCAGATTCGGATGGTTACCTATGTTTCGAGGAGGTCTTCTCTTCGAGCCGTGATTGATAGCTGGTATTCTTATATTGTGTTTGTTGTGGTGTACTTATATTGTAATTGCTCTTATATTCGAGTGGGTAGTGGATTTGTTTCCACCCAACTATCATCCTTAGATACTTATATTGAGATCTATTTTCATAGATACTTGTTAGTTATTTGTATTTGACTTCCATGAATGAGATTTAGATTATACCCTATGATTTGTGACATATGTTTATACCACTTGTGGATTTGATATTCATATTACAACGTACATATGGGTTTGGTTTCCATATATTAGAGTTGCCATATCTATGCGGCTGGCATGCTTACGTGTCCTAGTCCTACGTATTTTTCGGACTGGGGCGTAACATGTTTTTAGTGGTGGCCCATGCAGGTCGAGAGCATATTATCTCGGTTACGTTACTATACCGAACAAGCCTGCACCTAGGACTAGAGTATAGGATCTCATCCATAAATGACTATAATTCGCTCTCCTTCCCGTCCATACTATTCGAATAATTGTATCCTGCTTGATTCCTGTACTTCCCTAATAGTTCTTTGAGTATAGCCTTCTACTAGAATATAGGAACCCCTGTTATTAGGATGATAATTATGGTAGCATACCTATTAAGAATACAACGAGAATATAGACACGCCACTAAGTTTAGAATATCTAGTGAACCCTAGAATTCCTTATCTTTAGATTGGTTTACCATTACCCCTGATGTATTATGGAGACTTAAGAGTAGTATAGACACTACTAGAGTTAGTTAGAAGTTTAACCATAATGGTTGACCCTAGTATTGAGGAACCAATAGAAAACCAAAATTTAAAATTAGGACTGAACCTAACCTTCATAGTTAGATAGTATTGGAGAACTACAAACTTAGATCATTGTCTTATTATTAGTAGACAGCACCTCAGGAAGCCTAGAGGAATATAATCAACATTTTCCCCCTCTTCATCATGCCTCGAACATAGAAACTAGCACCCCACTCCCCTTTAGAAAATCATGATGCTATCTAGAGCCCCTATTTTAAATTTTATATATTGTTCCTCTGTGGCCTTAACGTTCGCTAATTGTGAGACGACTAAAATTACGTTCTTCTTTTCTTCATCTTTCAACTCGTGCCACACGACACTTCTGATAGTAGGCCAAGTAATTTTATTCTTTGTTAAGGACACATAGTTTGCTAGGATTATAGTTGTTGTCTTAAATTTGAACATTTTGTGCTTGGTAGTTAGAGTTTGATAAGTTTGAGTTATTCTTGCAGACGGTGACCCGATGATTATCCATTAGTGTTAAGTCGCGTAACTTGTACCCCACCTCAATATAAGTTGTATCCCCTTTTTGCCTTGAGGCTAGTAACTCTTCTATTCTTACTATTGGCACTTGTTCTATAAGCACTATGACTAAGATGTAAGATGACCAAGACCTATGTAATAGAAGAGAATACCTTAATAAGTACCAAGACCCCTTCTCGTAGACCTTAACAAGAGTTTCTATGGTATCCTTAAGACGATTACAGTATTAGTTTATTACTTTAAGTTAGGTAGTATACCTCACAACCTAGTTTCACGTAGTCTTTTGACCCATTATTGAAGTGTAACTGAATGACATTAATTGTATGCTAGCATAAGACGACCGTGTTTATTCAAACGATAGAATTTAGAGGTCCATGCCCCTATTTGGTCGACTAGCGACTTAGACAAGGAGGTTGTATGATAACTATAGAGATTGTAGAGTCTTTTATTATTATTGCTTATTTTGTTTTTATTTTTGTGAACTTGAATAAATTTGTACCTCCTTTCATCATCATCTAGCGTACTTATATTTGTTGTACTACCCTAACTTATGCCGCTATTATAGCCTAGTTTTTGCAATCCTATCCTTTATAGAGCTTGTTCATGACGTATGTGATATTGGGGCCTGATCAACCACACTAATAAATTTTAGAATCAGTGTATTACGGTCTGATCAACCATAGTGCGCTTGATTCGCCCTTTGCAATAATACTTTACGTGGATTGAGATATATAGTTGACTAGTAGACACCTGTACTTGCCCTCTAGATATGTCTGAGCGGATCGTATCGGTTACATAACTGTACTAATACGAGCATATGAATAGGAATTACCAAAAATAGTGTTTCAATCCACAACTGCCTTGACAATTCCCATTTGAATCCTTTAAACGCTTTGATTCCCATACTTCCATTCTATTACCCCCTCCTTGAACAATTTACCATTGTTTTTCGTCTTCCCTTATTTCGGAAAGATGAAACCTCGTGCCTGGAATAAGTGATACACTGATAGTACTAGATATACTCCATAGGCTAATCATATGACTTGGTGACTCTTTTTTTTAAATGATTAAGGGCATATCATGGATGATATGTTCGGTATTAAAAACTTTGAGGATTAAATAACATGATCAATAATTTGGGGCATAGCTTTCTTAGATGTGTAGTCTTAGATGATAGATGGGTAAATTCTAAGTTGGGTAGAAACTGTAATGTTAACTTAAGGAGAATTTTTTAGACTGTAATCAAGTGAGATTAGATAGAGAAACCCTACCCTATTTTAATTTCGAGGACGAAATTGTTTTAAGTTGGGTAGATTGTAAACCCCCTCACACAAAATTAGGCCTACTTTGCTTAGATAGTGAAACTACGGTTAGTTTGAACCAATTAGAATTAGAACAAGACATTTATTTAAGTATACAATAATTTATATCATGTAGCGCACCTTACCGTTGCTTCGATGAATGGAGCACCTCACTAGCCATTGCCTAACTACAAATTTCACAACCTCATCCTAGACATGCCCGCCTACTATTCTAACCCTTGTGTAACTTATAATATTGCTTTCTTGTGCTACATTTTAGTCGCACAATAAACATCACTGACGTTATTTCTTAATTCTAAATAAATTACGACCTTGTACCCTTGTGCGTCCCAATCAAAATTGGAGACACAATCTTGACCGTTTTGTACAACCCAAATTTTATTAATATTCTACATTGTACCCTCTACGTCCCTACACTTGTGTCCCACCTAATTTCATTTCCATGTACTTCTAATTAATTCTAGAACATCGGGCATATTCGATTTAATAAATTAAAATCCAATTACCACCTTTGTGCAATTTTCTAATTGTTGGGCGTTTTTATGCAAAAGCGCATTGAGGTATCCCCACCATTGGACAATTCATAAAGAAATCTATTTTTCCCTTCACATGGATTTTTTCGTAATTTTTTGGAGTGTGCAACGCACGAACATCGCCCCATCAATTTATATTTATCCTTGCATTTAAACAAATGCAATTATAGCCCCAACATCCTCATGTGAGCCCAAGGCGCAACCCCAAGGAGGTGTTGACCAAGCCCAATCCTAGGTCAACCAAAACCCTAGTTCCCATGTATTTATATACAATTTTCTCCTCTCATTTTTCTATTGGAAACTCAAACCCCAAACCTACCTAGCCGATTTCATCATCACCCTCACCTTCATACTCCCCTCCGGCCACCCTCGCCGGACCGCCGTGCCCTCACCTGACACTCGCCTACCTCCTCCAGTGCTCTTCCAGTCCCGCTCGACAGGACCTCGAGCCTCCGCCATTGACGACCTTCACCACCTCCCATTCATCTTCTTCAACCTCTTGACCACGCCGGAGCTCCGCCGGGGCCATCCCCACTCACTATGACTCGCCGGACTCATCCCCGTCCTTTGAGCTCCTCCTCACCTCGGCCCGAACATCACCAGCAATCGCCACCATCATCAGCACGATCACTCCGCTCCTCCTCCCTCTCCCCCGACTCCTTCCTCCCATCGGATCCCCTCGACCCGCCAGGATTCTCCTATCACAGACCATCCCAACCTCGACTCCTCTTCCTTTCGTTCTTTCCCTGATCTCCTCCTTTTCCCTCTTCCCTGAGCACCCCCACGTCGAATCCGACTCCCTCTGCAACCCGCCGGACCACCCTCGCCAACCTGTACTCGCCGGAGGCAGCACGATATCAACACCATCTCCCCATCACCTCCACCTCACTACCTCCTTGAGAACCTCCACTACACCACAGCCTCCTCTCCTCCCTGTCCTCCTCCTCCTACTGGCCGGACTTCCCCCCCCCACTGGCCGGACTCCGGTCAGTAGCACCCCAACAACCACAATCATCATCGATCATCTTCACCATCACCACAACTCCCCACCATCATCGATCATCTTCACCATCACCACAACTCCCCATCATCATCATCATCTTTACCATCATCATGACTCACCGGAGAAGCTTCCCTGGCCGGACTCCGGCAATCTACCCCTCACCATCATGGCCATTGTCATCATCATCACCATCTTCTATTATCATCATCATTCCATCACCATTATCATCATCATCACTTCATCGTCATCGCATCATCGACATCTCAGCATCGTCGTTGTCGTTATCTCACCATCATTCCATCATCATCATCGTCATCGTAGTCATTATCATCGTCATCATCTCACCCTTAATCATCATCGTATTAGCAGCCATCAACCCCATCATCATTCTCAACATGAACATCTCATCATCACTACCAATACCAACTCTAATCACTTATTGATTGTCCTCATCATCATCATCGACGTAGTCGTAATCGTTATCATCATTGTCGTCCTCACCATCATCGTCGTTATAGTCGTCACCATCGTCATCATCGTTGTCAACCTCACCGTCGTACCCATACATGTACTCCGCGGTATAAACCTGTCTGTCTTCTCCTTTTATATATGTTCGTGTGTGTGCCATTAGGACATGCGTATTGCTTATGACTGCTAGCTGATATCGGACCCTGGGTCGGTGAACCCAGTGTTGCATACACGAACTCGTATTCGTACGCGTATATTATTCAGTTTGATATATTTATATATATATTTAGTATATGCATACTATTCAACTTGGTATACATATAATTATTGGATGATATATATATATATATATATATATATATATATATATATATATATATATATATATATGGTATATAAGTATATTGTAATTAATTATATGCTAATAATAATTAGGAGTATGTGTATTCAGACTGTACGACCCTAGGACACCGTGGACTGTCCCGTACTTACCTTGACTATGTTGACCTTAAATAACATGCTGGATGACTATCTTGTGTATATTTATATACTGCCTAGACACATGTTATTTTGACTGACTGACTGTGATACAATATTTAATATAGGACACCCGCATAAGTAGTCGTGCAATTGACTGTGTTAGATGACTAGTGCCACCCCTAGTGTACCCCTGAGTCCAGTATAAATATGGTTGTGTATGTGCTAGTGTAATGACTAATGATTTTATTGTATTATATTATATGTACATAGGATATTGGATTTATTCTACGTGACTTCTGGAGCAGGTTATTGGTACATTACAGCTTCCTTGCCAGGCAAGTATACCTTGCCACTGTACTGTTATTCATATTCCATATGTTGCGTGCATCTTTATTTTCTGTCTTTAGTTCATATATTTTAACTGTTATATAAAATGTGCGTGACGGTGTCGTCGCGATATGTTTTATTTATGTATTTGCATTGACCTTGTTTATGAGACTACCCCATTATCATGTAGCATCGTTAGGTTCATTGGCCGTGACATAGTTGTTACACGAGTTATGAGTCTCATGTAGATCACAAACTTGCGTGCAGGGTTTGGCCTAATGTACGTGTGGGCCGTGCATTAAGAATAACTGCTGTTAGAAACTTTGCATGCTAGAAGACTTAGCAGTTATTAGAGGTCCATGGACATAGCTTATTGTAGTACGGTAGTCCCATTCTTGTCCTTGTTTGGTTGCAGGATTGGGCTAGGGTACTAAGAATAGGCTATGAACCAAATTGTGTCATGGATATGACATGCTTAGAGCATGGGGTGGGGAGAACAACAAGTACCGCATTTGAGCTCCTTTGCACTTTTTCTATTGTGAGCTCGGATTCTCCGCTGGAGATACGGGTGGTAATGACCACTATATATTATATATTATCAGGTGGGCCTCCACTTTTCAAAAGATGACATGCCTTTTAAGCCCCTGGATCTCCAATAGAGAACCATGCCAAATCCCAGTTTTCAGCCAGATAGCTCACTTGTGGGGAAAATTGTTCTTAACTGCATTCATTTAGACGGTTAGGCGACCATTGGATATTTATTTCAGTACTTCATTGGCATTCTTTTGTGTATCTTGTTATGTCACTCTGAGGACCTGGCCCTTCCAGGTGTATCTGTTCTTGAGTGTTCGCAGGAGCGCAGATTCGGATGGTTACCTATATTTCGAGGAGGTTTTCTCTTCGATCCGTAATTGATAGCTGGTATTCTTATATTGTGTTTGTTGTGGTATTCTTATATTGTAATTGCTCTTATATTCGAGTGGGTAGTGGATTTATTTCCACCCAACTATCATCCTTAGATACTTATATTGAGATATAGTTTCATAGATACTTATAACGAATATAATATTTTCCTCGATCAAACCTCGAACAAAGATATTAGCATACCACCTTTCCCTTAGGAAACTATGACATTATCTAGAGACTTTCTATTTAAATCCAATCCCGTTCCTCTGAAAACTTAGCGCTCGCTATTGTGCAACGACTAATAATGTTTTCTTTTCTTCAATCTTTCAATTCGTGCCACCTAACCCTTCTGATTATAGGCCAAGAAATTTCTTTTATGATAAGGAAACATAGTTTGTTAGGATTATAGTTATAATATTAAATTTTAAATTTATGTGCTTAATAGTTAGAGCTTGATGGGTTGAGTTATTTATTTAGATTGTGAATTTATGATTACCCTTTTGCTTCAAATCAAGTAAATGTTTCACATACCTCCATACAAGTTATATCCTAATTCACTTGAGAGCCAGTAACCCTCCCATTCTCAATATTGACACCTTTGCTCTATAAGCATTGTGGTTAAGACTTAAGATGACCATTACCTATATAATGCAATAGGAGACCCTGATAAACACCAAGCTCTTTTTCGCATATACCCCAATAAGAGTTTATGCTTTATTTACAAGGATAATATTATTTTATAGAATCCCCTTAAGACTGTCACGGTATTAGATAATATTTTTAAGTTGGGTAGTATGTCTCACAACATAGTATCACATAGTCCTCTTGACATATTATCAAAGTGTAACTAAATGACATTTACTGTATACTAGCATAAGAAGATATCGTTTATCCAAATTTTAAGGACTTAGAGGCCCATACCCTATTTGGTCGACTAGCGACTTAGACAAGGTGTTAGTATGGCAACAGAGTCTTATATTTTTGTTTTTATTTTTGTGAACTTGAATTATTTTGTACCTCCTTTCATCATAATCCAGCGTATTTATATTTCTAAAACTACCGTGATTTATGCTGCTATTATAGCCTAGCGTTGCAAGCTTACTCTTCTATCGGGCTTGATCTTGATATATGTATTATTGGTTCGACACACTAATACATTTCAGAATCAGTGTATTAAGGTCTAGCTAACCTTAGTGCGCTTGGTTCGCTCTTCGCATGACTACTTTACGTGGATTAAGATATATATAGTAGTAGACAAAAATACTTGCCTCTAGACATGTCTGAGCATATCATAGCGGTTACATAACTGTTCCAATATGAACATGCGAATAGGAATTTAGCAAATAAGATTTTAATCCACAGCTACCTTGACAATTCCCATTTGAATTCTTTAAACGCCTTGATCCCCATGCTTGTATCCTATTACCTCCATCGTGAATTCTTTATTATTGCTCTCCGTCTTTCCCTATTTCGGAAAGACGAAATCTCGTGCTTGTTATAAGTTAATATACAGATAGTACTAGATATACCCCATAGGCCAACCGCATTAGTTGATGATGATTTTTCGTAATTAAGGGCATATCATAGGTAAAATATTGGTGTTCAAACTTTTGAGGATCGGATAGCATGACTAAATAAGTTAAGGAATTTTCTTAAGAGTATAGCCTTATATGATAGATGGATAAAATTCTAAGTTGGATAGAAGTTGCATTGTCAGCTTGAGAGGAATTTCTTTTAGATTGTGATCAAGCAAGATTAAATGGGGAGATTCAAGTCATTTTAATTTTGAATTTTTTTTTAAGAAGGACTACGATGATGAAGATTTAATGAATTTTGAAATCTTGAATGTGAGGACCAAATATTTATACATTCAGCACATAATTTAAAGTTTGAATGTTGAAGATTGAATCATTAATTTAAACCTTGAGGATAAATATAGAATTCTAGGCTTGAACAATCGGTGAAGTAGATATAAAATTTTATAATTGGATGATTTCAATTAAAACTTAAATTTTGATTGCTGGATTACCTATTGGAATTATTGAGGATATGAATCGAGTTTAAAAATTTGAAGGATACAAAATTCAAAAGGAAAAATGGGAATAATATTGAATAAGAATTATTTTCTTTTAAAGGAGATTATGATAGGTGGAGATCGTAATGTAAAAATTGATGTGGGCTATTTAAAACTTGAAGATGTCGTATAGATCTAGCTTAAAATTGGATGTGATTATCGAGAAAAGATTACAATATTTTGATTTAACAGAAGTTACCTTAATTTTGAAAGTGATTGCGATGGATTAGAATATATTTTAATTTTGGAAGAGATTGTGATTGACTTGCCTTATATGCGAATGTGAAGAATTAACAAATTATGCCTTATTTTAATTTCGAGGATGACATATTTTTAAGTTGGGTAGATTGTAAACTCTCTTACCCAAAATTAGGCCTACTTGGTTAGATAGAGAAACTAGGGCTAGTTTGTATCCAATTGGAAATAGGACACGGCATTTAATTATACAATTTTTATATCACTTAGCGTACCTTACCGTTGCTTCAATACTTGGAGCACTACACTAGCCACTGCTTTCCTCCAAACTTCACATCCTTGTCCTAGACATGGCCGTCACCTATTCTGACCTTTGTGTGACTTATAAATATGCTCACTTGTGCTAAATTTTAGTCGCACAACATTCGTCGCGAACGTTATTTCCTAATTCTAAATAGTTCTAATTTTGTGTCCTTGTGCGTTCCAATCGAAGTTGGAGACACAATCTTGACCCATTTTCTACAACCTAAATTTTGATAATATTCTATCCTGAGCCCTCTATGCTCATGACACTTGTGTCCCACCTAATGTTATCCCCATGTACTTCTAATTAATTTTAGAACACCTTACGCATTAAATTTGAATTAATTAATCTAATTTCCACCTTTGTGCAAATTTTCTAATTATTGGGCGCTTTTATGCAAAAATGCAATAAGGTGTCCACACTATTGGACATGACAAATGAAGAAACCTATTTTTCGTTCATGTGGATTTTTTCCATAATTTTCGGAATGTGCAACGCGCAACATCGTCCCCTAATTTAAACCTAGCCTTGCATTTATAATGCAGATTATAGCCCTCCGAACGTTCCCACGGCAATTGGAAAATCATGGAGGTAAGGATGGAGAAAGGTACAGAATAAGCTGCAAATCTCTATCTTATACCATCCTTGACTTTCTATCATAACTCAGTTTTAATTTCGAGGACAAAATTTTTATAAGTTGGGTAGAATGTAAAACCCCTAATTCTAAAAACTGTATTTAACTTTTTAATTAATTATTTAATTGAATTATAGTAATTATGAGCTAATTAGGAGAAATAGAATTTATTTAATTTTTATTTTAGGAGATGGTGCATTTAGGGGATTTATGGAGCAATTATAAATTTTTCCTAATTTATTCCATGTAGGAGACCCTTTGGACACCTGAGTAGATTTATTGTAGAACAAAAATAATTTTTAGAATTATATATATATATATAGTTTATTAAATAATTAGAAACGAAAAGAAATAGAAATAAATGAATAAGAAAACCTAATGGATCTAAAACCTACCCATTTCCTATTCTAGACCCTACCCAATAATCTTAATAATCTAACCCAAACCCGTGTCCTACCCGCTACCCGTTAGTCCAACACCATTAGTCTTAAGAAACAAAAGCAGCAGCAGCCGCCTATGTCTTCACCCCCCGCGCACGAAAAAAATTCCCCCCTCCCCTCTAGCGTCTCTCATATATATATATATATATATATATATATATATATATATATATATATATATATACACGATTGACAAAACCCTAACCCTAATTCTCCCTCTCTCCGACCCGAGAGCCGCCGGAGCCCAGATCCACCGTCAAAGCCGCCACGACATCGCCGGAGTAGCCGCACAGCCGTGACCGCGACCCCGCGCCGCGACAGAAATACACTGCAGCATACCTGTCTTCATGCTTTGTTTCCTGTGCCATCGTTTGACCAAACTCGACCTCGTCTTCACCGGTATGATCCCGAATTAACCCTCTTTCAGATCTGTATGATAGTTGACCTCGAACAAAGCATAAACCTAGGCGAAAATAGCGACCAAGTTGGCCAAAAATGATAACTTTTGGGTATCGTAAAAAACTACGGTAACTACCTATGTTCACGAATTCGTACCTCCCACCACAGAGACCCGAATCCAGTTTTTCTTTTTGGTATGCGAAGACCACTTGACCTAGTTAATTTTTTGTCAAATACAATAATTTATTAATTATTTTGTGTAGAATTAAATCAGTTAGAAAACCCCGAAAATCTAATTTTTTCTAAATTCCAGAAATTTTGATACGGAGCGCATCCCGCCAAACGGGACCGCCCCGCCGTGTACCAAGTATACCAAAAGGTGTGCGCGGCATACCCAGACATATGGACTTTCGTGGAAACTGATTTGGACGCGTGTGCGCGTCGGAATTAGCCCGTATCCGCAGAAATTTCCCGTGTCATGACTTTTACAAAAGTCATGCGTATTTAGTGCACGCTCGTCATAATGCGAAGAAACTTGCGCCACCAGACTCATGGTATCGCGTTGGTCCTGTGACCCAATTTTCACGTAATTCTCAGACAGTTGACCAAGTCGCCAATTAGCGGGCCCCATATTTGACTTTTTGGGCAAAATTGTGTTCGGCTCACCGGAATCCACATTTGGACATACCAGTTGAGTTCGTACTGACATTTAGAGTTTGTTTGACCTATAATTTATCCTATTTAGAGACGTTTACCTTTGGCACACTTTTCGGTGCAAAGTAGCCCACATGTAGAGCCGCTTTGACCCAAAATTTACCATTTTGCCCCTGTGTCCAAATTGGACGAAATTGGAGTGTTTTTTAGCTATTTTGCTTATTTTGGGAACGTTGGTGATGTTTATTTCAGTCTCCGGAGACGTTTATTCTGAGGCCGTAGTTTTTGACTCTTTGTGTTTGACATCTGGACGTTACATTTTGCAGCTCTCTTGCCAGGCAAGTATACCTTGCCTTGTTGCACTATTTAAATTTAGTTACATATTTAGTTGCATGTTTAATTATTTAAGATTATATAACTGTGCGCGTCCGAGAGAGAATCGGGTGCAGTCAACAAATGCGTTGACGTTAGGACTTAGGTCTGACCTAGTGTCTAGTAGACCCACCTAAAATTGTGGAGTTATCAGTATGACTCCCCAGGCCTTGACATATTTCTTACACGTGTTGTGAGTCTCATGTAGGGCACGAACTTGCATATGCGGTTGGCTACCTGTACGTGTAGGCGTGCGACGGATAGGGCATAACTGCTAATAGTGATGCATATTAGAAGACTTAGCAGTTATTAGTAGACGGAGCATAGACTATCGTGGTACGATGGCCCAATCCTTGTCCTTGTTTGGTTGTAAGATTGGGCTATTCTTCTAACAATAGAGTGTGAGCCAGAGTTACGATGCCTCAGCGTAGTAGTTAAGGCGTGTTGTGGATATAACATGTATAGATTATTGGGCGGGGAAGACGACTTATAGGCGTATGGGACACCCACTTCCTTTATTCAGATGCCACACTCGACGGAGTGATATGGACGTTATATACTATGCCGATGACACACTCTTCGGGGTGATATGGACGTTATATTATTCAGATTCCACACTCTTTGGGGTGATATGGACATTATATTATGCAGATGCCATGCTCTTCGAAGATGGACGTTATACAGTGCCCTTGTATAGGGGCATATGTGGCATATACTAGCCAGTTGTCACGATTGGTGAATTGCGTCAGCATATGTCTAGCCTACAGTTTCTCATACACTCAAAGTTGTCCTCAAATTTGCATTCACTTAGATGGTTAGCGCACCCCTTTATTTATTCAGTATTTACTTTATGGCATACTTCTATGTATCTTGTTATGTCCCTCTGAGGACCTGGTCCATTTCCAGGTATAGATGTTCATGAGTATTCGTAGGAGCACAGATCCGGACTGGTTACTTATATTCCGTGGAGGTCTTCTCTTCGAGTCTCAGTAGTTGGTAGTTGTTGTACTCATACTGTATTTATCTTGCTTATTCTTTATTCTAGTTCGGTAGTGGATTTGTTTTCATCCGACTGTCATCTTGAGATACCTCATATTGAGATCTAGTTCGTAGATACTAGTCATTTATTTATATATAATTTCTGTGGATGAGATTTAGTTATGCTCTGAGATATATATGTTTACCACTTGTGAATTGTTATTCATATTACAGCTTACATGTGTTATGGTTTCCATATATTGGAGTGCCATATTCTTATGGCTGGCATGCTTATGTGTCCTAGTCCTACGTATTTTTGGACTGGGACGTGATAGAATAACTACTTTACCCTTGCCTAATAGTTGGAGGATTATTATCGGAGGAGGAATAGTGCCTGTAACTAGTACCTATAGGACTTGTTTAGTTATTGTTTGTGATCGAAAGATGAAGGCTCGACTATTGGTATTTCCAATGCCAAATTTTGACGTTGTGTTAGGAATGGATTGGCTTAGCCAATATCATGCAGTATTAGATTTCCATAAAGGTTGTGCCATCTTTAAAGCTGCCAGGTCTACCAAAGTTTGAGTTCGTGGGAGTAGGCAAATTTTGTGGAGCTTGCATGGAAATGGAAGTTGCGCCACCACCGATTATTGAGGAGTTTGCAGATGTCTTTCCAGACAAGTTACGGGTCTGCCACCGGACAGAGAAGTCTAGTTCACTATTGAGTTAGTGCCGGGAGCAGCGCTGATATCTTCTAATGTGTATCAATTAGCAAAGAAGGAGCTAGATTAATTGAAGGTACAGTTGCAAGAGTTGTAGGACAAGGAATGCATTAGGCCAAGTGTATCACCTTGGGGATCCCTAGTGTTGTTCGTGCCAAAGAAAGATGGAACAGTCCGCCTGTGCATCGACTATAGAGCCCTTAATGTAGTGACAATCAAGAATAAGTACCCTCTGCCGTGAATTGATGACTTGTTCGACCAACTGACAAGAGCATAGGGGTTTTCTAAGATTGATCTGAGATCAGGATACAATCAAGTAAAGGTGAGGTGCGAGGATATCGAGAAGATGGCTTTTAGGACTCGCTATGGTAACTATAAGTTCTTGGTAATGCCCTTTGGATTGGCAAATGTGCCAGCTGTGTTTATGAACTTAATGAGCCAAGTATTCCATCAATACTTGGGCCATTTTTTGGTCATATTCATCGACAACATTTTGGTGTACTCAAAGAGCCATGAGGAGCACGAGGAACATTTGAGGAAGGTGCTAGAAATATTGAGACATCAGAATTTAAATGCTAAGATGAGCAAGTGTGAGTTTCTCCTAGATCATGTCTCTTTCCTTGGGCATATTTTATCGGGAGAAGGCATATCACTAGTAGAGACGTGGCCGACCCCAACCGACGTCTTAGAGGTGCGAAGTATCCTAGAACTTACCGGATATTACCGAAAGTTTGTGGAGAATTTTGCTAGGATTGCAGATCCTATGACAAGGTTGAATTGCAAGGACTAAAAGTTTATTTAGACATAGGAGTGTCAGATGGCATTTGATGAGTTGAAGAAGTGCCTGACTAAAGCACCGATCTTGACTATACCTACTGGACCAGGATGATTTGTTATTTATAGCGATGCTTCCAAAAAGGGATTAGGTTGTGTCTTGATGCAGCATGGGAAGGTATAGCATATGGTTCTCAATAGTTGAGGATCCATGAGAAGAACTACCCCACTCATGACTTAGAGCTTGCAGCAGTAATCTTTACTCTAAAGTTTTGGATGCACTATTTATACTGAGAGACTGTGGAGATCTATACAGATCATAAGAGCTTAAAGTATGTCTATAGTCAGAAGGATCTGAATCAGAGGCAGAGACGATAGCTCGAGTTGATGGCAGATTTTGATATTGAGCTGCAGTACCATCTAGGCAAGGCTAATGCAGTAGCAGATGCATTGAGTAGAAGATCGATGGCATACTTCTTGACAACACAGAAGGAATTGTTATATGATTTAGGGTAGCTGGGCATAAAGGTAGTTATGCCAGAAGAAGTCACAAAGTTGATGAACCTTCAAGTACAATCATCATTGGTAGAGCCTATCAAGGCAGCTATGTCGACTTATTCGAGATTTTAGAGGCTTATACAGAGGACTGAGGCTGGATTAAAAACTGGGCTGAGGATACGTGAAGATGGGACCTTGAGGTATGGGGATCGCCTCTATATTCCTAATAGAAAGATTAGGCAGGAGATAATATCGGTGGCTCACCATTCAGCATACTCTATTCATCCTGCAGGTACGAAGATGTAAGGAGACTTGAGACAACATTACTGGTGGCACGAAATGAAGCGAGAGATAGCAAGGTTTGTGGCAAAGTGCTTAGTGTGTTAGCAAGTTAAGACTAAACATCAGAGATCAGCATGAATACTCCAACTGCTTCCAATTCTGGTGTAGAAATGTGAGCATATCACCATGGACTTCTTTACGGGTTTCCCGAGGAGTCCAGCTGGCCGAGATACAGTTTGGGTGATTATGGACAGATTAACTAAGAAAGCATATTTCTTACCCTTTAGAGTTAGGCAATCTATAAAAGTTCTGGCAAAGATGTACATGAAGGAGATTGTATACCTACATGGAGTACTAGTCAACATAGTTTTCGACAGAGATTTAAGGTTCACATCACACTTCTGGAGGAGTATGCAGGAGAGCCTAGAAACTAGTATAAAGTTTAGCACTTCTTATCACCTGCAGACAGACGGACAGTCAGAGCACACTATTCAGACATTGGAAGACATGTTGAGAGCGTGCATGCTTGACTTTGGAGGATGTTGGAAGGCTCACTTTTATTTGGTGGAGTTCTCTTACAATAATAGCTACCAAGCAAGAATTCAGATGGTCTCTTTTGAAGCATTACAAGGAAGGAAGTGTCGCTCGCCAGTATGTTAGAGTGATATGGGCGAGAGATAGATACTTGGACCGGAGTTGGTGACTCACATAGTGGAGCAGGTCAAGCAGATTCAAGGTCACCTTCGAGCAGCACAGGATAGACAGAAGTAGTAGACATATACTCACCGTTGACCCCTATAGTTCAAGTCGGAAGATCATGTGTTCTTAAGGATCTCTCCTACTAGAGGAACCATCAGATTTGGACGTAGAGGGAAGCTTAGTCTGAGGTTCATCGGACGATTTGATGTATTGGAGCGTGTTGGAGAGGTTTCTTACAAACTAGAATTACCGCAGACCTTGGAGGGTGTCCACAATGTGTTCCCTATCTCACAATTGAGAAGGTATGTGGCAGATCCTAACCAGGTATTAGATCATTCAGAGATCATTGTAGGATTGAGTTTGTCTTATGAGCAGCATTCGGTTGAGATTCTCGATCGCAGAGAGAATGTGCTAAAGGGGAAGACCATTCTACTACTCCACGTTGCTTGGAAGCATCATTCGCTGGACGAATCGACTTGGGAGCGAGAGGATTAGATCTTTGAGCGTTTTCCTCACTTACGCGAGTCTTCAGGTATGGACTTTGCATACCGCATTATTGTTTTTCTAGATCGTGCCATATTCTTTATTTTAAGGACAAAAATTTCTAAGGTGGGTAAGTTGTAAAACCCTTCACCCAAAAATTAGGTATTTTGTGCGTATTATATATTTATTGAGTTTAGTTAGATTATTTTTAAAATTAATTTAAATTTAATTATTATATTAGGATACTTCACCGTAGTTTGAACATTAATGACATAGGGCGACCCCAAAATTTACATCGCCCTTCATAGGAAGTAGCCTACACTGGAAACACTACCTGTAGGATCGTCATGTGACATAAAATTCGATCATTTAGCATTAGTATGACACTAGTGTAACAATCCAAGTTTTTTGTAGGTAATATTTAGATATTTTTTTTATAAATAATTCATTTGTGATTATTTTCAAATCCAACTTTCTTCATCAAGCAACCCATAATTCCACCATGCCAATTTAGACACTATCCATAGGATCACTTACATTTGGTAGAGTTTTCTTATAGTAATAGCTACCAAGCAAGCATTCAGATGGCTCATTTTGAAATATTATACGGAAGGAAGTGTCGTTCGCCAATATGTTGGAGTGATGTGGATGAGAGACAGATAGTTGTACCGGAGTTGGTGACTCGCACAGTGGAGAAGGTCAAGCAGATTCAAGTTCACCTTCGAGCAGCACAAGATAGACAGAAGCAGTAGGAAGATACTCACCGTCGACCCCTAGAGTTCAAGTCAGGAGATCATGTGTTCTTAAGGATCTCCCCTACTAGAGGAACCATTATTTTTGGAGGTAGAGGAAAGCTTAGTCCGAGGTACATCATACCGTTTGACGTATTGGAATGTGTTGGAGAGGTTGCTTACGGACTAGCATCACCGCAGACCTTGGAGGGTATCCATGATGTGTTCCATATCTCACAATTGAGAAGGTATGTGGCAGATCCTAACCATGTATTAGATTATTCAGAGATCAATGTAGGACCAAGTTTGTCTTATGAGGAGCAGCTGGTTGAGATTCTCGACCACAGAGAGAAGGTGCTAAAGGGGAAGACTATTTGACTAGTCCGTGTTGCTTGGAAGCATCATTCAATGGACGAATCGACTTGGGAGCGAGAGAATTCGATCTTAGAGCATTTTCCTCACTTATGCGAGTCTGCAGGTATGGACTTTACATACCGCATTTTTATTTTTCTAGATCGTGCCATATTCTTAATTTCGAGGATAATTTTTTTTAAGGTGGACAGGGTGTAAAACCCTCACCCAAAAATAGGTATTTTGTATGTATTCTATATTTATTGTGTTTATTTAGAATATTTTAAAATTATTTAAAATATAATTTTTGTATTAGGATACTTCACCGTAGTTTGAACATTAATAACATAGGACGACCCCAAATTCTACAACGTCCTTCGTAGGAAGTAGCCTAATTTGGAGGCACTACCCGTATGTTCTTCACGTGAAACAAAATTCGATTATTTAGTATTAGTATGGCACTAGTGTGACAACTGTAGTTTCTTGTGGGTAATATTTAGGCCTTTTATATAAATAATTCATTTGTGATTATTATTCAATCCAATCTTTTTCAATAAGCAACCCATAATTCCTCCATACCAATTTAGGCCACAATTCTCCTTTGTAGGATTTATTTATAACTATTATAATTCCATGGAATCAAATCAAATTAAATCTTTGTCAAATTAATTAATTGGTTAGTTGTTGACTTTTAAATAACTAACAACCTAATTATAAAACAATTTTAACTAATCCTAAACCTACCCATGGCCGACCCACCGCCCTTTTAACCCGCGGACCCCCTCTCTATATATATATATATATATATATATATATATATATATATATATATCTTCTCATCTTAAACCCTAACCTAAAATCTCCTCTACAAAATTCTAACTTTCTCTCCTTCCTCTATCACATTAGTTGCCACCTCGAAGCCGTTGACCCCTCCTACTTACATGGACACACACCACCTCCTTCATCCAAGAACCCTATTTCTTCATCCTTCTCTTTCTTTAGTAAGTTTTCTTCTTCCTCCAACCTCTCTAATGTGTATGAATGCATGAATAAATATTTGTGTATATATAAATAAATAATTTTATATGTATTTTTAACCCATTTCTATGTTCTTTATTATAGGATTTTATTTTAGAGTTTGCATGTAAAGATTTAAACCCATGAATCCATGTATACAATCATAGGTAGAAACCTTGATTAAATCATGTTAATATTAAAGAAATATGATGTTTAAATTATTTTATCCATATTTTTACTGATAATTTTAGAATATTAAATTGTTACTATTTTTGTAATAAATTGTATATACAATGGGAAGGGTGACCTAGTTTTATGTTTCCTCCAAAACCACGCACTTAATCCTTCTAAAACTTTATAAATAATTAAAATATGATGTCATTAACCTATATTAAATTAAATTTTTAATATATTTTTTTAGAAATAATTTTTTTATTTTAATAGTTTTTATGCATAAAAAGTCACCTAGTTGACATAGTTTTGATGTATGCATGTTGGAGACCCTTGGACATTCTTAGGGCTTGATCATAGATAGAAAACCCTAAATTTTTTTTGATGAAGTATTATTTTTCTAGAAATTATATGTTCTAAAATTATATTAAAATTATATTATTTGATGATTATATTGTCACAATACCTATGTACCACAGGCATACTAGCAAGTTTGATTTTCAACCCCAATAGGATCAACTTGTAGATGGTAAAATCCAAATTATTTTGTTATATATAAAAGAAATAGTATTTATTGTATTTATTACTGATTTTACCATATTTGTTTAGAATTTTTTCTATTTAAAAAATTAGAATTCTAAGTATTTTAGGTAACAAATTGACCTAGTTTTGACAGAACTTGACCACGACAATTTCAGACTTAAACCTCGACCAAAAATCTATATTTTCTCCATCTAAAATTATATTATGTTATTTAAATTCTGAATTTTAAGTATTTATTCCAGAATTATTCATTTATCAAAAATTAGTTTTATTGACTTGTCGGTAACCTGTTATGACCTAGTTTTGGTTTTTACTTGATTTTTCACTCATAGAAATTATAGGAGATGACCCTATCACTAAAAACCATATTTTTTTAATAAAAATTCCAAAATTAATATTTTTGATAATTAATGTCTTTATAAAGAATTTTTGGTAATGTTTAACGACTAGTAATATTTTGAGGGCTAGTTAATTGCATGTGCAATCAACGTAGAATTAAGAACTAATTAATAACCTAATTTTAAATAGAAGATTATAGTCTAATTAGTTTAATAATTAATTGGTAGGTGTTTAAGACATTCCTGTGGAGAGCTCCGGACCAGAATTATTGTGCTCGCATCTTGGCTTGGAAGACAAGTACACCCCTCTGGTTTGTATTGTGCAGTTTACATATGTCTAGCTCTTTTTATTTTTTTAGCAGTGTGCACGCATCTTAGAGTAGCAAATGTACCCGTTATTTTGTGAAGATACGTGGTATCTTCTGATATGACACTATTTCAAACACATTCATTGAGTGACAGAGTGCATGGACTGGCGTATTGACTGGCCATCGGTACATGAGTTCACGTCTTGTGTTAGTAGTTGGTGTTAGTTTGAGTTCTAGATTTTTATTGACGTCATTGCATTCTATATGCACCGCGTATATAATTCGTTAAGTTCATTGGGATGGGAAAATCTGCTAGTGATTGTATGGGTATTATGTTTCTTAATGTACTGTAAAAATAGTGTAACTGTGTTTCACCCCCATATTTTCAATCAAGGATAGTTTGGTAATTGACACAGGTATTTTTAATTTTAGGATTTATTTTATTTAAATATTATGCATGTGTAATTAATTATTTATTGTATTATTTATCTATTGTTAGATGCTAGATTATTTTGGACTTGTGTAATGGACCTAACTAATTTAATTAGATGCATGAACCCAACATTTTAGTTTGGTTTAGATTGAGCCCAAGAATTAGGCCCATGTATTAGGAGGATGGATTAATTAGTGAAACCATTAGGCTAAAACCTTTCCCCTTAATTAATTTCTTTATGAGAGGCCCCAAGGGGTATTTTGGATATTTTACATAGCTTGAGAGAGGGGTATATGGCCGGCCATTAGAAGGAGGAGAGATAGTGCCTCTCATTTTATTTTTCATTGCAATTAGATCTACATTTTTCCCTTTTCCAAAATTTCTTCATTCCCTCATCATTTCTCTACCAATTTCTTCACAAATTCTTTCCCTATTTCTCAATTGAGGCTACTACAACCAAGATCTTTAAGAAAAAAGTAAGGATCTACAAGAAGGAGGACAAGATCTACAAGGAGGAGGCTACTTTCCATATTTAGGGATTTACATTGGGAATCCATCTCCCAATAGGTATATTTTAGTTTTCCCTCTTGTAATAGGGTCAAATATAAGATTTAACCATAATAAATTACTCCACATGCATAGGCTATCCATAGGAATTTATTTTAGGTTTATAGGAGACCTATGGTGGAAGTTATGTATGTTTTTGTGTCAATTTTGGAGAAATTTTGAGATTGGCACATGTGGTATTTGTCAATTGGTCAAATAGATTAATATGATATGTGATTGCTTGTTTTTTACTAGTGTCATGTCCATAATTGGGTACATGTAGGCCATATCTCGTCAATTTGGAGATATAGGTTGATTTTGGGAGTTTTCCTCTGATACGGGAATTTGTGCTTATCAATTCTTGACACGGACACGTAGTTGTTATTATTTTTGCTTGTAATAGTCACAATTAGTATTCTAGACTTGCTCGTGTCCTTCGGGATGAGTTTGGTTGTGTGGTGGAGCCGTATCACAAGCGTATCATAGAATTTGTGTGATACGGGTGTTGTGCACTCCACGTGTTTAGCGTATTGCTCTTAATTCTATATGTACTTGTGTATATATACATGTATATTATATTTTATGATCTATATATATATATATATATATATATATATATATATATATATATATATATATATATGAGTATGTAACTATAGTGTATAGTATACATAAGTGTATATAGCTATATATATATATATATATATATATATATATATATATATATATATATATATATATATATATGTGTGTGTGTGTGTGTGTGTGTGTGTGTGTGTGTGTGTCTGTGTGTTTATATATTTGTGTGTGAGTGTATATATGTATCTATATACATATATAGATGGAGGTACTTATATATATATATATATATATATATATATATATATATATATATATATATATATATAAAAGTTATATAGATGTATATATGTTTATGTGAGTTGTTGTGTATGTATATATGTTTATATGAGTTGTTGTGTATGTATATGTATTTGTGTGTGAGCTATACATATATGTGTCGAGAGGAGATTGATATATTACATATATAGATTGATATATATAGATAAGTATATATGCATATGTAGTGTTTATGGTGGCATATTGTGTGCATTTGGTTATATGGGTTAGTGAGTGGCAGGGTGTGAGCTCGAGGTAGTTGCAGCTGAATTGTAGTAGCCATTAGTTGTGCAATAGCACAGCAAAGTTTCAGTATATGCACAGTAAAATTTAAAAAAAGGGGAACAACCTCAGTGCAGTATTTAGCTGAAGACCAACTGAGCATTGAAGAGCACAACAACATAGGAAGCACTACAGCTAGCTGGAGGCCCAGTACAGTCAACAAAGAGGGTTCAGCAGCTCCCACATCGACATGTACACTGCAGTTCAGTGACAATAAGCGGACACTGCACAGCTAATACTGAGCGGAGCAGTAGCAGCCTGTGTAGGCAAATTCCTACACTACAACACAGTGTCTGCAAGAAGGGGAGGCATTGTGCAGCTGCACAACGAACAACAGAGGTACAGAGGTGCATTCGTGCACAACAGCCAGTGAAGGAGAGTATCATCACAGTGTCAATATCAGTTCAATTAAGGTATCCATTCTATATCAGTGGGTTAGTGGATTGTAGATAGTTAGTATGTTAGTATATATATATATATATATATATATATATATATATATATATATCCATGTATGCTAAGTTAGATAGATATGTATACTAGTATATAATATGTTAGTAGTTAGTTATATTAATATAGTTAGTAATTGAGCTATTATATATATATATATATATATATATATATATATATATATATATATATATATATATATATATATATATATATATATATATATATATATATATATATATTAGCTATACTCAATAGGTTTTTGATATTACCTTGGGATACCAAGGTAAAGTCAAGGTAAGGGGTCGATACCAAGGTATTGGATTTGGGTATCAAGATAGGTAGTGTGATACGCATTGGTGCAAGGCCAAGGTATCCTAATTTCATTGTTTAGTTAAATTGCTATATGTTTGACTTGTATATATATATAAATTACTATTTTCATATATTGAAACTTGTGTATCCTAGGATACGACATTTTGGTATGTTTCATAGTATCTTAGATTAGCTAGTATTGTAAACACCCTAAATTTTTTTAGATTTTTAAAATCAATTTTTGGAATTAAATATGCAATTTTCAGTAATTTACATAGGGCCTGTGGTGAGTTTGTAATTTTTAATTGCCAATAAATAACATTAAAATGAATTAAAAACATGATTTTATGGTGTAAAATAGAAAACCGGACTTAGGGTAATTTTCTGGGATTTTATTGGGCCTCAGACCTATTTTTAAAAGCCTAAAAACTATTTTTCTAAATTAATTAATTATTTAATTAATTAATATTAATTATTATCATTGTTATTATTTTTGTTTTTATTATTTTTATTAGGTTTCTTGGGCCCGGCCCGGCCTAGTGGGCCGAGCCCGTTAGCCAGAGCCCAACCCTCCTCCTTAGCGGGTCGGGCGGGTCCGCTCACCCGGATCCGCGCCCGACCCGGAACCCGGACCCGCACCCCCGTCGTCCCCGTCTCCCCACGACGCGAGAATCCCGCCGCCGCCTTCGCCGGAGAACCGCTCCCCACGTCCGCCTTTCCCCCCCGGATCCCGCGGCCACGACGCCGGCCTCGCCCCAGCCAACCCCCTATTTAAACCCCTCGTCTCCGCCTCTTCCTCCCACGCAAACCCAAACCCTAGATCTACCCCGTCCGGCGACCTCCGGCGACCCCCGAGACCCCCATCCTCCTCCCGCGAGTTCCCCCAACCACCCAGCGCCGCCGTGACCTCCCCCGGCACCGCCTCGAGCAGCCAGAACCTCCTCCTCCTCTCCCCTTTCTCTCCTCCCCGCTGTTCGAGAGCCGCCGACGACCCCCGCCGCTCCGGTGCGCCGCCGGAGACCTCGCCTGAGCCGCCAGAGCCCGGCCGACCTCGCCGACCGACGGCCAACCCCCCCCGAGCCCCGGACACGGCGGCAGGACGCAGGACACAGCCCAAACCCAGTGGACACAGCACTGGACACGTGTCCAGGACACGATTCGGACTCGAAAAGCCCCGATTTCTCGGTCCCCTTCAGGTACTCGTATCTTGCAACCCTGATCTCCGTTTTCGATTCCGTCAATTCCTACGTGAAGCCTGTATGACCCTCTCGGTGCCCGGACAAACCGCTCGGGGCATCGCGTCCTGTGGTGATCGCACACCGCGATCCAAAAACAGGAAAAACCAGACCATGTTTCACCCCGGAACCGAGTACGCCCCGCCAAACGGGACGACTTGGTCGCGCACGGTCTTCACAGATACGTGCGCCTCGTCGATACGGACGTGTGGGTTTTCGCGGAAGCTGATTCGGGTGTGCGTGCACCCCGGAATCAACGCGTATCCGCGGACATCGCCCCGTATCCGCCCTTTCTGCAATTCGACCTAACTTCGTGCACACACGTCAGATCGAGACGAAACTTGCGCCATCGGACTCGTAGCGATACGCTGGTCCTGTGGGTCAAGTTTGGTTCGATTCTGAGAACGTTGACGAAATCGCGTGTCGTGGGCCCCACAGGCCCCGCTCGACGGGCGATTTCGTGATCGGCTCATCGGAATTCAAATCTGAAAGTTCCGTTGGGTTCGTATCAGCGTTCCTGACCTGTTGACACTAAGTTTGGTGAATTTGGAGACCGTTGACCCGGACACGTTTTTCGGTGCAAAGCGGGCCCACCGACGGACCCCGTTTTGGCCCGAAACTGCCGTTTTTGCCCTTGTCTCCAAATTGGACCCAAGGACAGGCGATCCTAGCTGTTTGACACCTTCTGAGCACAATGGTACTGTTTATTTCAGCTTTCGGAGACATCTCTGGAAATTTTCGAAACCAGGACCTTAGTGGAATCCAAACTCCAGGCAAGTGCACCTTGCCAAACTTGCAGTCATTATTTTCATATTTTCTGAATAAATACTCTGCTGGATGTTTTGTGTAAATTCATATAAACTGTTTTAAACTGCTTAAACCTAGGGAACGTATGACGTACCTAGTGTCCGATCATAGTCGGGTACCGACACCGTACGCGGTGTTGGGTTCGTCATTTAGAGATGGATTTACGATCCCTTACTCTTGTACTTGACCTATCAAGTACCCTAAAACCCAGGACACCTGACACTATCATGAACAGAATCTTCCTGAGTTATTCGTGGTGATTCTGTATAGGATACAGGACTTGACAGAGTTATTTTATTTAGACATTATGACTTGTTGCATTAGTTATAATCCCGCTGACATGGACATGAGACGTTATGGTCATGGCTTGCGTGATTACATTGGGTGGGGAGAGACACACAGGCTACAGGCTGTTCTATATATATATCTACTATTAGTGTGAGGTCGTAGACTCTCCAGCAGAGCTAGACCCTTTACTTGTTATTACTGCTACCGGCTCCCCGACACAGAGCTTGTAGCGGTCTCAGCCTGAGTACTAGTGTTGCTCTCATTTGCATATCACATAGATGGTTAGTTACTTAGTTTACCCTGCTGTTTCATTTACTTATTGCACTGCTTATTCATTTGGCTTGTTTTATCTTGTGCCTTGCTTGTCCACTGAGGACCTGGATTTGGATGATGTCCCCAGGTTTAGCTGAGGAGCAGTATCCCGAGGTATACGGGACAGGTGCTGAAGCTATTGCTGGAGCTGAACAGAACACAGAAGACGAGGTGACTGCCGAGGACTTCTCCTGAGTGCTTGTTCCAGTACTCAGTATTTTATTTCATGTTTATTTCCTTGTTCCTGGCCTATAGAGCCAGTTTATTTCAGACATAAGTCGGATTGTTCCTCCGACTGATTTGCTGTGATTGTTATTGCTACTCATTTCCATTTCATTATGCAGTTTATTTCTTTATCTTTATGGATGAGATTAGTGTGGCTTGTTAGTAGACCTTATTTACAGCTTAAGTACGCCCTGATGGCTCCATTCAATTGGGTTATCCATCGGTGCGTGCTGCTGGCCGTTGCCACGCATCTCCAGTCCCTCGGCATTTTGGGACTGGGGCGTGACATGGTTTTTGTGGTGGCCCATGCAGGTCCTAACTAAATTGTTCGGTTTCAACTTAGGGACCGGACAGGCCTGCAATAAGATAGGTTTAGGATCTCATCCAGTGATTGAATCGTTTTTGAACTCTATGTCGAATTCAATTTAATTGCTTGAACTGCATCCTGTTTGATTCCTCTGTGCGTTCTCATTGTTTCCTTTTGATGCAGATTAATGGATCCCAGAAGTGGTGACGAGACTCCCTTGGGTACACCACCTGAAGCGGGGGTTACTTGTGAAGCTGGAACGACGCCAGATACCAGAGGACAATCCTCTCAGAGCAATCAAACTGGCCAGCCAAGTTCCAGATTCAGGCGTGATGACATCCCGTCTCCTCCCCAGTTCCCTCCTACGATGCCTGTCTTTCCCCCAGGACAGGCAATGGACGGCCAGCAAATGTTCCAGATGTTCTACGCAATGATGCAGGCCCAACAGCAGATCCAACAGGAGGCCCAGCGTAGAGAGGCCGAGAACCTAAGGAACAGCCTGGTCGCAGCATTGGAACATGCAAATCCACCAAATAGGCGGCCAGCGACGGGATCCATCACGGATTTCCGCCAACTTAAGCCCCGTACCTTCTCGGGCAAGGAAGGACCAACTGAAGTACATGAATGGCTTACAAACATACAACATCAGTTGGAGGCCGCTGAACTACCAAGGGACAAATGGATGACTGCCGTCAGGATGCAACTGACGGACAACGCACATTATTGGTGGCTGTCCGAAGAAAGAAGGCTCGGACATGATCAGGTTACCTGGGAGGAGTTCTCCAGACTCTTCCAGGAAATGTACATCCCTGCTGTGGCTCGACGAGAACTCCGAGACAGATTCAACCGCCTGATCCAGGGCAACATGACGGTGGAGGAATACAACGCCGAATTCATTCGCTTGAGCCGCTTCGCCCCTTCTCTAATTCCTACCGAAGAGGAGAAGGCGGAGAAGTTCTTTGATGGGCTCAGGTTCGAGCTTTAGAAGTTAATTGGATCGGTCGCGCCCACCTCTTACACCGACGTCCTAGCTGCAGCACGTCGGCTGGAACGCGTTACTCGGAGGGAATCAAGCCTGAAACGTCCCTTCTCCTCTGCACCGTCCAAGTCATCACCAGGAGAATCTGCTAAACGGCCCCAGAAGAACACGCCTCCAAGAGCAGCAACTAAGAACCTGCCTACTTGCCACTACTGCAGCAAGGTAGGACATATTGAGAAAGAATGTAGACGCAAGCTGGGGCTCTGCCTGGTTTGCGGATCTGGACAACACTTCTCAAGGGACTGCACGGAACGTCGAGAGGGAGTTCCGAACCGACCAGCTCCACCTGCAGCTCTTCCAGCTGGGGGAGCAACTCAGACAGGGCCTGGAGGAGCCAGGCCACCTCTACCACCTCAGGCAGCAATGTTCCAGCAAGCTCGTCAGCAAAGGGGTCCCGCTCAGGGACGAGGTCAGGCCTATGCACTAGCAGTCACTGAGGATGCTACTGCAGGCGAAGTGATAGCAGGTACCATATTAGTAGCTTCAATTCCTGCTGTAGCATTATTTGATTCTGGGGCTTCGCATTCTTTTATTGCTGCTAGTTTCGTAGCTACACATAGAATAGCTACCGCACCTCTCTCGAAGATGAAGAGAATCCTAACTGGAGGTAGAATTATCCCGGTTAGTGATACTTGTAGATCATGTTCGGTAGTAGTCTGTGGCCGAGAGATGCGAGCCCAATTCCTGATCTTTTCTATGCCTGATTACGATGTTGTACTTGGTATGGACTGGTTAAGTCAGTACCATGCGACACTGGATTGCCGGCTTGGAAAAGTGATATTTAGACCCCCTAGCCAACCCGAGTTTGAATTTCTTCGAGGAGCTGTAGAACAAGGGGTCCAGCCAACTCTTAGGGTATTGACTGTAGAAGAAGATTCAGGATACCCTAGAGTCATATCGGAATTTGTGGATGTATTTCCCGACGACCTTCCAGGTTTACCACCTGATCGGGAGATAGAATTCACGATAGACCTAACTCCAGGAGCCGAACCTATCACTTCATCGGTATATCGGCTAGCACCTAAGAGTTAGTGGAGCTGAAAACCCAAGTTGACGACCTTCTGGAGAAAGGATTTATCCGGCCCAGTGTTTCGCCATGGGGAGCACCTATACTCTTTGTACCCAAGAAGGACGGAACTGTGCGGTTGTGCATTGATTACAGAGCCCTTAATGCTGTAACTATCAAGAACCGGTACCCTCTGCCCCGCATTGATGACTTGTTTGACCAGTTAAGTGGTGCCAGGGTATTTTCTAAGATTGACCTTAGATCCGGTTATCACCAGATTAGGGTTAAGAAAGAAGATATCCCAAAGACGGCCTTCAGAACTAAGTATGGACATTATGAGTTCCTAGTGATGCCGTTTGGTCTAACCAACGCACCCGCCGTATTTATGAGTTTGATGAACGGGGTCTTCCATCAGTACTTGGATAAGTTCGTGGTGGTATTCATTGATGATATCCTAGTCTACTCCAAGAACCACGAAGAGCATGAGGAACACCTCAGGATAGTGCTAGAAACCTTGAGAAGGGAGAAGCTATATGCCAAACTCAGCAAATGTGAGTTCTGTATGGACAAGGTGCCATTCTTAGGGCATATTATCTTGGGTGAAGGACTGTCTGTGGACCCAGAGAAGGTCACTGCTATAGAAACCTGGCCTACCCCTACCTCGGTTGCTGAAGTGAGAAGTTTTCTTGGACTTGCTGGGTATTACCGGCGGTTCGTAGAAAATTTTTCAAGGATTGCAGAACCTATGACTAAGCTGACACGGAAGGATCAGGAGTTCATATGGTTGGAAGAATGTCAGAATGCCTTTGAAGAACTGAAGAGGCGTCTAACAACAGCACCAGTCTTGACTCTTCCCTCAGGGTCAGGAGGTTTTGTTGTATATAGTGATGCGTCCGGTAGTGGGCTTGGTTGTGTCTTGATGCAACACGGCAAGGTTATCGCCTATGCATCGAGGCAGCTGAAGGTCCACGAAAAGAACTACCCGACGCACGACCTGGAGCTAGCTGCAGTGATTTTTGCATTGAAGATCTGGAGACATTATCTGTATGGAGAGAAGGTTGAAATATTCACTGATCATAAGAGCTTGAAGTATGTTTATACACAGAAGGAGCTCAATATGAGGCAAAGGCGTTGGCTTGAGTTGATGGTGGACTTTGACATCGATCTGCAGTACCACCCGGGGAAAGCAAATGTTGTAGCCGACGCCCTCAGCAGAAAACCCTCAGCTTATTTCTTAACAGAGCAGCCTCAACTATTGCAAGACTTGAAAGATCTTCAGATTGAGGTTGTTCTGCCTGGACAAAAGGGTTTGCTGGCTAACCTCGAAGTGAAGTCATCGCTGGTAGAGAGAATCAAGGAAGCTTTGCCTAATGATGCCAGATTCCGAAGGCTGAGAGAAAGAACAAAAGCAGGCTTGCAGACGGGACTTCGCATCCACGAGGACGGAACATTAAGGTGCGGAAATCGCCTATGTGTTCCAAATGGAGAATTAAGGCAGGAGTTGATGAAAGAAGCCCATAGCTCCATATACTCGGTTCATCCAGGAGGAACCAAGATGTACCGGGACTTGAGACAATATTACTGGTGGCATGGAATGAAAAGGGAGATTGCCAGATTTGTGGCGAAATGCTTAGTCTGCCAGCAAGTGAAGGCCGAGCACCAAAGGACTGCAGGTATGTTGCAGCCACTTCCCATCCCTGAATGGAAGTGGGAGCATATTACCATGGACTTTGTCACTGGGTTTCCAAGAAGCCCTAGTGGTAAGGATGCAGTATGGGTCATCGTGGATCGGCTCACTAAGTCGGCTCACTTCTTGCCGTTCAGAGTCGGACAATCCACAGAAGTACTAGCCGACATGTATATGCGTCAGATCGTAAAATTTCATGGAGTACCGGTTAGTATCGTATCAGATCGAGACTCAAGATTTACATCTCACTTCTGGCGAAGCATGCAAGAGAGCCTCGGCACCAGGCTCAAGTTCAGTACTGCCTATCATCCTCAGACAGACGGACAGTCAGAGCGCACCATCCAGATCCTAGAAGATATGCTGCGATCTTGTATACTGGACTTCGGAGGATCTTGGGAAGATCATCTGCACTTAGTGGAGTTCTCCTACAACAACAGCTATCAGGCAAGCATTCAGATGGCACCTTTCGAAGTGTTGTACGGAAGGAAGTGCAGATCTCCGATATGCTGGAGTGACGTTGGCGAACGTCAAATACTGGGTCCAGAGTTGGTAACGGAGACAGTGGAGAAAGTAAAGCAGATTCAGAACCATCTCCGTGCAGCCCAGGATAGACAGAAGCATTGGGCCGATGTACACCGACGACCCCTGGAATTCAAAGAAGGAGAGCATGTATTTTTGAGGATCTCACCCATTAGAGGTACTATCAGATTTGGCAGCAGAGGTAAGCTAAGCCCAAGGTACATTGGGCCATTCGATATCTTGGAGCGCATTGGTGAGGTGGCTTACCGTCTTGCATTACCTCCATCTTTAGAGGGAGTGCATGACGTATTCCACGTCTCACAACTGAGGAGATATGTGACAGACCCAAGTCATATAGTTGATCACTCTGAGATCTCGGTGGGACCTAGCCTGAGATACGAAGAGCAGCCAGTGGGTATACTCGACACCAGCGAGAAGACACTGCGAGGACAGACTATCAGGCTGGTTCGAGTAGCTTGGAAACAGCACTCCCCAGGCGAATCGACCTGGGAGCGAGAAGATGTTATGCGACAGCGCTATCCGCATTTATTTGCAGAATCAGGTAACCTAAGCATTTTAATTCTGTAAAATCTTGTCTTTATAGTTTACCCTTCGATTGCGAGGACGCAATCCTCTTAAGGGGGGTAGATTGTAAACACCCTAAATTTTTTTAGATTTTTAAAATCAATTTTTGAAATTAAATATGCAATTTTCAGTAATTTACATAGGGCCTGTGGTGAGTTTGTAATTTTTAATTGCCAATAAATAACATTAAAATGAATTAAAAACATGATTTTATGGTGTAAAATAGAAAACCGGACTTAGGGTAATTTTCTGGGATTTTATTGGGCCTCAGACCTATTTTTAAAAGCCTAAAAACTATTTTTCTAAATTAATTAATTATTTAATTAATTAATATTAATTATTATCATTGTTATTATTTTTGTTTTTATTATTTTTATTAGGTTTCTTGGGCCCGGCCCGGCCCAGTGGGCCGAGCCCGTTAGCCAGAGCCCAACCCTCCTCCTTAGCGGGTCGGGCGGGTCCGCTCACCCGGATCCGCGCCCGACCCGGAACCCGGACCCGCACCCCCGTCGTCCCCGTCTCCCCACGACGCGAGAATCCCGCCGCCGCCTTCGCCGGAGAACCGCTCCCCACGTCCGCCTTTCCCCCCCGGATCCCGCGGCCACGACGCCGGCCTCGCCCCAGCCAACCCCCTATTTAAACCCCTCGTCTCCGCCTCTTCCTCCCCCGCAAACCCAAACCCTAGATCTACCCCGTCCGGCGACCTCCGGCGACCCCCGAGACCCCCATCCTCCTCCCGCGAGTTCCCCCAACCACCCAGCGCCGCCGTGACCTCCCCCGGCACCGCCTCGAGCAGCCAGAACCTCCTCCTCCTCTCCCCTTTCTCTCCTCCCCGCTGTTCGAGAGCCGCCGACGACCCCCGCCGCTCCGGTGCGCCGCCGGAGACCTCGCCTGAGCCGCCAGAGCCCGGCCGACCTCGCCGACCGACGGCCAGCCCCCCCCGAGCCCCGGACACGGCGGCAGGACGCAGGACACAGCCCAAACCCAGTGGACACAGCACTGGACACGTGTCCAGGACACGATTCAGACTCGAAAAGCCCCGATTTCTCGGTCCCCTTCAGGTACTCGTATCTTGCAACCCTGATCTCCGTTTTCGATTCCGTCAATTCCTACGCGAAGCCTGTATGACCCTCTCGGTGCCCGGACAAACCGCTCGGGGCATCGCGTCCTGTGGTGATCGCACACCGCGATCCAAAAACAGGAAAAACCAGACCCTGTTTCACCCCGGAACCGAGTACGCCCCGCCAAACGGGACGACTTGGTCGCGCACGGTCTTCACAGATACGTGCGCCTCGTCGATACGGACGTGTGGGTTTTCGCGGAAGCTGATTCGGGTGTGCGTGCACCCCGGAATCAACGCGTATCCGCGGACATCGCCCCGTATCCGCCCTTTCTGCAATTTGACCTAACTTCGTGCACACACGTCAGATCGAGACGAAACTTGCGCCATCGGACTCGTAGCGATACGCTGGTCCTGTGGGTCAAGTTTGGTTCGATTCTGAGAACGTTGACGAAATCGCGTGTCGTGGGCCCCACAGGCCCCGCTCGACGGGCGATTTCGTGATCGGCTCATCGGAATTCAAATCTGAAAGTTCCGTTGGGTTCGTATCAGCGTTCCTGACCTGTTGACACTAAGTTTGGTGAATTTGGAGACCGTTGACCCGGACACGTTTTTTGGTGCAAAGCGGGCCCACCGACGGACCCCGTTTTGGCCCGAAACTGCCGTTTTTGCCCTTGTCTCCAAATTGGACCCAAGGACAGGCGATCCTAGCTGTTTGACACCTTCTGAGCGCAATGGTACTGTTTATTTCAGCTTTCGGAGACATCTCTGGAAATTTTCGAAACCAGGACCTTAGTGGAATCCAAACTCCAGGCAAGTGCACCTTGCCAAACTTGCAGTCATTATTTTCATATTTTCTGAATAAATACTCTGCTGGATGTTTTGTGTAAATTCATATAAACTGTTTTAAACTGCTTAAACCTAGGGAACGTATGACGTACCTAGTGTCCGATCATAGTCGGGTACCGACACCGTACGCGGTGTTGGGTTCGTCATTTAGAGATGGATTTACGATCCCCTTACTCTTGTACTTGACCTATCAAGTACCCTAAAACCCAGGACACCTGACACTATCATGAACAGAATCTTCCTGAGTTATTCGTGGTGATTCTGTATAGGATACAGGACTTGACAGAGTTATTTTATTTAGACATTATGACTTGTTGCATTAGTTATAATCCCGCTGACATGGACATGAGACGTTATGGTCATGGCTTGCGTGATTACATTGGGTGGGGAGAGACACACAGGCTACAGGCTGTTCTATATATATATCTACTATTAGTGTGAGGTCGTAGACTCTCCAGCAGAGCTAGACCCTTTACTTGTTATTACTGCTACCGGCTCCCCGACACAGAGCTTGTAGCGGTCTCAGCCTGAGTACTAGTGTTGCTCTCATTTGCATATCACATAGATGGTTAGTTACTTAGTTTACCCTGCTGTTTTATTTACTTATTGCACTGCTTATTCATTTGGCTTGTTTTATCTTGTGCCTTGCTTGTCCACTGAGGACCTGGATTTGGATGATGTCCCCAGGTTTAGCTGAGGAGCAGTATCCCGAGGTATACGGGACAGGTGCTGAAGCTATTGCTGGAGCTGAACAGAACACAGAAGACGAGGTGACTGCCGAGGACTTCTCCTGAGTGCTTGTTCCAGTACTCAGTATTTTATTTCATGTTTATTTCCTTGTTCCTGGCCTATAGAGCCTGTTTATTTCAGACATAAGTCGGATTGTTCCTCCGACTGATTTGCTGTGATTGTTATTGCTACTCATTTCCATTTTATTATGCAGTTTATTTCTTTATCTTTATGGATGAGATTAGTGTGGCTTGTTAGTAGACCTTATTTACAGCTTAAGTACGCCCTGATGGCTCCATTCAATTGGGTTATCCATCGGTGCGTGCTGCTGGCCGTTGCCACGCATCTCCAGTCCCTCGGCATTTTGGGACTGGGGCGTGACAAGTATAGCTTAGTTTCATAGTGTATCGACCTATTATCCTAGTGTTAGACTCTTACAACCCAGAATTAGCTGGTTTGACTTAGAAATGGATTTATGACTTAGAATTGCATCAACATAACTTATTTTCATTCATGAACCTTGTATTGATGCAACATACCATATATAGGTCTGTGTGACACTAGCTTGGGCATCGAGAGACACACCTTGCTCAGGACTTCAGGCGAGTACATTTCTTTGATAGTTTTTAATTCATAATAGTGTATGTATACATGTTCTAGAATTGTATACTTGATTCCGACACAGTAATTTTACGGAGTTGTACTACATGGATCCGTTAGGAGATGTTATCCCCTACTATGTTCAGCGGGTACTCATGTGCATATATTTCATCGTGTATATTGTGTATTAATTTATATTTTGTGTTCACATACAGCTCGTGTTCAGTGTGCTTATTTGTGTACACACACTTCTCGTGTTCAGTGTAATTATATTCGTGTACACCTATTACTCGTGTTAAGTGGTCATATTCGTGTTCGTAGCGTGTCATGATTGGATCCATTGGTATTAGTAGGGGATGGGAGAGTAGGAGTTGATTATGTGATCAAAGCCCCTTTATTCATCGTGTATATTCTGATTACAAACCACACTTATAATCGTCTTACCTTATTGATCATGTTCACCCAAACTGATCACATAACAAACTTGTATTTTGAGGCACATTAGTTTAGATTGCAGTTATTTTATCATATTGCTGATATTCATATTGTTATTCTATATTCTCGTATATTACCAGTATACCTATTGTTCATTCATTCATATGTTTAGTGATCTTGTATTTTATTTTTATTATTTATTTTATATGCTCGATTATGTTATTGAAACTGCTTTCAGAGGTATGTACTTTGCACCAATCCTGACTGGATATATTTTTTCAGATGATTGGCTTATAGAGTAGTGTCCCACATTCTACGAGCCGTAGGATAGTGTACCTATAGAGGATACTCGTTATAGACCAGGAGGTCTTAGTTGCAGAGCCCGATGAGGTTTAGTTATATTTGTGTTGGACTTGTTTTAGACTATATTTGTTGAGATTCATAGTTTGTAATTTATTTTAGATTGTGGATTGTAACTTAATTTTGTTACTTCGCTATTCCATTCATGCTTTATCTTCCTTAGTTTGTTTTGTGATTGAGATTATTTATACTTGTGAGATACCATATTGTTCCTCCGTTTGGAGTTGAGATGATTGACAGGTACCATATTATATTATTGAGATGTTAGATAGTTAAAAATGACTGAGATATCGTTCTACCGCCGATGCTGCGACCAAGGCTGGACGTAACCACGTACTCGTACCCAAATATCCAGGTGCAAGTCGTGACATATTTTTAGTGGTGGCCCATGTAGGTCTAGATTCGTAATCTATCGATATCGTAGTGGTGCCCGTCTAGAGTACTGCTACAAACTGCTTTAGGAAATAGGATTTAGGCTGAGAGTTTACTCAATTACACCTAGAAAATATTCCAATAATAGTTTTAAAATCCTTATCTATTGGATATTTACTTTACTTTGAATAAATTTCTTTCATTCTTTGATGATATCGTATCATATTCAATATTGATTCCTTATTTCAATCTATCTTCATGATGTTGGCCGAAGAAGCATTCCCAGTACTCATGTACCGTGATAGCACGCTCAGCCACTTCATCACCCTTCAGGGCAGCACCCTCAGACGATGGTCCAGCACCTATATTCAGGAGGTTAGCTTCATCGGTCCAGGTAGGCGCATCAGCAACAGCTTTCGAAGGTGCTCCACCTCCAGTACCGAGGACAGCGCAGTCAGTTTTCGAAGATCTTCCACCCCCACCACCTGCAGTTGATCAGGCGCAGATATTCGCGCTCTTCCAGCAGATGAAGGAGGCACAGTAGTATTAATCATAGGTCCTGCGACAAAGCATGGAGAATGCTCACCAGATCGTGCTTGCAGCAGTTCAGAGAGCTTCCACAGTCCAGCCACAGACAGCACCACCTCAGTTTATTCCTCAATAGCCGAGGCCGGGGACCATCATAGACTTCAAGAGGATTGGCCTGAAGGACTTCAGAGGCACATAGGGGATCCTTTATGCAGATGATTGGATTGAGGACATCTAGCGGAACTTGCGACTGGCGCAGATTTCAAAGATATTACAGATAGAGGCAGCGAGGTACATGATGTTCGATATTACTTTGATATAGTTCCAAACAGACCCCAGGATCGCAGTACCAGGACTCACTTGGGAATCATTCAAAGAGCTTTTTAAGGAGAAGTTCTTCCCAGATGTGATTCTGACATATTTAGAGAGCCAATTCCAGTACCTAGTCCAGGGAGGTATGTTGGTGGACGAGTATGCGACGGAGTATTATCGACTAGGTCTCTTTGTGGAGGGGCAAAATCCTAGAGATAGAGTCAGGAAGTTCATGAAGGACCTGAACTGGGAGGTCAAATCCCACACAAACTGAGATCCTACTGCCACCTTCGAGGAGATTCTCAGACAGGCACAGGAGGATGACTTATAGCTTGGCTCTAAGAGGTCGAGGGACACAGGAGGATCCAGTACCAACACGGTTCTAGCAAAGAGGCCTCATTTCTAGCAACATCACCAGAGGCACTATCAACATCCGAGGCAGCAGTATCATGGGTCAGCTAGAGCACCGGCACAACAGATGCACCAGATCCAGAGGACAGCTGTTCCTTGTACTTTCTATAAGAAGCAAGGACACGGATGGGATGCATGCAGGATAAGACTAGGCCAATGCTTATTCTGTGGATTGGAAGATCATCAGTTAAGGACTTGTCCTAAAGTCCCAACTCGTCCAGTTCAGGATGGAGGTCAGGCACAGAGAGCAACCGCTAGACCACCAGCGGGACAACAGAGAGGACCTCTACCACCACAGTAACAACAGTTTGCTCAGCATCAGCAACAGAGAGGTACTCATCGACAGGGGTTAGCTTTTGCCTTGATGTCGAGGAGGAGGAGCCAGTTGGTGATGTCATCTCAGGTTCAGTTTATCTTGATTCCTTTCCAGCTTATGCTTTATTTGATTCTGGTACTTCTCATAGTTTTGTATATATATCTTTTGCTCGGAGACACCATCTGGAGTTTGAACCATTGGCGAGGACTTACAAGATCACGACCGAAGGTGGCATTATCCTGGTCAGTGATGTTTGCAAAAACCAGAGAGTTTATTTAGGAGGCCAAGAGTTGAGCATATGTTTACTCATAATGCCACTTCTGAGTTACGATATAGTACTCGGGATGGATTGGTTGAGTAGGCATCACGCTAGTATCGATTATCGTAGAGGTAGAGTTTTATTTCAGATGCCAGGAGAGCCAGAGTTTGAGTTCGTCCGAGGAGCAGCAGGGCAGAGCAAAGGCGATTTCTGTAGAGCATTGGTAGAGGAGCAGGAGCTTCCATATCCGTTGATTGCAGAATTTATGGATATCTTTTCAGAGGAGTTGCCGAGGATGCCACCAGACAGAGATGTAGATTTCTTTATAGATTTGGTGCCAGGCGCAGAGCCAATATCTCAGCACCTCTATAGAGGGAACAACAGTGAACTGACGGAGTTGAAGAAGAAGGTGGATGAGTTACAAGACAAGGGCTTTATCCATTCTAGTTTATTACCATGGGGTGCTCCGGTACTTTCTGTACCAAAGAAGGATGGGTGGGTATGTATGTGTATCGACTACAGGGCACTCAACAACCTCACTATGAAAAATAAATACCCGTTGTCGCGGATTGATAACTTGTTTGACCAGTTGAGCAGAGCGAAGGTATTCTCAAAAATAGACATGAGGTCAGGGTACTACCAGGTAAAAGTGAAGAAAGAAGATATCCCGAAGATAGCTTTCAGGACTCGGTATAGGCAGTTCGAGTTCTTGGTTATGCCATTTTGGTTGAGCAATGCCCCGGCAGTATTCATGAACCTAATGAACAAGGTGTTTCATCAATACCTGGATCAGTTTGTTGTAGGCTTCATTGATGATATTCTAATATATTCGAAGACCCCAGAGGATCATGAGCAGCACTTGAGGATAGTTCTGGAGACCCTCAGGAAGGAGAACCTATATGGCAAGCTATCAAAGTATGAGTTCTTCCTTGATAAGGTTGAATTCCTTGGGCATGTTATTACAGGAGATGGAATCTCAGTGGACCCGAAGAAGATTTTAGCAGTTGAATCGTGGTCTACCCCGAGTTCAGTAGCAGAGATCAGGAATGTCCTTAGAATGGTAGGCTACTATCGGAGGTTTGTTCAGGACTTTTCCAAACATGCAGAGCCGATAATTAGACTAACCAGGAAGGATGTGGAGTTCGTCTGGGCTGAGGATTGTCAGTCAGCATTTGAGGAGCTGAAGAAAAGGTTGACTATAGCACCAATTTTGACATTGCCATTAGGAGCAGGAGGATTTTCCATTTACAGTGATGCATCGGGTAAGGGTTTGGGTTGTGTGTTACAGTAGAACGGGAAGGTGATTGCCTATGCTTACAGATAATTATGCCCGCACGAGATAAATTACCCTACCCACGACTTGGAGTTGGCAGCATTTATCTTTGCTCTTAAATTATGGAAACACTACTTGTATGGAGAGAGAGTGGAGATCTTTACAGACCACAAGAGCTTGAAGTATGTGTTTACACAAAAATAGCTCAACATGAGGCAGCTGTGATGGTTGGAGTTGATGAAAGACTTCGATATTTCTTTACAGTACCGTCCAGAGAAGGCCAACTTAGTCGCGGATGCCTTGAGCAAGTATCCAGTGGCTATGTACTTGACAAAAGACAGATATTTATTGGCCGATCTTGATAGTTTGGGCATTGAGGTACTAGTTCCTGGAGTCGTAGCACAGATATGGGGACTTCAGGTGAAGTCAGAGTTGATGGATCAGATCCGAGCTACACAGTACGAGGATGAGTCTCTAAGGAGCATCAGAGCACAGGTCCAGATTTGGTTGGCAGAAGACTTTAGTATCGCAAATGATGGATCATTATGGTACGATACCAGATTATGTGTACCGAGTGGAGCATTATGCGAGAAGATTCTTCATGAGGCACATTGATCTCAGTACTCTATGCATCCAGGTGCCAACAATATGTATAGAGACATAAAGGAGCATGTATGGTGGTATGGTATGAAGTGGGAGGTAACTAGCTTCGTATCCAGATGCTTGGTTTGCCAGCAAGTAAAGGCGGAGAGACAGAGACTAGGTGGATTGCTTCAGCCTTTACCCATTTCGTAGTGAAAATGGGAGCATATGACCATGGATTTTGTTTCAGGACTTTCTCATTCTCTAGGAGGTAAAGATGTAATTTGGGTCATTGTGGACTGGTTGACCAAATCAGCCTACTTTTTCTATTCAAAGTGGGTACATCCACGGAGAAGCTCACGGAGATATATGTGCGCCAGATAGTCAGATTGTACAGTGTTCCTATGATCATACTCTCTGATCGGGATAGTCTCTTCACGTCCACTTCTGGAGGAGTTTGCGGCTAGCTTGGGCACTCAGCTCAAGTTCAGTACTGCATATCACCCTCAGACAGACGGGCAGTCGAAGAGGACTATTCAGACTCTCGAGGATATGCTACGCACCTGTGTTTTAGATCTTGGAGGTTCTTGGGAGGGTAATCTTCACTTGGTAGAGTTTTCATACAACAACAACTACCAAGCCAGTATCGAGATATCACTGTTTGAGGCATTGTATGGATGGAGATGGCGTACTCCGTTATCATGGGATGATGTTGGTGAGAGAGATTTATTGGGACCAGAGATGGTAGTAGATACAGCCGAGAAGGTGAAGCTCATCAGGGATAGACTTCGAGTGGCACAGGACAGGCATCGGCATTGGGCCGATAGCCACCGGAGACCTTTGGAGTTTGAGGTATAAATTTTGTTTTGCATTGCTTGTGATGGATTATTTGTTTTGTTAGAGTGCTAAAGTTGTGTATCGTGCTAGGTTGGTGGTCTGGTTTTCTTGAGGATTTCTCTAACACATGGTACGATTCATTTCGGTGGAGGCAGAAAGCTTAGTCCGCGATTCATCGGACCTTTCAGTATTCTTGAGAGGGTCAGTGCAGTTGCATATGGACTAGACTTACCACCTGTATTTGAGGGAGTGCACAATATGTTTCACGTGTCACAGCTGAGACGATATATGGTAGATCCCAGTCATGTGTTGGATCACTCGGAGATAGAGGTGGGCCCTACTCTTAGCTATCTAGAGCAGCAAGCTGAGATTCTGGATCGGAGAGAGAAGGTGCTAAGGAACCAGACAATTCCTTTGGTACGTGTCGCGTTGAGGCATCACTCGCCAGGAGAGAGTATCTGGGAGCGAGAGGCCGAGATGCACGAGCGATATCCATATATGTTCGAGCCGTGAGGTATAATTCTTTCTTGCATTGTATTATTTGCTTTTGGTAGTTAGTTTCTTCCTTAATTTTGAGGACAAAATTTTTCTAAGGTGGGTAGGATTGTCACCCTCATATTTTCAATCAAGGGTAGTTTGGTAATTGACACGGGTATTTTTAAATTTAGAATTTATTATATTTAAATATTATGCATGTGTGATTAATTATTTGTTATATTATTTATTTATTATTAGATGCTAGATTATTTTGGACTTGTGTAGTGGAACTAACTAATTTAATTAGATGCATGAACCCAACATTTTAGTTTTGTTTAGATTGAGCCCAAGAATTAGGCCCATGTATTAGGAGGATGGATTAATTAGTGAAACCAATAGACTAGAACCTCCCCCCTTAATTAATTTCTTCATGAGAGGCCCCAAGGGATATTTTGGATATTTCACATAGCTTGAGAGAGGGGTATATGGCCGGCCATTAGAGGGAGGAGAGAGAGAGTCTCTCATTTTATTTTCCATTGTGATTAGATCTATATTTTTTTCCTTTCCAAAATTTCTTCATTCCTCCACTAATTTCTTCACAAATTCCTTCCTTGTTTCTCAATTGAGGCTACTAAAACAAGAATCTTCAAAAAGAAAGCAAGGATCTACAAGAAGGAGGCCAAGGATCTACAAGGAGGAGACTACTTTCCATATTTAGTGATTTTTATTGGAAATCCATCTCCCAATAGGTACATTTTAGTTTTTCCTCTTGTAATAGGTTCTAAATCTAATATTTAACCATGAGAAATCACTCCACATGCATAGGTTACCTATAAGAATTGGTTTTAGGTTCATAGGAGACCTATAGTGGAATATATGTATTTTTGTGTCAATTTTGGAAGAATTCTGAGATTGGCACATGTGGTATTTGTCAATTGGTCAAATAGATCACTATGACATCTGATTGCTTATTTGTGACTAGTGTCGTATCCACAATTGGGTACTTGTAGGCCGTATCTCGTCAATTTGGCGATATGGGTTAATTTTGGAGGTTTTCCTCCGACACGGAGATTTGTACATATCAATTCTTGACACGGATACGTAGTTGTTATTATTATTGTTCGTATTAGTCATGATTAGTATTCTAGACTTGCTCGTGTCCTTCGGGATACGTTTGGTTATGTGGTGGAGCCGTATCGCAAGCGTATCATAGAATTATTGTGATAAAGGTGCGGTGCACTCCACGTGTTTGGTGTATTGCTCTTAATTCTATATATACTTGTGTATATATACATGTTTTATGATATATATATATATATATATATATATATATATATGAGTATGTACCTATATTGTATAGTATACATAAGTGTATATAGCTATATTTATATTTATGTGTAAGTATATCCATATGTGTATATATATATATATATATATATATATATATATATATATATATATATATATATATATATATATATATATATATATATATATATATATATATATGTGTGTGTGTGTGTGTGTGTGTGTGTGTGTGTGTGTGTTTATATATTTGTGTGTGAGTGTATATATGTATCTATATACATATATAGATGGAGGTACTTATATATATGTGTGTGTGTGTGTGTGTGTGTGTGTGTGTGTGTTTATATATAGATATATAACAGTTATATAGATGTATTGCTCTTAATTCTATATGTACTTGTGTATATATACATGTATGTTATATTTTTTAATATATCTATTCTACTATATAATGCCAAAACTAGGCTTCACCGTGAAAAAATTTCGTTCCAAAAATACCCTTCATTACATTTCAATATGTATTAACGTTGATAAGGATATCTAAGTAATTAAAAACAGTAATTAAATACGTATTAAATATATGTATGCATGCATGAGGCAACTTAGGGAATGATAGTTAATAAAACAAAGATATGCATATATGCAAAGTAGGTAGTTTGGAGAATAAAATAAAAGTTAATAAAGAATGCATGCAAAGTAGGCACATGAACCCAAGAGATAAGAGAAATCTTTCCTATTCCTGTCATTTAATTTCTTCCAACTTTCATGCTCCTGCCTATTATATTTCCACCTATAATAAAATTAAGAAATTGTCGTTTGCTCTTTTAATAAACTATTTTTTTTCCAACTAATATGAAATACCTGCAACGCACATGCGTATATACTAGTATATATATATATATATATATATATATATATATATATATATATATATATATATATATATATATATATGAGTATGTACCTATAGTGTATAGTATACAAAAGTGTATATAGCTATATCTATATCTATGTGTAAGTATATCCATATGTATATATATGTGTGATTGTATATATATATATATATATATATATATATATATATATATATATGTGTGTGTGTGTGTGTGTGTGTGTGTGTGTGTGTGTATGTGTATGTGCTTATATATTTGTGTGTGAGTGTATATATGTATCTATATACATATATAGATGAAGGTACTTATATATATATATATATATATATATATATATATATATATATATATATATATATATATATATATATATAATAGTTATATTGATGTATATATGTTTATGTGAGTTGTTGTGTATGTATATATGTTTATATGAGTTGTTGTGTATGTATATGTATTTATGTCTGATCTATACATATATGTGCCGAGAGAAGATTGATATATTACATATATAGATTGATATATATATATATATATGAGTATATATGTATATATGTATGTGTGTAGTGTTTATGGTGGCATGTTGTGTGCATTTGGTTGTATGGGTTAGTGAGTGGCAGGGTGTGAGCTCGAGGCAGTTGCACTTGAACTGCAGTAGCCATCAGCTTTGCAATACCACAACACAGTTTTATTATGTGCACAGTAAAATTCAGAAAAAAGGGAATAACCTCAGTGCAGTATTCAGCTGAAGACCAACTGAGCATTGAAGAGCACATCAACATAGGAAGCACTACAGCTAGATGGAGGCCCTGTGCAGTCAGCAAATAGGGTTCAACAGCTCCCATATTGACATGTACACTGTAGTTTAGTAACAATAAGGGGACATTGCACAGTGCAAACCAAGTAGAGCAGTAGCAGCCTGTGCAGGCAAATTCCCACACTACAGCACAATGTCAGCAAGAGGGGGAGACATTGAGCAATTCCACAGGGAACATCAGAGGTATAGAGGTGCATTCGTGCACAATAGCCAGTGAAGGAGAGTATCAACACCGTGTCAGTATCAGTTCAATTCAGGTATCCATTCTATATCAGTGGGTTAGTGGGTTGTAGATAGTTAGTTTGTTAGTATATAGTTTATATATATATATATATACATGTTAAGTTAGATAGATATGTATACTAGTATGTAATATGTTAGTAGTTAGTTATATTAATATAGTTAGTACTTGAGGTATTATATATATATATTAGCTATACTCAATAGGTTTTTGAAATTACCTTAGGATACCAAGGTAAAGTCAAGGTAAGGGGTCGATACCAAGGTATTGGGTTTGGGTATCAAGATAGGTAGTGTGATACGCATTGGTGTAAGGCCAAGGTATCCTAATTTTTTTGTTTGGTTAAACTGCTATATGTTTGACTTGTATATGTATACAAATTACTATTTTTATATATTGAAACTTGCGTATCCTAAGATGCAGCATTTTACTGTGTTTTATAGTATCTTAGATTAGTTAGTATATCTTATTTTCATAGTATATCGACCTAGTATCCTAGTGTTAGACTCTTACAACCTAGAATTAGCCGGTTTGACTTTGAAATGGCTTTATGACTTAGAATTGCATCAACTTAACTTATTTTTATTACTGAACCTTGTATTGATGCAACATACCATATATAGGTCTGTGTGACTCCAACTTGGTCATCGAGAGACACACCTTGCTCAGGACTTCAGGCGAGTACATTTTCCTGATAGTTTTTATTCATAATAGTGTATATATGCATGTTCTAGAATTGTGTACTTGATTCCGACACATTGATTTTACGAACTTATACTACATGGATCCCATCAGGAGATGTTATCCCCTACCGTATTATGTGGGTACTCCGTTGCATGTATTTCATCGTGTACATTGGGTATTGATTTATATTTCGTGTTCACATACTGCTCTGTTCAGTGTGCTTATTCGTATACACATACTGCTCGTGTTCAGTGTGATTATATTCGTGTACACCCACTTCTCGTGTTCAGTGGTCATATTCGTATTTGTAGCGTATCGTGATTGGATCCATTGGTATTAGTTGGGGATGGGTGTAAGCACCCTAATTTTTTAGAATTTAATATTTTTGGTATACTGAATTTTTTGATTAAGAGAATTTTTTATTTTATTTTTAGCTAGTTATAATATATAATATAATTGAATTTATCATTATGTGTATTTAATTAATTATTAATATTATACAAAAAATATATTTTTGGGTGTAAAACTATTATTAGTGCATTGTGTAATTTTTCTGGAATTTATTAAGGTCCAAAACTATTTTTAAAAGGCCATGCACCTATATATATAAAGAAAAGAAAAGAAAAATAAATAAATTTAAACACAAACCCATTAATCCTAACCCTACCCATCAACCCAAATCCAAACCCAAACCCAAACCCATTAAGCTAAATCCTAACTAAAATTACCCTCCCCACGTATACAGTAAACCACCCCCATCCCTCCTTGTAGAAGCATGAAAATTACGCTGAAGAGTTATACGCAGCATTTCAGTGCTGGGCAGCATAAAATATCACTTCAGAGCCGTCGGCGTACAACAGAGCTTTCTCGCTAAGCACATCGTAAAATATAAGCTCAAGGACTATCCGCGTAATGCAGTATGTCCAGGCTGCTTCAGCGTAAAAAGGGTGTTATACCGTCTTAATGGCGTAAAACTCATCTGCTTTTAATGAAGCATAGAAGTGTACGAGGAACGCTTCGAATTCCTCGAATGAACCGGTCAAATCATACAGTGAACCTAACGTCTGACTCCTGACAAAGAGTACTGCACGACTACCCAGACGACGGCTGTAATGATGGCGCGGCACAGCGACCCATACCGTCGTTTAGTAAAGTTTCCCTGATACAAAGTGCTTTTACGCATACAAGGGAATACGCTGCCTAGTTTTACACAGGAAGATATGAGCTTTTTACGCTCCGCAGAAGACAAACAGACTGCCACATCAAAAGCTGCTCATTCGTACAGAGCTCGAGGCACGTCTCTGTATTTAATGCTCAGAATGGTGGCAGATCTCCGAAGCACGTCTCTGCATTTAATGCTCAGAATGATGGCAGATCTCCGAGACACGTCTCTACATTTAATGTTCGGAATAGTGGCAGATCTTCGAGACACGCCTTTGCATTTAATGCGCAGGATGGGGGCAGATCTCTGCATTTAATGCAAGAGGTTTGATTATATCTCCAAAGGCTGGGCAAACCATAATTTCGACTAATACGTCCACATCATCACTTTTGCACATTACGCCATCAGGCTATTTTCAGCTATGGGAGCACGCTGTACGCTATCTCCTTAGAATACGCCATCAGGATATTTTCAGCTATGGGAGCACGCCGTACGCTATCTCCTTGAAATATGCCAACTCGGACTACATTTGCATTGGTGCGTATTAAGGATTTGGTCTAGAATTCGCTCAAGGCCTCAGTCAAGGAAGGAGGATCAGCTATCTTCTACGCTATATCCCCATCTATGCAGCATCAGGCTTCTACGCCTACCCGGCCTCTATGCCAGTTTGATAAACTATTTGGCTTCTACGCCATGGTGACAGTTATTGGCTTCTACGCCAACCTTTTCTACGCGAGGGATAACTACCTACGTGGCTTTTATGCCGTGATCTTCGCAGCAGTTATACGCATTATCTCTTAATGGGATACACGTCACACGCAGATTCAGAAGATCATTTATACGTGGGTAACGGTTATTGTAACCATCGCGTAAAAGGTGCCATATTCTCCACTACCTAGCTTCTACGCCGATTGGATGGTTACTGCCACTAAAACTTTATAAATAGAGACCTCTATCGACAGAGGTCCAGGGGGAAAAAGGTCAAAAAAAATTGAAGAGCAAGGTCGAAAAACTCCAGAGTCGAAAAGTCTTTGAGAAAGAAGAATCCAGAGCTCAGACGGAGAGTAGTGATCAACGATTTTGGCATCGAGCATCCACTCCCTCCTGCAATCTGTGAAGCATCTCCTTCTCTTACGACACTTCTTCATCATCGTGTGGCCCAAGGGATAAAGTGATCGACTGCAGATCAGACTCCTATAGCAATATTTATCCAGATTAAAAATTTGTACTTGACATCCTCGTATAGGATTAATTGTACTTCTTGTTTGTAAACCTAAGAAAGGGTTTTGTATAAACCTAGTTTTATTTCTTCCATTTATTATCAAACACAATATGGCGACTCTGCTGGAGAAGTCTTTCTCTTCTGAGGAGAAAGCAATTGCTCAACACAATGCGGTATCCGTAGGATCCATGAAGCAGACCTTGGTCGTCCAGTTCGACCAGTCTGCCTATGAAGATATGCTTCGAGCAGAGGGTAGCTCTCACTCTCTCTCTGTTCAAGACAACATGAAGCTGCGTAGGGTCTGGATGCCCAGGACATCCCCTACCATTCCTGCCGACTATCCGATCTCTCCGACCGACCAGGTTGTAGCTGCACAACCTTCGCGCTCCGCGCATAAAACTATGTCTCCCGTCCGTGACGTGGCAGACAAAACTTCGGACAATACCTCAGTGCTAGTCCAGAAGTCTACTCCGTGCCCCGCGCATAAAACTTTGTCTCCCGTCTGTGACGTGGCAGACAAAACTTCGGACAATGCCTCAGTGCTAGTCCAGAAGTCTACTCCGTGCTCTGCGCGTAAAATTCAGTCTCCCGTCTGTGACGTGGCAGACAAAATTTCTGATAATGCCTCAATGCCAAATCAGAAATTCAAAACGCGCTCCGTGCGTAAAAATACATCTGCCCTCCTTGGAACAGCAGATGGTCCCTGCAATCTACGTAAGGGAAAATAAGTGGCCGAATTCTCAACTTCTCGGCCTTTACGCCAGCAAGCGAAGAATCTGCCCGCTCTCCAGATTACGCGAAAAGTTGATGGCCGATTGAGGACTTCCTCAGTTTTATGCCAACCTGAGCAGAGGTCCAAATTATGCCGGGTCAAGCCCCTCAGCGTAAAGAAAGCCCAGTTTACGGAAAGACACACTCCCCAGGGATCATCCGCTACCCAGATGGCCAACCTGTTATATACGGGTGGCACAGGGAGAACTATGGTTCCCAATATCCGCATGCCGACTGATGTAAACAGGAGTAACAGGCCTTCTTCCTCTTATTCTTTCGTTAATTCTCCTGACTTGCGTGAATTCCTGATCCAGAAACGCAAAGACAGGAGTCATAACCAGGATTCAGTTCCCATAACTGTCAAACGTAGGGAGATTATGTGGGAATATGCGTCAACATCTAATGTCGTCATGACATATGGGCCACATGAAGATTCTGTCTTTATTGTTCCTCCAACTCGCGACGACCAGCATCCAATAGTCTTCGGTCGCATGCAGAGCAGACCGATTGTACAAGAAGAATTTCGCGAGTCTGAGGGTGGCAAAATGCAAATCCACAGGTATAACCCACAAGCTTTGAAGGTTATACAAAGCATGGGTTATGATTTGAAGTTGAAACAAGGTCTCAACTACGGAAAAGGCAGACGAACACCGTTGTATGGTAATTCTTACTGTCAACAAGCTCGTTTTGGGTTGGGGTATAATGCATCTCCTGCGAACTCCAAACCTTCAGAGTCTATTCCTGTACAACCAGAGGCAGGACCTTCTAGATCAACTTCTGTAGACAAATGCCACGATATGTCTGAGGGTAGCCTACCTCGACAAAATAAGGCAGCATCCAAAGCTGGGGGTAGAATTCCCTCGGAATCCGAAGAGGATGTGACGATGACGATCTTCCTGGAAGACTATAAGACTCAGGCATCGGGAGCCCGAAGGCCAAAAAGGACTTTTTCCTTCAATGAAGATGACATCATTGAAATCTTCAATATGTTGATGAAGGAACACGAACTTCGGCTACCCAACATCAGATATCCTGAAAGGGCTGGCAAAGTCGATGACCCAGATTATTGTCTCTTCTATCGGTACACTCATCACCCCACAAAGGCGTGCTATGTACTGAAAAGGAGAATCCAGGAGTTGATCGACGCCAAAGTCATCACTTTGCATCTGTGAACGAGTGGACGATCACTGCAAATTGATTTCACTTTTAAAGTGACAATTTTGATCCTTCAAGAAAATACTGAATGATGAATCCCTAAAGTTTCCTCAGTGGATTCTTCAGGTCTATCCCCACTCAGGAAAATCACTCCACGGTAAATTTTTTGAACATGAGTTCACGTCCATATTACCTTTGAACTATTATCTAAATATTTCTTTATTTCCCCAGTCGAGTTTGTCAAGTTTATATTATCTCTGAACAAACCTTCCTGGTTCGGCTATAGATTATCATGTTTTTATATTACCTCTGATATCGGTTGTCATCTCAACTTAGCACCCGTACTTAACTCTAAGTACGCCAGTGGTGTTAAGTCCACAAAAACTGCCATGTCCATATTACCTCTGAGCAGATGTATACCTCCATCCCCAATGGAGTCACAACTCAAAAGATTGTCTTGTTCATATTACCTCTGAACAAACTTTTCGAGTTTCTGGCTATCGATTATCATGTCCATATTACCTCTGATATCGGTTGTCATCTCAAGTTAACAACCGTACTTAACTCTAAGTACGCCAGTGGTATTAAGTCCACAAAAACTGCCATGTCCATATTACCTCTGAGCAGATATATACCTCCATCCCCAATGGAGTCACAACTCAAAAGATTGTCATGTTCATATTACCTCTGAACAAACTTTTCAAGTTTCTGGCTATCGATTATTATGTCCATATTACCTCTGATATCGGTTGGCATCTCAATTTAGCACCCGTACTTAACTCTAAGTACGCCAGTGGTGTTAAGTCCATAAAAACGACCATGTCCATATTACCTCTGAGCAGATGTATACCTCCATCCCCAATGGAGTCACAACTCAAAAGATTGTCATGTTCATATTACCTTTGAACAAACTTTTTGAGTTTCTGGCTATCGATTATCATGTCCATATTACCTCTGATATCGGTTGTCATCTCAACTTAGCACCCGTATTTAACTCTAAGTACGCTAGTGGTGTTAAGTCCACAAAAACTGCCATGTCCATATTACCTCTTAGCAGATGTATACCTTCATCCCCAATGGAGTCACAACTCAAAAGATTGTCATGTTCATATTACCTCTGAACAAACTTTTCGAGTTTCTGGCTATCGATTATCATGTCCATATTACCTCTGATATCGGTTGTCATCTCAACTTAGCACCTGTACTTAACTCTAAGTACGCCAGTGGTGTTAAGTCCATAAAAATTATTATGTCCATATTATCTCTGAGCAGATGTATACCTCCATCCCCAATGGAGTCACAACTCAAAAGATTGTCATGTTCATATTACCTCTGAACAAACTTTTCGAGTTTCTGGCTATCGATTATCATGTCCATATTACCTCTGATATCGGTTGTCATATCAACTTAGCACCCGTACTTAAGTCTAAGTACGCCAGTGGTGTTAAGTCCACAAAAACTGCCATGTCCATATTACCTCTGAGCCTCCATTCCCAATGGAGTCACAACTCAAAAGATTGTCATGTTCATATTACCTCTGAACAAACTTTTCGAGTTTCTGGCTATAGATTATCATGTCCATATTACCTCTGATATCGGTTGTCATCTCAACTTAGCACCCGTACTTAACTCTAAGTACGCCAGTGGTGTTAAGTCCACAAAAACTGCCATGTCCATATTACCTCTGAGCTGATGTATACCTCCATCCCCAATGGAGTCACAACTCAAAAGATTATAATGTTCATATTACCTCTGAACAAACTTTTCGAGTTTCTGGCTATCGATTATCATGTCCATATTACCTCTGGTATCGGTTGTCATCTCAACTTAGCATCCGTACTTAACTCTAAGTATACCAATGGTGTTGAGTCCACAAAAACTGACATGTCCATATTACCTCTGGCAGGACTCGTCCTAAATCTATTATTTGCACTCTCGTGCGCAAGAAGTAATAGGTCCACAAAAAAATTCCCCTGTGGAATGCCCGCAATGGGAAACAAAATATTCACGTCCATATTACCTCTGAACTACGTCTCTCCACAATACCCACAGAGTCTATATTACCTCTGTCAGGATTTGTCTCAAACCTATCACTTGCACTAATATGCGCAAAAAGTAATAGGTCCACTAAGAATCCCCCAGTGGGATATCCTCAAAAAATATGGTATCATACTACGTCCATATTACCTCTAGTACGATGTCCAAAATTCGTGCAAACAATCATAAAAAAATGAGGGGCTCTTATATGATTGTAAATCGCGCTTACAGATTAGCCAAGCCTAATGAAATTCTTATGGCTACTATCAACTACAAAAATCCCGAAGAAGTATAATATTGGATCTCCTTCGTTAAATGGAGTATGGCAAAGATCTTATTCTGACGATACCATGCACAAAGGTTAGCTGAATCATATTCTATCAGATTCATGTGACCTCCGAATAGATATCCTTAACTAATTTATAAATCTATCATGTTAATGATACCTCTGATAGTGTTTAATATACAAATTTAGTTGGATTCTTTCAGGTTCATGTTAACTCTGAATAGATTTACATTCAGCAAAACCTTAATGAAAGAATGTCATGTTAATGATACCTCTGATATTACTTTTGCCCTAGCCTATCATTTATATTCCAAAATGATGGGTCCACAAAGTCAGACAAAAGCCTCTTTATTATTCCCAGAAAGAGCAAAAGTACATAGAAAAGCAAAAAAAGTACATCATTTGGGGGGAGCAGTTAAGTCACGAATCTGCTGCACCAGAGCAACCATTCTCGCATCCCTGGAGTTCAAGACGTCAGCGCGAGCCCGCTCCAACCTGGCCGCATCATTGTTCAAAGTAGATAGCTCGGACCGAGCATTTACAAAACCTGCATGGATGACACCCACATGTGTCAGGTTCTGCTGAGAAGTCTCTATTCGATTCTTCAGCACATCTCGAGATACCGACAAAGAGAGAGCCTCCTCCTCTGCCCGAGCGAGTTTATCTTTTATTCTGCGTACCCTTGCTATCTTTTCCTCATATTCGGCTTTGCACTGAGTTAGCTGGAGAATGACATACTCCAATTCGTTACGCTCCTGATCCATCTCCTGCTGCTGTTCCTGGACGGATTTGTCCAGAGCTTTCATTTGCTCAGCAAGCTCTGCAGTTAGGGAGTCATACCTAGCTTGAACGAGACCGTCAATGCTGCCTCGAGATAGCTGCAAAAATTCGTTAATGGATTGTTCCAAACCATTAACTATCTACTCCAGGGTATCAGCTCTCCCAGTGTCGTCGAAATCTCTGATCGATACTATCGCGAACTGAGAGGACCTCCTCAGTGCCTCGAAGCCTAGATTCTTCTCCAACACCATCGATATCAGCATTTTCAATATGGTATAGAAGATACTAGTGTATTGCTCAGTCAGCATGGCTAGATCCGAATGGACGCTGGGAGTGGCTGCAATATTAGCAAAACTCCCTCCAGGAATGGCCGCAGACGATGTTGCCACAATTGTTGCCTCAATAGATGGTGTGACAAAAGAAGATGCGCCAACAACAGACGAAGTGGCCGGCGTACTCAAAGGAGGTATTGTCGTAACGATAGACTCATCCTCCTCTCGAGATAGCGGAACTGTTTCAGGCGAGCCGGCACCAAAAAATGTCTCCTCTTCGAAATCGGGCACCTCCATGTCATCGCCAGGAGCTGAAACAGAGCCAAAAGGCGCGTCAATACTGCCCTCCCCGTAGATGTCTTCCCCTGAAAAGAAGACAAAAGAAAGTTAATATCAAAATGATGTTAATTTTTCTAAAAATAGGCGTAAAGACGACATTTACCCATGGCCGATGCTATGTATGTCGCATCTGCAGCCAGTACAGCTAAATTATTTCTTAATGATGCTAAGCAAGCTGTCATACCTGGAGAAGAGGGTGTGTCAATGGATACTGGCAGGTACTCCTCCAGGTGTTCACCGAGATCCACTCGAGGCTTATTGGGTGGAATCTCGCTGGGTATACTTACAGACGCGGCAGGAATTTCTTCTGTTGCTGATCTGGATAAAGATATCCTTATTTTGCTCGGCCTCGAAGGCGATCTCGTACCACTACCTGAAGCGGTAGCAGCCCCGAGGAAAGATTCTTCGGTACTACCAGCCGGAATCGTAGAGGTTCCCTCTCTAAAAGGCGAGGAACCTCTAATCGAAGAATTATCCCCAACAGGGGAAACGACAGGTTCACTACTAGGAACCTCAGGGTGGGGAGTCCTGACAGGACGACTAATCATCTTCTTCTTTTTCTTGTGAGGGGAAGTCTCCTTCAGAACAGGAGCCCTTCGCTTACCAGAGATAACCAGAGGCCCTGTAGGCGGAGGTATTTTGCCTCTCGGTACTGTCAACAAAGGCTCGTCTGGATTGACAGAATCTTCACCCTCGTCAGAAGAAACTATGGAAATTTCGTCTCTCCCTGCAGACTTAGAAGAGGGCATCCTAAAACTTCCATGCATATCAAAATTGTGATGGAAGGTATTGGTTGCCACAAAAAACTGGGTATACGAGTGAAGAATGCGCAACTCCATGGAGAGAGAAGTCGCTGGTATAGTGAAAGCTGCTTCAGTGCTGCCCATTATAAAGTACCACCATCCTCTCGCTCCATCGATAAGTCCACCCCTGGACTTGAAGATGGTGACGGCATTGCCCACATGCAATTGGTCATACCCGAATTGCCTGGCGAACCGACTAGGCAGGTAGGGCTCCAAGAAGCAATGGTCTTCACTTCTGTACAATAAATGGAAAGGTCTAATACAGACCAACCAATAGAAAGCTTCAGGAGAAAGAACGGTCTTCCCTTCACTGAAATCTTGAAGACCCGTCCCCTATTGATTGAGATGTACAGTAGGGACGGTGCAGAAGAGCTTCCAGCTGTGAGCAAAATTTAACGCTCGCCGACAGTCTAAAACTGTGGTCACGTTCCAAGTGGAGTTCTTATAGTTCAAAAAGAAATTACTCCCCAAACTACTGCCAGAGCCAGGAGACATCACTCTGGGGTTATGAAGAATTAACCATCCCATCAGATATAGGTATGGTAATTCTACCCTGGGAAAGCTATCACGCCGGGTTTCATCGGCAAGCAGCCCATCGGTCATGGCTCTCAAGCCAGCTTGTATCCGGCATACCATGGCAGAAAGCAAGCCCAGTCTTGCCCCGAACACCAAACATACTGCAGGCCATAAGGTGTTATGGTGGATGCGATCCGAAGAGGTAATACAGGGTACTACCAGTCGGTATAGCCATATGGAGATGAAGCCAGCCAGTTGAGCTTCCTTGGACAGAGGCCTACGGCAATGCCTTAAATAACTATAGGCCTTAGTGCCTGCAGGATATCTCCCTATCCCTTCGTCGATAATCTGATCTGAAGCCCCAGCGTCTTCCATAAGATCATCGACTACCTGAGCACTAAGTACGCTCAGAAAGCTCAAAGCCCTATCCCTGCTATCCGCAACTTTGTCTGGCTTAGCGTTTCTAGCCTGGTGGAAGAAGAGATAGGACGCCCACTTGTTGGTATGGGCCAAATCACAGGGCTCATTGTAAAAGGTGGTGCACGCTAAATAGTGGCACATCAGCTCCTGGTATACTGCCACCACCCGAAGGTCTGTATCCCCTAGCTCCCGGTTTGTGGGAACATACTCTTCATAAGGAGTATCCCCTATTGGCAGTCTTAAAATCTCTGCCATTTCGTGAAGGGCCAATCCCAACTCCCCCAGTAGAGTGGCGAAAGTCCCAGTGAGCGAGATATATCGCTCCATCAAAGCCAGAAACAGGTTGGGGTTGAGAGGTAACCCAACATTGGTGGCACTCACAGATGCGTACAGACCAATGCTCTCCATCTCCATCTGAAAGTTCTTCAGGGCCCAGTCAGCTAAATGAACCCATCAAAGATTCATGGGGGTAAGCCACCCATTGGTCCGAGGATTAACCTTTTGGTATACTCCTCTATGCCCCATGAAGTCATTGCAGAAAGTCGATAATTGGACTGGCTGGAATGGTGCAGTTTCCTCACTCGGGACAACGCCCGAAAATAATCCCCTGAAAGGGACGACTGGACCAGAAGGGCGGCTCACAAACGACCCTTGGTCGGATCCTTTATGGTGAAATATCTTCCGCGGCAGGCCGTGAAGATCGGGAGTCAGAGTCTATGACATCCTCCTGGGATGCGTGGCATGAAAGAATGCCTAGATGGGATAATCTCTCAGCATCTTGGGTAGATACAACACCAAGCCCCCGGTAGGAAAAACCCAGTTCTCTTTCTTGTGCTTCGTCTGGGATTGTTTGTCAATCATATCCCCGAAGAGAAAAGCCAATTTTATATATTGTGCCCCGTCTATAGACGTTAGGGGCTCTCTGTTTATCATGCTCAATAGCATTCGCTCTCCTTGAGACGATATCAGGGTCCCCCTTCCTTCAGGATATTGGGGTCTAGAAATGGGAAATGTTACGTGGGACAAATCCTCCTGGTAGTTGGAATGCAGCATCCCGGCAGTAGAACCCATCACCTCAGCCAACGGAGACATATGCATATTAACTACAAAGTACAAGAAAAATACGTCAGTTCCTATACTAGACCTCACAATCTTGCAGCATATGCCGAAGATCAACAGTCTGTGCTTTTACACCAAGACTGTAAATGTTTTGGATAATATAAACGATAAAAGATTTGATGAATACGGAAAATAAGGTCTTGTACGAAGACCCGCCCTTCTTTTATGTTTACAAACAAGATTGTACATATTTGATCCTACACGAGGATGTCTAAGTACAATTTATTTAATCTGGGTGAATATTGCTATAGGTGTCTGATCTGCAATCGATCACTTTAGCCTTTGGACCCCACGATGTTGAAGAAGTGCCGTGGAAGACAGGTAGCAGCTTCGAAGGTTGCTGAAGAGGGTGGATGTCCGATGCCAAAGTCGTTGATCCCTTCTCTTTACCTGAGCTCTGGACTCTTCTCTCTCTCTCTCTCCAATTGGTCGACCTATATCTGATCGTTCGATCAATCCTTCGAAGCGTATTTTTTTTATGCTTCTACAGTAAAAACTTGACTTTTTACGCTAGAGTCTCATTCCAAGGCATAAAATTCAAGATTGGCAGTATACACAAAAAATTCGACAGTCTGTGTTTTACGCCAGATTGCCAAAGCCTGAGTTATTACACCAGAATTTACATCCAGAGCGTAACACTCAAAATTTATAGTATACGCCAATTTTTGACAGTCAAAGCTTTTACGCCAGACTGCGAAAATATGGAGTTTTTATGCTGACACATTAGAAATGTGGGCGTAAAAGATGAAACATCTCTGTGCATCATCTTCCTCAGAGAGGCTATCAGCACAGGAGATGACCTAGCACTTACGTACAACGCTTGCGAAGGGTTTTCTTCGTTCTTCTCGTCCCAAAAAGCCTTACCTATAACGCCCGGTGCACAGCTCATCGGTAGGACACTTCGTTCAGAGCGAGGCTCGCCCTGCCCGATGGAAGTCGCTCTTGCTTGGGCAGAGGAGCGAGAAGAGGAGGCAGCCTTCTTTCCCTTAGAGGAGGAGATTGGTTTTGGGGCCATTGCTAAGAACTCAGAATGCCCAGAGAGGAAACGAAGAAAAGAACTCGAAGAGACGAAAGCTTTCTTTTGCAAAAGACAGATAAAGGGTCTTCTTTCTGAAAGCCTTGGGATATATATAGAGTTCGGATGGACTCCTCGAATCCCTAACCAAATCCGATATATAATATTCGGTTATGATTGGGGACTACGTCAGCCTATTACTCAGGGAAGGCGGACAATAAGCGAATTAAAAAAAAATTCGTGCAAATCAGATTCGTGGTTTTACGCCAAGGAGCTTTTACGCTCAACAGCTACAAATCTACGATTTTACGCTCACAGGCTATAAGTCTAAAATTTTACGTCCGGATGCTTTTATGCTCGGTAGGTTTTACGCTCGAGAGGCTACAAACCTACGACTTCATGCTCAGAAGCTACAAATCTATGATTTCACGCTCAGTAGCTTTTACGCTCAGAAGCAACAAATCCATAACTTCATGCTCGGAAGATTTTCTTTTCAGAGGCTACAAATCTACAGTTTCTACACCCGGATGCTTTTATGCTCAGCAACTTTTATGCTCGAGAAGCTACGAACTTATGATTTTATGCTCATCCACATTTACAGATCTATGACTTTCCGCATATCTGAGAATATGCAGGCCAAAATATGCGTATATCTGAACCATTCTCAAAGATGGCCACTTGCAAGGGTTCATGCAGAAGATGCTCCTTCTTGGCCTCAAAATATCCCAAGTACCCAAAGCATACAGAGTTCAGCATTGAAAATGATTCTTCTTCTTAGGTCGGTTGGAAGTTCAAAATCCAGCTTGAATATTTTCTCTACAGTTCACGATGGCGACTCAGTTTTGACAGCCATTTCTCGCCCTGTTTTAAGGGATTTTCGAGAAATCATTCTTGAAGATGATGGTTTGGACAAAAATTCTCCTTATCAGAGAAGTGACAGTTCAGAATTCTACGCAGTTCCTCATTCCTAATAGCAGGACAGTTCGAATATTCGACTTAAATGCTAAAACGACTTTTCGTGCATCTTCAGTTATGCGTAAAAGACAGAACGGGACCAAATAATCTTTCTATCAGAGTCAGCATAAGGTTATCCAGACATGTCGAAGCTACACATATTCAGACTTCATCATAGCAAAATATATGGCAAAATAATCAGATGCACAGAAGAAGACGATTTTATTAAATCATGATTACATATGAAGGAAATCCCGTCTACAAAGGGTTTCTCATTTTTATTTAGGATCACACCAAGAGTCTGTTCTGCCAGGTTCTCATATTGGTGGAGATCTTCTTCGGTCTTCTTCAGCAGTTAGTCGGTTTTTGCGACTGATTAACAAGAAAATGATTAATGGCGGGAGGATGCAAAACTCGGCCTACCTAAATTATTCAGAGCCCATCCTCTATACGCTATGACAGATTGAGTTAAGATTTTAGACCCAACTCAATACTGGAAGACATGACTAGTTTGTCCCTCGTCCACGAACGACAGAAGAAAATACATCTTGCAAGCTGTTTGGTCAAATATGACCCTTCCTCTCTCCTGGACGAATCGCCATATGAAGTTGCTGATTATCCCGAGCAAAGGAAGCTATGATATCCTTCCATGATCCATCGTTGCAGATGACATTTGCTCGAAGATGCCTTCTTTTTTGGCTCCCTACATGCTAGAAGAACATGGTCTTCTTCTTCCTCAAGTCGACCCGATGAACTCCGACAATCATCTTTGTGTGGTGAATAAAATATGGGAAGAACAGGTTAACTCCTCAGCCTTTATATAGGCAAAAGAGAACACACCGAATCCTAATAAATCCCCTATAATCCGCCAAGAAATTAGCCTTCAAGAACGAGTCAGACTTGACCGTTTCATGCTTCATTCAAAGTGTTTCAAATTACGAAGAATTTGAAAACTTTGAAGGGGGTCTTGTAGAAGCATGAAAAATACGCTGAAGAGTTATACGCAGCATTTCAGTACTGGGCAGCGTAAAATATCACTTCAGAGCCGTTGGCGTACAACAGAGCTTTTTCGCTAAGCAAAGCGTAAAATATAAGCTCAAGGACTATCCGCGTAATACAGTATGTCCAGGCTGCTTCAGCATAAAAAGGGTTTTATACCGCCTTTATGGCGTAAAACTCATCCGCTTTTAATGAAGCATAGAAGTGTACGAGGAATGCTTCGAATTTCTCGAATGAACCGGTCAAATCATGCAGTGAACCTGACGTCTGACTCCTGACAAAGAGTACTGCACGACTACCTAGACGACGGTTGTAATGATGGCGCGGCACAGCGACCCATACCGTCGTTTAGTGAAGTTTCCCTGATACAAAGTCTTTTATGCATACAAGAGAATACGCTGTCTAGTTTTACACAAGCAGATGTGAGCTTTTTATGCTCCACAGAAGACAAACAGACTGCCACGTCGAAATCTGCTCATTCGTACAAAGCTCGAGGCACGTCTCTGCATTTAATGCTCAGAATGGTGGCAGATCTCCGAGGCACGTCTCTGCATTTAATGCTCAGAATGATGGCAGATCTCCGAGACACGTCTCTGCATTTAATGTTCGGAATGGTGGCAGATCTTCGAGACACGCCTCTGTATTTAATGCGTAGGATGGGGGCAGATCTCTGCATTTAATGCAAGAGATTTGATTATATCTCCAAAGGCTGGGCAAGCCATAATTTTGGCTAATACATCCACATCATCACTTTTGCACATTACGCCATCAGGCTATTTTTAACTATGGGAGCACGTTGTACGCTATCTCCTTGGAATACGCCATCAGGCTATTTTCAGCTATGGGAGCACGACGTACGCTATCTCCTTGAAATATGCCAACTCATGCTACATTTGCATTGGTGCATATTAAGGATTTGGTCCAGAATTCGTTCAAGGCCTTAGTCAAGGAAGGAGGATCAGCTATCTTCTACGCTAGCTACCCATCTATGCAGCATCAGGCTTCTACGCCTACCCGGCCTCTACGCCAGTTTGATAAACTATTTGGCTTCTACGCCATGGTGACAATTATTGGCTTCTACGCCAACCTTTCCTACGCGAGGGATAACTACCTACGTGGCTTTTATGCCGTGATCTTCACAGCAGTTATACGCATTATCTTATAATGGGACACGCGTCACACGTAGATTCAGAAGATCATTTATACTGTCACTACCACGTTCCGAAAACAGGGGTATTTTTTGACTTTTTATAATATTTAATATTATTGTAGTTACAATTAAGTAATTGCATGATAAGTATTTAATTTAAATAAATATGTGAGATGTGTATTTAAATATATGATTATATGCAGTGCCCATTTATTTTAAGCTAGTAGACTTGACCTAGAAGCCCAGTAGATGTACACCTGTCCGAATTATAGAATTTTGTATTTAATTATTTTATCTAGAATTTATTTATTGGAGATTGTAATTAATTACCGTATTTTAATTAATTATTGCGCATTGCCTTTGCTTTGATATTTGGAGCGCTATCCTGACTTTTGTCTTCCAACAATTTCACAATCTTGCCCTAGATATGCCCGCCTTCCATTCTGCTATTTTTCGCAACTCATAATTATACTCTCTGTGCATTATTTCTAGCCGCACAAAAATTATCGCGGACATTATTTAATAAATTCCTATTTTGTGTCGTTGTGCGTTCCAATCGAATTTGGAGGCAAATCTTGACCTATTTTTCGTGCGGCCCAAATTAGGGTAATATTCTATTCTGAGTCTACTTCATTATTGGTATTGATGACCTGACCTAATTTTGGCCCCATGTACTCCTAATTAATTTTAGAACACAACTTGCATTTATTTCTAATTAAATTGAGGTTACTATTTTAACCGATTCTAAAAATCCCAATTTAATTCTAGTGCCCTGCTATTTGAGCCCGTACCAAACATACAGCGCCTCCTGACCCTACAAAACACCGGACACCAAATCGCCCGCCAAATTTTCGTCATTTTATGCGTCTGTGCAAATACCCAAATTTAAGAGGGCTAATTTGCAAATTTGCATTTTTGTGTCAACACCCATTTGTTTAAACAATGAAGGAATCCCTAATATTTTTAACTAACCTCACCCTCATTCCCACATGAAATTCTCCATGACCAATCTGGACCACACCTTTAATGGGCCAATCCTAACCCTTGATTTCACTCACACCCTCTCCCTATATAATGTCATGTCACATCAAACCTAGGTTTCCCCACCTCCTCACAAGCCCCCATCTCCCTCAACCAACCGTAGGCTTCATTTTCATTTTTTTTTCTTTCCTTCTTCTTCTCTTTTTTTCTCCTTCTTCCTTTCTCCTTCATTTTTTTTTCTTCTTCTCTTCTTCTTCTTCTTCTTCTTCTTCCTTCTTCTTCTTTTTTTTGAAATCCAAAAAAGAGAGGGAAACCTTCACAACTACCTCACCACTGTGCACTTTGCAACTCCGGCCACCGATTCAGTCTCGACCCGGCCTCTTCTCCGGCCGACCCGCCGGAGGAGCCATCATTCCTCTCCCTCTGCTGTTCACCTCGGCGACCAGACTCCCCGACACCACTGCTCTACGACTCCTCCCCCTCATCCGAGCATCACCCCCCTCGAGCAACTTCCTCCGACTCCGGCAGCCTCCCTATTATAACACCCCGTTCCGCTCAAGCGGACTGCCGTCTCAAACGGCAATCGTGCAGCTGTCCCGACCTGCTTTGCCTCAAAGGAGAAGCAAAGGATATCCAGACTTGCCCCTACAGGAATTCGGCTTGGACTTTCAGAGGCTCGCTCAGACGTATCGCTCTACCGAGGCGAATTATCGCTAAGGTGGGTGGCTACGGTGAACTTGTCTTTTCTTAGCCAGCACACATAAAATCTGGAATATTTATGCTAGTCGCTAGGTGATTCACCGCCTGCATGCTAATAAATCCAACGTACCTAGCTAAGGGAATAATCCCAACTTGTACTGCTTGCTAGAACATGGAAAATGAAATACTGCTTATATTCAGACCATCGCATGCTAAGTCCCTTAACGGTTTCAACTCTCGGCTTACCTTCGGGTCCGAGCAACGTGCCTGCTTATGTTCCTTAGAAACGCATGCTTGTCTGCTTGAATATTGCATTATTTCATACAAACCTCGGAAGACTACAAAGTAGTCATTCCGTGCCTGAATGAACCCGCAAGTATTCGGGACCGTTAGGTCACCAAGGCAGTTCCCGATCCAGGGGACTGCATCATGCCAAGTAAAAGAATCAGGCTCCTGTGACAAGACTCATTCAGGTATTCGGATCTCCCTGCAAGTCTCCCTCGTGTGCGGGCTTACAGCAGCCCAGGAGACTGTGCATATCCAATAGCTAAATGAATCTCGTGTGCTCGTGTGTAAATTAATAATCGTGTTCGATCATGGACAACTTGTGCACAAGGGTATAAGTTCTGCGGACGGTGCTGGGGCACTGGCACCGATCCGATCCGGGCAAACTTCGTGTGTAGTCATCGTGTACGAACTGGATAGCTTGCAACGCATCGTGTGTTATCGTGTATTCAATATGAGCTCCTGTTGCTTGCTATCCATGTCCATGACTAGTCCATTATGGCATCAAGCCAGTGATCATCGTGTGCAATTAAACTTGTGGCTTAGTCATCGTGTGCGGATGGGATAACTTGCAACACATCATGTGTTCATCGTGTGCTCTCATTGCATGTTATCCTTATCCATGACTCTGTCCACCTCGTGTGTTTAAACTTGAACATTATAACTATTCAATGCTTGCTTGTAAAATAAAAGATAGCAAGTCATCCTCGCTTAGCGGCTATCCGCGTGCGAGTCACTGCATAGCATCAATGAATAACTTAACACCTGAACGATCATGTTATAAGAACCCTCCTGTTTGCATATGCTATGCCTCCTGAATGTTTATACTTACCGTGCTTGAATTAATCATGTTTGCCTTGGACAGGGAAGGAGAAATGGTAAGTTGGTAAGTCTCGCCGTGTTTCCTCAAACATCGCATGGCGCACTGCCCGACACGTTAGGCTATTCAATATTTGCATAAAACTGATCCTAAGGCAACTAGAAAGACAACTTAATAGTTGTGCACGGAACCTGTATTACGTGTTTGGATTTGTCGAGCAGGCGAGTAGCTTCCCCACTAGTGCATTCAATGTACTGATAATCCACCAGTTTGTATGCAGGGTGCGGGAGAACCTCGTACGGTACGGATGCCTTCAACGTGCGTGCTAAGGCGTGGACAACACTCTGAAGCAACGGTGCGTCCGGGACTGAAGCACATATACAAGACATAATATTGGAGCATCGTCTGACCATCGCCTGTACAATCATTCCACAATTGTAGCCACTTAGCACGTTTTTACTGTTTCAGAGAGAGAGGCTTGAGCGACTTGTAATCTCGGCTATACGCCGCCTGTAACACAAGTTTATATCAATAAAAGAGCTTGCTTTACTTCAACTTGTGTTTCTATGCTTCCGTTATATTTACCGACTCAGTGAACCTGTTACCGATCGCCTATGCGTTCATGACTCCACTGCACTCGGACAACCTGTGCGACTCTGTGGCTTAGAACTCTTGCCGCCAGCCAATAAACTATGGCCTTGCACGGGCGTGGATCACGCTCGTGCGGCATCACGCCCGGATGGGTTAAGCGATCGTTCCGCGGGAGCGCTGGCGAGGGTAATTCCCGCCTAGCGGGAACGGCCGATTGCCTGCGGGAGATCGGGGCATGACATATTGGTATCAGAGCCTGGCTTCTACGCCTTTGGAACTCAATTCGATATCTCTGTTTCGAAAGCTCGTTCGTGGGTTATGTGCACGCTCTCTCTCAATGCCTCGATGGGATGTTCCAACAATAAGTCTAAATACTTTCAAATGCGTTTTGAATGATATGCTTGCTTGTCTGGTTGTATGCTGCGAGTGGCCTTTGTGCCAACCTGTGCGAACCCTTGAGAGTATCGCTAGTAGCTTGTCCAATTTTCACTTACCCTAAGTTTGGTTGAATGCATCTATTCGAGGGACTCCTTGAACTAGTTCACCAACCAAGACTTAAGAAAAAGGTGAAACTCGAGTGATGAGACTTCGCTATCACTAAGCTGGTTGACGTGTTCACGCTAGAAGTGCACTTCGAAAGTGCGCACGATACAGTCTAAGCGATATGCTGATTTTGACGCTTGTGCAAGTGAATATCCAAATGAACAAGTACAAACGACTTCTCTAGGATTGCCTCAACCCTAGATTACTGCTTGTCCTTAGTAAGTCTCGAGGACGAGACTTTTTCTAAGTTGGGTAGGATGTAACACCCCGTTCCGCTCAAGCGGACTGCCGTCTCAAACGGCAATCGTGCAGCTGTCCCGACCCGCTTTGCCTCAAAGGAGAAGCAAAGGATATCCAGACTTGCCCCTACAGGAATTCGGCTTGGACTTTCAGAGGCTCGCTCAGACGTATCGCTCCACCGAGGCGAATCATCGCTAAGGTGGGTGGCTACGGTGAACTTGTCTTTGCTTAGCCAGCACACATAAAATCTGGAATATTATGCTAGTCGCTAGGTGATTCACCTCCTGCATGCTAATAAATCCAACGCACCTAGCTAAGGGAATAATCCCAACTTGTATTGCTTGCTAGAACATGGAAAATAAAATACTGCTTATATTCAAACCATCGCATGCTAAGTCCCTTAACGGTTTCAACTCTCGGCTTACCTTCGGGTCCGAGCAACGTGCCTGCTTATGTTCCTTAGAAACACATGCTTGTCTGCTTGAATATTGCATTGTTTCATACAAACCTCGAAAGACTACAAAGTAGTCATTCCGTGCCTGAATGAACCCGCAAGTATTCGGGACCGTTAGGTCAGCAAGGCAGTTCCCGATCCAGGGGACTGCATCATGCCAAGTAAAAAAATCAGGCTCCTGTGACAAGACTCATTCAGGTATTCGGATCTCCCTGCAAGTCTCCCTCGTGTGCGGGCTTACAGCAGCCCAGGAGACTATGCATATCCAATAGCTAAATGAATCTCGTGTGCTCGTGTGTAAATTAATAATCGTGTTCGATCATGGATAACTTGTGCACAAGGGTATAAGTTCTGCGGACGGTGCTGGGGCACTGGCACCGATCCGATCCGGGCAGACTTCGTGTGTAGTCATCGTGTGCGGACTGGATAGCTTGTAACGTATCGTGTGTTATCATGTATTCAATATGAGCTCCCGTTGCTTGCTATCCATGTCCATGACTAGTCCATTATGGCATCAAGCCAGTGATCATCGTGTGCAATTAAACTTGTGGCTTAGTCATCGTGTGCGGATGGGATAACTTGCAACACATCGTGTGTTCATCGTGTGCTCTCGTTGCATGCTATCCTTATCCATGACTCTGTCCACCTCGTGTGTTTAAACTTGAACATTATAACTATTCAATGCTTGCTTGTAAAATGAAAGATAACAAGTTATCCTCGCTTAGCGGCTATCCGCGTGCGAGTCACTGCATAGCATCAATGAATAACTTAACACCTAAACGATCATGTTATAAGAACCCTCCTATTTGCATATGCTATGCCTCCTGAATGTTTATACTTACCGTGCTTGAATTAATCATGTTTGCCTTGGACAGGGAAGGAGAAATGGTAAGTTGGTAAGTCTCGCCGTGTTTCCTCAAATATCGCACGGCGCACTGCCCGACACATTAGGCTATTCAATATTTGCATGAAACTGATCCTAAGGCAACTAGAAAGACAACTTAATAGTTGTGCACGGAACCTGTATTACGTGTTTGGATTTGTCGAGCGGGCGATTAGCTTCTCCACCAGTGCATTCAATGTACTGATAATCCACCAGTTTGTATGCAGGGTACGGGAGAACCTCGTGCAGTGCGGATGCCTTCAACGTGCGTGCTAAGGCGTGGACAACACTCCGAAGCAACGGTGCGTCCGGGACTGAAGCACATATACAAGACATAATGTTGGAGCGTCGCCTGACCATCGCCTGTACAATCATTCCACAATTGTAGCCACTTGGCACGTTTTTACTATTTCAGAGAGAGAGGCTTGAGCGACTTGTAATCTCGGCTATACGCCGCCTGTAACACAAGTTTATATCAATAAAAGAGCTTGCTTTACTTCAACTTGTGTTTCTATGCTTTCGTTATATTTATCGACTCAGTGAACCTGTTACCGATCGCCTATGCGTTCATGACTCCGCGGCACTCGGACAACCTGTGCGACTCTGTGGCTTAGAACTCTTGCCGCCAGCCAATGAACCATGGCCTTGCACGGGCGTGGATCACGTTCGTGCGGCATCATGCCCGGATGGGTTAAGCGATCGTTCCGCGGGAGCGCTGGCGAGGGTGATTCCCGCCTAGCGGGAACGGCCGATTGCCTGCGGGAGATCGGGGCGTGACACCTATCTTCTCGGACCCGCTGTAACTCCTCGGAGATCCCTCGAGCCACCCTTCGATCACCACCGCCAGGCCCTCCACTGTCCGGCCATCGACACTCCGGCGGCTATGCACCACCACCACCACCATCTCACTTATCCCCTCGACACCGGCCCTCACCTCGACCATCTCCGGCGTAGATCGACCCGACCGTCCCTCCTCCGCCATACTCGCCGAGCCACTGCTCGACCGACTTCCTCGACGAGCAGCGGACGCCGGCCAACCCGAAACACCGCCACATACTATCACTACCATCATCATCTCTTCCGGTCAGCCGCTCCACCGCACAGCTGCACGTCTCCTCGATTTCCCTGTACTCCAGCTCCGACAACTCCCTGCATCCCCGCCACTCCACCACTGCATTTTCGCCCGGCCACGAGATAACCCCGACCCTCTACTCTCCTTCCCCGGCTGCTACAGCAGAGCCGCCACCAGGACCATCACTCTCAGACTTCATAACTCCGGCGAGCGAGGCCTCAGCCTCCCCTCCCCTCCATCTTCTTCGGCAGCCGCAGCCACTGCTTCGCTGCCCATCCCGAGCACCCGACTGCTGCTCCTCCCCTCTTCACAACTCCGGCGAGCCACCAACCGAGCTCCTCCCATTCCAGTGAGCACCCTCTCCCTCTTTCATTTGTTGTATGTAATAATACGTATAAATACGTAGATAGGTGTATGTGTACGTGTATGTGTATAATTTATGTATATGTGTACGTATGTATTTTAATAGTATGTAGGTATGCGTATACATATACATAATGTATACGTATACGTATATGTATATATATTTAATTTGATTTTTATATATATATACGAATTTAAATGTATATGTATATGTGTATTTCAATTAATATATATAGGTATGTATTTTGGTATGAAAATATATATATTTTATATATATACTTAATTATTAATTGATATATGTATATAGGTATTTGTATATACACTTAGCATTTTTATATTGGTATATATGTACTATATACATATTGGTATATGTATACTCTAGTATGTGTGTATTGATGTATATATATACATGTATACAGGTATATAATATATATATTGTATTTGGTATATGATGCATATATATAGATATAACAAATGTATATTTTCACTAGTACATATATATGTATACATGTACATTCTTAAATATAGTTATGAATAAATGTGTTATGTATATTTATAACATATAAATATATATCTATATACTTCTATTTAGTGCATATACACTTATATGTATTTTGTACAAAATTACTGATATACATTTATATATATACATTATACGTATTAAATATATGTATACATGTACATTCTTAAATATAGTTATGAATAAATGTGTTATGTATATTTATAACATATAAATATATATCTATATACTTCTATTTAGTGCATATACACTTATATGTATTTTGTACAAAATTACTGATATACATTTATATATATACATTATACGTATTAAATTGATATATATATATATATATTTTTTGAGTATAAATGTATATTTATATATGTATTACTACTAGATTACCCTAGTTGACTAGTGCCATGCCTGGCATAGCCCTGAGGCCAGGGTATTTCTATTGTGTGTTAGTCTAGCATCTGATACAAGTGATATTATTATATGTTTATAGGACTGTCGGATTCTCCAGACGATACTCTGGGACAGGACATTGGTATTGACAGCTAAGGACCCAAGGCGAGTACATTCTCTGATTAGTTTCTAATTTATGATATCTCCTATGTTCATTGTATCTAGTGTAAATATCTATATTTCGACACGCTAGTTACACGGATTGGTGTATACGGATCTCGTCATGAGATGTTATTTCTTATTCATGGTGTAGCTTGTACAAGACTTGTTTCCTTGTTATCTTGTGCATGTACAGACACTGAGTCCCGGGGAGATTTGCTACCTCCCTAGGGAATCCCGTGCCATAGCGTACCATGATTGGATCTACTATACCAGTCGGGGGTGGGGAGTATTTTAGTATAGATATGTGATCATACCCAACTCTACATGCATCATAGCTCACCCAACATCTCACGTCGGGTGCGGCCTGACCATTTATATGCTTCATAGCTGTTACGTGTGATTAGCCTGACCTCTACATGCATCATAGCTAACCAACGGTTAGCCTGACCTTACATGAATCATAGCTAATCACATGTAACCAGCCTGATCAAGTTCCCAAGCCGATCACATGTTAAAGCTAGTACTCACACACTTAGTCATAGGATTCTTGCTCGTTGACATATTATTTCTTTTCCTGCATTTACTTACAGTATTTCCAGTATTTCTTTTTTGTACATTTCTCGTTCCTATACATGCATCTCATATATTTCCATCTAGAACTGTTACATAGTTTATATCATTAATATAGAACGGCTATTTAGAGATGTACTTTGCTCCTTACTGACTGGAAAATATTTTCCAGACTGTGACCTTAGTAGACTTGTTTCTGACACTTGGGGATTGGATGTTACTGATTACAGGTATGACTATTTTGTCGTTAGACTTGTCTTGTATTTCTTGCTTGCCTTGATATCTCATCGTGCTTTAGTTTATGTGATTGAGTATTTCCAGCATTATCTTATGATATCCACGTCTCCTTATGGAGTTGGGTATTCATGTGAGATTGATTAGATAGTTACATGACCTAGACAGCGTTCTACTGCCGATGCTGCGGCGTAGGCTGGACGTACCCACGCTCTCGTACCCCTATATCGGGTGCGGGTCGTGACATATACGTGGGTAACGGTTATTGTAACCGTCGCGTAAAAGGTGCCATACTCTCCACTACCCGGCTTCTATGCCGATTGGATGGTTACTGCCACTAAAACTATATAAATAGAGACCTCTATCGACAGAGGTCCAGGAGGGAAAAAGGTCGAAAAAAAATTGAAGAGCAAGGTCGAAAAACTCCAGAGTCAAAAAGTCTTTGAGAGAGAAGAATCCAGAGCTCAGACAGAGAGTAGTGATCAACGATTTTGGCATCGAGCATCCACTCCCTCCTGCAATCTGTGAAGCATCTCCTTCTCCTACGGCACTTCTTCATCATTGTGTGGTCCAAGGGACAAAGTGATCGACTGCAGATCAGACTCCTATAGCAATATTTACCCAGATTAAAAATTTGTACTTGACATCCTCGTATAGGATTAATTGTAGTTCTTGTTTGTAAACCTAAGAAAGGGTTTTGTATAAACCTAGTTTTATTTCTTCCGTTTATTATCAAACACTCCTATATATATATATATATATATATATATATATATATATATATATATATATATATATATATATATATAAACATCAACATCCTAACCCTAACCCATCATCCAGCTGCAGCCCCGCCGCCGGTGACCAACCGCTACTGCGCCGCCGTTGCCCCGCAGGCTCCGGCCGACCCCCGACCACCCCGTAGCGCCGCCCGCACGTGGCAGCAGCAGCCGGCTGCAGCAGCAACAGCAGCAGCATCTCTGGCACCCCTTCGCACGTAGCCTCCGCCCTCCTCGCTCGTCCTATTTGCATCCCGTCTTCGCTGGTATGTCCATTACCTAACCCACTAGGATTCCCTTCAAGTGGAACGAATTTAGGCACCCCGATTTGATCGAAAAATTGACCGGAAGTTGGCCGAAAAATTATTCGAAAACAGTTCATAATTTTAATCCAAACCCCCATGTTCATGCCCAATTTACCACCAACTCATTAATTATTTTAAAAATATAATTGAAGGGACTTCTTCATAATATAACCAAGATTATTATTGTTCTTTTAGTTTTTATTAGTTTTCTTTAATGGTAAAATTATTCTTGTTCCAAAATGACCAAAACTTATTTTTAAAATATCCAAAATCTCGCGATATACGGTGCGTCCTACCAACGAGACAACTTTGTCGTGTGCTAGTTGAATTGAAGGCGCGTATTATCAACGTGGACGTTTGAGCTTTCGTGGAACTTGATTTGGATGTGCGTGCACACCGGAATCAACGCGTATCCGCTGAAAAATATCGTATCGGCCTGTTCTGACAATCGTCCTAATTTTGTGTGTACTTGTCATTTCGGAATGAAACTTGTACTATCAGATTTACAATATTACGCTGGTCCTATGCCCCATGTTTGGTTTGATTAAAAAATATTGACGAAACATCATTTTGTGGGCCTCACGGTTCCACATAACGGGCAATTTTGTGATCGGCTCATCGGAATCCAATTATGGATGTTCCGTTTGGTTCGTATCGTCGTTATGGACTCGTAGACATTAAGTTTGATAAATTTGGAGAACTTTGTCTTCGACATATTTTGTGGTACAAAAGTGGGCCATATGTAGACCCCGCTTTGACCAAAATCTGTCAATTTTGCCCCTGTATCCAAATTAGACTTATGGATAATTTTCGCCACCAGTGAACAACCGCTACTGCGCCGCCGTTGCCCCGCAGCCTCCGGCCGACCCCCGACCGCCCCGTAGTGCCGCCCGCACTTGGCAGCATCAGCCGGCTACAGCAGCAACAGCAGCAGCATCTCTGGCACCCCTTCGCGCGTAGCCTCCGCCCTCCTCGCTCGTCCTATTTGCATCCCGTCTTCGCTGGTATGTCCACAACCTAACCCACTAGGATTCTCTTTAAGTGGAACGAATTTAGGCACCCCGATTTGATCAAAAAATCGACCGGAAGTTGGCCGAAAAATTATTCGAAAACAGTTCATAATTTTAATCCAAACCCCCATGTTCATGCCCAATTTACCACCAACTCATTAATTATTTTAAAAATATAATTGAAGGGACTTTTTCATAATATAACCAAGATTATTACTGTTCTTTTAGTTTTTATTAGTTTTCTTTAATGGTAAAATTATTCTTGTTCCAAAATGACCAAAACTTATTTTTAAAATACCCAAAATCTCGCGATATACGGTGCGTCCTACCAACGAGACAACTTTGTCGTGTGCTAGTTGAATTGAAGGCGCGTATTGTCAACGCGGACGTGTGAGCTTTTATGGAACTTGATTTGGATGTGCGTGCATACTGGAATCAACGCGTATCCGCTAAAAAATATCGTATCGGCCTGTTCTGACAATCGTCCTAATTTTGTGTGTACTTGTCATTTTGGAACGAAACTTGTACTATCAGATTTACAATATTACGCTGGTCCTATGCCCCATGTTTGGTTCGATTATGAAATATTGACGAAACATTATTTTGTGGGCCTCACGGTTCCACATAACGGGCAATTTTGTGATCGGCTCAACGGAATCCAATTATGGACGTTCCGTTTGGTTCGTATCGTTGTTATGGACTTATAGACATTAAGTTTGATAAATTTGGAGAACTTTGTCTTCGGCATATTTTGTGGTACAAAAGTGGGCCATATGTAGACCCCGCTTTGACCAAAAACTGTCAATTTTGCTCCTGTGTCCAAATTAGACTTATGGATAATCAATCCTAGCTATTTCTAGTATTCTGAGAATAATGGTGATATTTGTTTCAGTATTCGGAGGTGTACATGCACATTCCACATTCCCAGGAGCAGTTGACGAAGTTCAGAACCCAGGCAAGTGTACCTTGCCATAATGTATTACAATTTCTTGACTTTATTATATTATTTAGTTATTGTAGTTATTTTATATGGTTGATGTGTGTGTTTACCCTAGGACCGTGAAACGTTGCTTAGCGTTCAAACAATATTCGGGTGTCGACGCCATACGAGGAGTCGAGTAACGTCACTTAGAGAGTTGATTCCACGATCCTATTTTTACGTGCTTGCTTTACCAAGTACGCCATACCCTAGGACACTTGACACTATTTCATGTGACAGAATCTTTCTTGAGTTATTCATGGTGATTTTGTATAAGATTACAGGATTCATGACATGATACTTGCATATTATATGGATATTATTATGACTCGTTGCACTAGCTAGAGGTCATGATCTTGCGTATTATAAAGATGAGATATTGTGGACATGAGACATGATGTTACATTGGGTTGGAAGAGACACACCATACTATAGGATAATTATTGATATATATACTAAACTACTGGAGGTGTTGTGGCAGATACGCCGGAGTCGCAATACCCTAGAGGTGCCTTGGACTCTGTCTCAGATCTTTGGCACCTATACTAAGTCCTGATATTACTTGCTGATATGGGCTCCCCGACACAGAGCCTGTAGTGGTTTCAGCCTGAGTATGAGTGATTCTCTCACGTGCATATCACATAGATTGTTATAGTAGTTTACCCTTTAGTATGTGGCATTACACTATTTTAGTTTTGGCATGTTGTTTCTTATACCTTGTTACGTCCCTCTAAGGACCTGGTCCCTTGCCAATTTTTGCAGCTTAGATGGTTACGGAGTCTTTGGAGTTGTTGATGGAGTTGCTTGTCTTGCAGGCATTGGTACCAGGTACTTATATCAAATCTATCGAAGTTATGGTTATTTATTCATATTGTTTATTTATCTGCTGATGTAGCCTAGTTTTATAGACTCATATTTCTTTCTCGAGTCTATTCAAGTTTGTGTATTATTGGGCGGCCATTTTTAGCACATGTAACTCATTCTTGTGTATTATATTTATTATGGATTGAGGCATAGATATTTATATTTACTTGATTATTTAGATAGTGACCATTATAATACAGCTTATACATATTCGAGTCGGACCAGAGTCTGGTCGAATACGTAGTTGGCATGTTACGTATTCCTAGTCCTATATATTTTGGGACTGGGACGTGACATATTTTTTTGTGGTGGCCCATGCAGGTCCTAATTAAATCGTTTCGGTTACTTTCTTGTACCGAGCGAGCCTGTAATCAGGATTAGCAGTATTAGTATCTCAATCCACAACTGATTTGATAATTTCTTAGCATTTGATTATCGCCCTTGGACTTCATCATTGTACTCATTTATTCTCTTTGACATCCTAATTATTGTTTATCATCTCTCCCTATTTCAGAGAGATGGACATTCGTGCACGATATTTCCTCCAGAAGCAGATACTTGTCAAGGCGGAAGAAGATATGCTGGATATAAAGTTTTGAGAAGATGGTTACCCTTAGTAGGGAAGATAGATAGGTTATTCCTATATGCTAGAGCTAGTGTAGATTCTTAGCATGAGAATTTAATATAGTATTGAGTTTAAGGATTAGTTGTATTACCCCCTCGACTGCATCCCTATCCTTTCTATCAAATTCTTATCTTGTGTGGCATATATGGCCTCGTGCTTTTGCAACAACGATCTTCTAATTATAACAATGAGTAGATCCTTCCTCTTTCCCTAGTTGTTCCTTAATTAGAAAATTAATCCCTTAGTTGGTACCACTCCTTGTGTTAATATCCATATCACCATAGGTATCAGTTCTTTTCTACTCTAATCCCCTTGATCTAGTCACCAAGACTCAATTCTCCAAATACATGCCTAATCGTGCCTTATTCAACCATGTAGACTTATCAGAAATTCTTATTATTGTGGCCTAAATTTTGGTCTCTTCGTCATCAATGCAATCAATGATCGAAGCCTCTCTACCACCTTGCCTAGTTAGATTTGACTAGTCATTTATTCTGCCTTGTAGAAGCTTGACCTATACAAGAGCAGTAATGAATGGGTAGTAATTTCTTTTATAAAGTTGTTGATCAATAGCACCCTGATAGTTTCTAGGTTCCTTTAGAAAATCCTTGATTACGGCTAGTAAATCCTAAAATTCTTGTAACCTTATTTAGAAAATAGGCCCTTCCAAAAATCTTGTTAGCAGGACCATGACCTTAGTTTTAATACTAACTTAATTTTTATAAGTTGGGTAGATCGTAGCCCCTAGGTTTACTATAGGGTTATTTTTAGAAATTGAGGGTAAATTTGAATTTATTTTTGGGTTAATTAGGTTAATCTCAAACGGATTAAATTACCAATTCAATTTATGTATCCTTGATACCATTTGTTCTGGCTCAGATATTTAGAGCACAACACTATCCTTCCTTTTTAACAACTTCCATCCTTATGACCTAGACTAGTCACTCTATACCTATGACATAACTATCACTCACAAACTGGCCTTCCTATGTTTTGTTTTAGTCGTACGACATTTATGACACAATTGTACACACAAATGACACATAGGTATCCTTTTTTTCTGTTGCGGTCGATTTTAATACTCAACACCAACTCAATTCTTCCGACAATCTTGACATTCATGAGCCTAACTAGAATCTACTCACTGATGACACAACTGTTACTTTCAAATATACACGCCCATGCTCCATATAGACCCCCCAACATTCGTGGCATATCTCCTTCTAAACCCTATATCCAACTTCGTTGCAATTGAATTATATTATACATAGGCAACCCAAATATCCTAACCACTGATGTACCCGTATCCATTCATGCCAACCTATGTTTGTGACACTTGTGTTGTATTAAATTGAACCTATTGTACTCTTTACACAATATAAAATACCTTAATGAGTTATATCACCTTTTGACGCTTATTGTTGAACCATTCATCGACATCCATGATATGCAATGAACAACTTCTCGGTACCATCCCTACTTAAATTTGGCTATGGTAATTTCTATTGTCTTATAGACTCATGACCTAATTAGAAGCAAGTAGAACTGGTAGAACTTCTTTTATAGAGTTATTGACTCATTAACGCCATGATAGTACATAGATTTTCTTTAATAGGCTGTGACAACGGTCACAAAATTCTTGCCATCTCGAATCCCTCCTTGAAGTTAGACTTTCTAAAAATTCTTAGAAATATGATTATGACTATTGTTCCTGCGGCCAACTTTATTCTTATAAGTTGGGTAGAGCCTTGAGTAAGCGTACACTTATTCTTAGAATGCGACGTCAAACTAGGACTCCATTTGGTAACTATGTCCCCATCTTTAGTGCAATCTTCTTAACTAAAATCTTTTTCTACTATGTTTATTTTTAATTTTAAGGAGAAAATTTTTATAAGTTGGGTAGATTGTAAGCACCATGTTTTTTAGAATTATTATTTTTGGTATTCTGAATTTTTGTGATTAAGGGAATTTTTTATTTTATTTTTAGCTAGTTATAATATATAATTAAATTGAATTTATAATTATGTGTATTTAATTAATTATTAATATTGTACAAAAAATATATTTTGGGTGTAAAACTATTATTAGTGTATTGTGTAATTTTTATGGAATTTATTGAGGTCCAAAACTTTTTTTAAATCGCCATACACATATATATATATAAATAAAACAAAAGAAAAGAAAACGAAATGAATTTAAACCCAAACCGATTAATCCTAACCCTACCCGTTAACCCAAACCCAAACCCTAACCCAAACCCAAACCCAAACCCAAACCCATTAAGTTAAATCATAACTAAAACTACCCTCCCCACGTACACATATAAACCACCCTCATCCCTTATAGATACATACATACATACATACATATATATATATATATATATATATATATATATATATATATATATATATATATATATATATATAAACATCAAAACCCTAACCCTAACCCATCACCTAGTCGCAGCCCCGCCGCCGCGCCGCCGTCGCCCCGCTGCCTCCGGCCGACCCCCGACCACCCTGCATCGCCGACCGCACGCGGCAGTTGCAGCAGCAGCAGCAACAACATCTTCTGCCCCCCTTCGCGCACAGCCTCCGCCCTCCTCGCTCGTCCGATTTGCATCCCGTCTTCGCAGGTATGTTCATAACCTAATCCTCTAGGATTCCCTTCAAGTGGAACGAATTTAGGCACCCCGGTTTGATTGAAAAATCGACCAGATGTTAGCCGAAAAATTGTTCGAAAACAGTTCAAAATTTTGAGCCAAACCCCCATGTTCATGCCCAGTTTGCCACCAACTCGTTAATTATTTTCAAAACATAATTGAATGTACTTCTTTACAATATAACCAAGAATTTTAGTGTTCTTTTAGTTTTTATTAGTTTGCTTTAATGGTAAAATTATTCTTGTTCCAAAACGATCAAAAACTTATTTTTAAAACATCCAAAATCTTGCGATACGCGATGCGTCCCTCCAAACGAGGCAACTTCATCATGTGCGAGTTGCATCGAAAGGCACGTATTGTCAACGCGAACATGTGAGCTTTCGCAAAACTTGATTTGGATCTGCAGGCACACCGGAATCAACGCGTATCCGCCAAAAAATACCGTATCGGCATGTTCTAATGCTCGTCATAATTTTGTGTGTGCTGGTCATTTCGTAACAAAACTTATGCCAATGGATTCGCAGCATTACACTGGTCCTGTGACCCAAGTTTGGTTTAATTCTGAGAACGTTGACGAAATATCATTTTGTGGGCCCCACGATTCCACATAACGGACGATTTTGTGATCAGCTCATCAAAATCCATTTATGGACATTCCGTTGGGTTCGTATCATCATTCTAGACTATTAGACACTAAGTTTGATGAGTTTGCAAAAATTTGTGTTCGGCACGTTTTGCGGTGCAAAGTGGGCCACATGTTGACCCCGCTTTGACCCAAAATTGTCAATTTTGCCCCTGTAACCAAATTGGACTTATGGGTAGTCAATCCTAGTTATTTATAGTATTCTGAGAATAATGGTGATGTTTGTTTCAGCATCGAAGGTGTACTTGTAGATTCTACTTTCCCAGGAGCAGTTGACGGAGTTCAGAACCCAGGCAAGTGTACCTTGCCATGATGTATTACAGTTCCTTGTCTTTATTATATTATTTAGTTACTATAGTTGTTTTATATGGTTGATGTTGTATTTACCCTAGGATCGTGAGACGTTGCTTAGCGTCCGAACAAGATTCGGATATCGATGTCATACGCGGAGTCGAGTAACGTCACTTAAAGAGTTGATTCCACGATCCTATTTTTACGTGTTTGCTTTACCAAGTACGCCATACCTTAGGACACTTGACACTATTTCATGTGACAGAATCTTTCTTGAGTTATTCATGATGATTCTGTATAGGCTTACAGGATTCGTGACATTTGTCATAATATTATATGAATATTATTATGACTGGATATATTTTTCTAGATGATTGGCTTATAGAGCAGTGTCCTATATTCTACGGGCCGCAGAACAGTGTACCTATAAAGGATACTCCTATATACTAGGAGAACTTAGTTGCAGAGCTCGATGAGGTTTAGTTATATTTGTGTTGGACTTGAATTAGACTATATTTGTTGAGATTCATAGTTTGTATATTATTTCAGATTGTGGATTGTATCTTGATTTCGTTCCTTCGCTATTCCATTCGTGCTTTATCTTCCTTAGATTGTTTTGTGATTGAGATTAGTTATACTTGTGAGATACCGTATTGTTTGTCCATTTGGAGTTGAGATGATTGACAGGTACCATATTATATTATTGAGATGTTAGATAGTTAGAAATAACCCAGACAGCGTTCTACCATCGATGCTGCGGCATAGGCTGGGCGTAACCACGTACTCGTGCCCGAATATTCGGGTGCAGGTCGTGAAACTGTGTAACCCCCGAGTTCTACGGAATATCTGGTGAGACGACTATTTTTTTATTTCTCCTCCCTCATGCGCCATTAGAGATGTCACGAGTGCACATCACATAGATGGTTTAGTTATCCTATTTATTATTTACTGCTTTACTTTTATGTATGTTGATTTCTTGTGTACTTATTATGTCTCTCTGAGGACCTGGCGCCTTTTCCAAATTTTGACAAGCACTTATACCCAACGGATTACGGAGTTGGAGATTTTGCATACGAGGACTTCGTTCTACCGTCGATGCTGCGGCGTAGGCTGGGCGTAACCACGTACTCGTGCCCGAATATTCGGGTGCAGGTCGTGACACTGTGTAACCCCCGAGTTCTACGGAATATCTGGTGAGACGACTATTTTTTTATTTCTCCCCCCTCATGCGCCATTAGAGATGTCACGAGTGCACATCACATAGATGGTTTAGTTATCCTATTTATTATTTACTGCTTTACTTTCATGTATGTTGATTTCTTGTGTACTTGTTATGTCTCTCTGAGGACCTGGCGCCTTTTCCAAATTTCGACAAGCACTTATACCCAACGGATTACGGAGTTAGAGATTTTGCATACGAGGACTTCGAGGGGGAGCCACATGAGTTTCTTTGGGCATTCATTCATGGATGACAGTTGCTTAGTGTCTTGGGTGTCTTTATCTAGTTAACTGACACTCGGACTATTTCTTTATTGCTTAGTTGTATCCTTTCAGTATTTATTTGTACTTATTTTTATGGATTGTTCTTCATTAGATATTCTTTTATAGTGGATTGTGAGACTTATTTTAATTCATCTAGTTTCTTAGTCTGTAATATTTTATAGATGAGACTAGATTTTACCAACCTGTGATATTGAGTCTTAATTATATTGTATAATGTACTACAACTGGTTAGGTCCATTAAATTGGGTTCCTATACTTGTTCGTACAGCTGGCATGTGTACGTATACCTAGTCCTACATATTTTGGGACTGGGGCGTGACATAAAGAGATGGTTGTTTCGCATGCTGAAATAACTTCAGTTGCTGATATCACAGTTCCGGCTGTGGTTATCGCATCAATGCTACCAGTATCATCAACTGCTCTTGGGGTAGAATTGACCAGTATTGCTGAAATAGCCTCCATTATTAGCCCGCGAGAACGAGCAACGGGTTCTTTATCTTTTGTCCCCAGTGTCGAAGCTACAACTATTATGACAACTTCCTTCGTGCATAATGGTCGAAGATTAGCAAAAATTACCGCGACTCCGAGTTTAAGCACTTGTTTCAATGCTTTAGTAGAAGCTTATACATCTTCTTTCTACGTAATGTTGAAGGAGTTGATAAATCTGGTGCTCGAGAAAGGTTTATCCTTTGGGGATGTGAAGGATGCTAGCTTGTCCATGATTCAACTTATTAGACATTTCAAGGATGAAGATGGGGCTACTTCTTTTGAACAAATCTTGATAGGACTTGAGCATCCTATTAATGAGTATCTGTAGCTTAATAGTAGGGATATCTCGGATCTAGTTCATAATGAATATGACTCAATTACTACTAAGTTCATGGAACTTCAGACCACCTTCCAGGAGCATATGACGATCCATGCTGATAAGACTGTGCGGATAAATGCTTCTATGAAAGAAGTGACTTCTTCTCTGTATCTTAATCATTCTGCCCATGATGAACATAATGATGGGGCGATATAACTCAAGACTCAGATTCATAGTATGATACAGCTCAAGACTCTATTTCAAGAATTGGAATCCCAGCTCAAGCAAGTGAGGGAGGAGTTGAAGGTGACTGTGGAGCGACTTGGGGATGAGCTGGTACATTGGGACCTAGCGAAAGAACTAATTTTAGATCTTGAGCACAACAAGAACGAGCTTGACCATGGTCAAAATAAGATGATAGAGTCATATGCTTCTATGGCTTCTTTTGCTACAGATGACTCTAGAATGCTTGAAGCACAAAGGAGGGTGATATTAAAAAGGATCAACAACTAGCTCAACTGACCCAGTTCCTCCTTGATCGTTCTACTCCCCCTAAGTGAGCTCTATCTTATGCTTTTCCCTGTTTTGTATGTTTCTCAATAAAAATATATTAAAAATTTTAGCTTTAAACAAATGCTTGTTTGTATTCGACCCATTATTTATTGCGTATCTACTATTAGATACAAATAATAGGTTAGAGTAAAAATGAGATCAGATAGATGTGATATGTTTTCAAATGGGATCCCATCGAATATATCTGCTCAGAGGTATTATGGACATGGCAGAATAACTCTGTAGAGGAATATGGTAGATTTATCACTCAAGGCATACTCCTGCTGAGTATAAATGATAAATTTTATAGGATGTAATACTATCAGAGGTGATGTGGACGTAATAGTTCACTAGTTAACTTCATCAGGGAGGATAAGAAAGAGTTGTTCAAGGGCGAATTATATCTTATCTTTAGGGGATAATAAATAAAATATGATTCAGAGGTAATATAGACATGAATCACATTACACTTATTGACTAGTGAATAAATATGTGAAATTATTCTCAACCCAACTGGGGATCAGGAATAGGATATCCTTAAAATGATTGGGCTTTAAGAATGGAATATTTTGGTTGAAGAGAATTATTTAGGTGATCTCAACGAGAGTATTCCGTTGGATCTGAGTATTGCCCCGCTGGAGAACTTTGACCTATTACCCATGTCTTATTTAAAAATGAATATAGGTAATAGTTTGAGAGGTCGTATAGGCTATGAATTGCTGGGGATTAAACAAAATATATCTGTTGTACAACTTATTTTAAACTACTGGAGATTGAGAATAATATGTCGTCCTTAGACATAATACTTCTTGAGAAATTTGTTGTTGATAGGTATCATTATCAAATCTTCAATGTCTTTATCATCTGGGGCTGTTGACACCATATTTACAGAGAAAGTCTATTTGAATACGTCACCCATGCTTTTGTCAGAATCCCACAAAGATGAGTTAAAGGAATGAGAATGCTTCTCTTCTTCTGATTCTAAACTTTTAGGACTTGTTGGTGGTATAACATATCCCACACCAGGACCAGTCCATTGGAGTATATTTTGGCTTGCCTTTAGGAGAGATGTGACATAAATGAGTCCGTCTGCATTTTCCATAATTTAATCCCAAGCCAGATTTTAAGTTGTAGCCTATCCCTTGTATGATATTCTTGGCTGGTTGGCTGTAACTATATGGTTGTATCTTCCCCATATCCTCATCAGAGCCATTAGTCCGTGCGACTCTTTTGCTTCTAGCTTTGCCAAAATGTATCTGACGTTGCTTGTCTTGTCTCGCTGGGACTATCAAGTATGCCTCCTCATATGGTTCATATGGCGAACCATATTGGAATGGAGATGACACGGGTATGGACAAAGGTTTGTAGAGGTAAAGAGCCTCTAAAAATTATTTAGCAAAGGGTTCCACATCAATGTAGTATGAAGTAGAGTCTTCTTTATTCAGAAAATATAAAATTTCTTCTTCTTCCACATAGTCGGCAGAATCTTCAGCCTTGACAGGAGGTTTGGAGAGATTGATGACTAGGGGTTGATTCACTGATGTTGATTGCTTGTTACGAGGAAGGTCGATAATAAGTGGCTCATTCTCCAGTGTTGGTTGTTTATTGCATCGAAGGTTGATAACCAATGGAGGTGACTTATGTAGGTCGATGCCGAGAGGCTTCGAAGGAGTTGGACGAGTAGTATGTCCTTTGACTCTGAAATCAGAGGCTCTAATTTTGGAGTTTTTTTAGCTTCATCACTAGCTTGATTAGCTTTCTTTTTCATATACTCCGGTGTATAGAGTACAGAGTGAGCGAAATAGGCTTCAACACCTTTGAAAGGGTTGAGGTCAGCTACCTCAGTTTTGACCTCTTCTCTACTGTTCACATACATGAAGCATTGATGTAGGATGGAGGGTACAATTTTATGCTCGTGTATCCATGGCCATCCCTGTAAAATATTGTAGGATACGTCAGAGTCAATCACATAGCATGTGATTTCAGTACGTAGATCTCCTATCTGAATTTTTAGGCGTATCTTTCCTAGTGGTTTACTTCTTCCAACATTGAAGCCTAGAATGATAGTACTGGTAGCAGACATATTGTACATAGATATCTTCAATCCTCTCAGTAGACTTTTAGGAATGATGTTGAGTAAAAAATCATGGTCGATGTGAATCCGGTTCACCTTAATAGATCCGTTGTAACCGGTATAATAAAGAGGCATGTTATGCTGATTATCTTTAAGTGCCATGTCATCTTGCGTGAATGTGATGTAAGGAATCTTCTGGATCATGCTGTGGCATCAAGGATATGCTAATGGCTCTTCATCAGGAGTCTTGAGTTGAGCTAACCATGAGTTGCATGTATCAGAGCTTCGCTCAAAGCTTCACGAGTCTACGACAACAAACGAAGCAAGTCAAAAATGGAGAGTCGTGCTGGGGTATTGGCCAGTTGTGCTAATATGTCAAAATTGTAGTACTTTTCAAGTCCTCAGGGTACATTATTCTTCAGAGATTTGTCGAAGGGTACTTCCTTTTTCTTTCCTTTCTCTGCCATAGTAGGCTTCGAAGGACTAGGTTCGGTTGTGACCGGAGCAGCAGGAGTTGACAAAGTAGGAAGAGTGTCAGGAATCTTTTAGGACAGATTTATAAGTTTTATGACAATCTTTTTCGGACCTGGTACAAGTCATGGCTTCTTCTTTGGGCATCAGAAAAAGATGTACCATGTTACAGGACTTGAGTTTCTTTTTATCATGCCCCTTCTTGGAGCGAGTCTGTGGACTTGAGTTCTTTGGACAAAGTAGGAAGAGTGTCAGGAATTCGTACTATTAGAGGGATGCTTCCCTTCTGTATTGGTCATTTGTAACCCCAAATTGTGTGCCATTTTTGCATCATCTTCAGCAGCTTAGGCTTCGATGATGAACATCGTCCAGTCTTGAAATTGAGTTGGACCTGTCTAGAGCCCTACTATAGAAAGTAGGTTCTTTTTGCAAGTATTATTGAATGCAGAGTCTGAAATATCGGGGGGTAACTTCAGAGTTGCCTGCCTGAAATGCTCAACGAATTCATGAGCGGATTCCTTCTCCTTCTGTTTGATATCGATGAGTGAAGACATCGTCATATCTATGCCTCCCTCGTAGAATTGTGAGAGGAAAAGATACTTCATGTTATGAAAGAAGGATATGCAGTTATTAGTTAAACTGTGATACCAATCATAGGCTATGCCGGCCAAGCATCCCACGAATAATCAGGAAAGAGAGAATCCTCTTTCAGAAGATGAGCCATCATATATTAAAGTAATTGATATATTGGCTCGGTGATGTTCTTTCTTCAAACAAGACTATCAATTAGGATTTATATTTTGGAAGGGACGAAACATTATCCCAATACGGAGGAAAAGGCTATTTCACCCCCAGCTTGTGGAGTTGGTATTTGTTCTTTAAAACATCGACCTGTGCACGTAACTCTTTGATAGCTTCGAGAGGATCTTTTGGTTGGTATTGTGCGGATGACTGATAGGATCCTGGTTGAACATGAATCATCACTGGCAGAGATCCACCCCCAATTTTGAGGGGATTAAGAGTTTGTGCTACTGACTCTTGGTTTATGACCGCATCTGGATTTATATTATCCTATAGAGGTATTTTTCTTCAGATGTAGGCTGTGCAGGTATGAATGAAGCCACTTGGATGGGTGCTAGTGTAGCAGAATATTGGCCTATCATCATTTGATGCATATTTTGCATCATGGTGTTCATGTCCTTGAGAGGGGCTTCTAATGAGTTGAGGCATTTTTTGGTAGCTTCTGATGGTGAAGCTTCTTCTTCATCACCAATGGCATAAATGTTAACATCCCTATATTCGACAGAGGGATTGGTAGAAAGAACCATGTAGTTGGTGTCTACATTGACAGTTTCAGAATGAGGGGGATTGCTACCCCCAGCCTCGAATTCTGAGAAATCGGGATTCTCATGATAAACAAACTCTCATCTTCAGGAACGAGTATTTTGGTATACACCTTCAAAGGATTCGACGAATTGGTCAAATCTCCTTTGGCGGGGTATTCTTGAAGAACTTCGTCTTTACTGTCTCCTACCAAAGGGAAGATACGAAGCCATATATGCTGAAGCAAAGAGTGGTTCATCATCATGCTCCTCTTTGTCAACTTGCTTTGTATGTGGATGATTAGGAGATATAGTGTAAGTCAATCAATAAAACATAGACAATTTTACTGATGCACAGCAATATTCGATTATAACTTTATGATAATTGCAACGATGTTCATTAGGAAACACCATTGTAATATCAGAAGGGCCCCTCTCTTTACATTTTTGTACAATAAGCTCACGTAAATCAAAAGAAGGAAGAGAGGAGGAGGAAGAGGACAGACTCTACCTCTTTACATGAGATATATTGAATATTCTGTGCACATTTTTGGTCCCTTGTTTATAGAGTGATGTGCTAGCTTGATGGGCAAGTGATTCATCATATCTCGTGTTTTTGCTCTTCAGGGAGGAAAGAAAGTTGTCTCAATCAGTCCTCTTGATCACACGTGCACAATCAATATGTTGTGTAGAGATTGCTCATATTTGGCGCATATTCTGTGACGTATACAAAGTTGGCACAGTTTGTCTACATACTTTTAATTTTGCACGGTGGTCTTGACCTGGCACAAGAGTGGCACATAATTTTCTATCTATTGTACGCGTAATCAAGATATTTGGAGAATAATTCTCCCTGATCAATACTTTATTTGTGCGCTGGTTGGTTTGGACAGTGGTGTCTATGCCTTGCTTGCCTCGCATATTATAACGAATATACACGGGATAAGGAGTTTGGGTATTGATCACCCTTTTCTCGTAATTGCGCGAGTTACGCGAATTGTATCCCTTGTTTAATGCAAGGGATTCAGAAGCTTGGGTGTGGATTACCCTTTGCTTGAAATTGTGTTAGTTGCGCGAATTGTATCCATTGTTTAAAGCAAGAGAATTGTCCACCAAGTCATTGATCTGAACAGAATTGACAGGGAAACTTTCTTCAATCAGAATGCTCTTTCCTTTGTTAGCAAAAACTTTGGGATATGCATGACAAGGTTGGGGCACCCACACTTTGCGAGTTTTCCTCGACTTAAGTTCGAATGAGGGGTGACCACTACCCCCAGAATGGATCATTTCTTCATATGCCTATTGGTCGAACTTTACGTCCAAGGTCTTCTACGTCGAGCTGACTGAAGCAACGTCGAGCTGAGCTAGCACCTTCTCTACAGAGGAGAAGGAAGTCCCCAGCAGAGTCACCATTTTGTTTACGAGAAAAAGTTTATACAAAACTTTTGTGTTATAAATTGTTGAAACGAAAGAAAAGTACAAAAAAATACTAAATAGAAATCTAAGTACAATTGATTCTGGGGAAGTATAGCTGTAGAGATCTGATCTACGGACGATCACTTTACACCTTGGACCACTCAATAATGAAGAAATGCAGTCGACGACGGAGAATTGCACATAAAGACGAAGAAATATAGGAAATGTTGCGAACAACTTGGAGAGTTGAACAATAGGAAAGCTCTGGCACAACGGCACAAGAATTTCTATTTCTCTCACTATTTTCTTGAATTTCAAGGACATAAAATTTGTAGCCCCTTTCTCTTTATTTGTTTGTATGTACTCCTCTTGGTGTTTATTCTTTAGGTATCCGCTGCATGTCCTTCTGTTGGTTGTACAAAACCTTTATTTATAGAGTTTAGGAGTGGTTACGAGAGTGTGCACACACTATGGATAGTCAATACTATTTTACCATTATGAGCGCACTTTTGGTTGTTTAACACCATACGTTCTGCATAAGTGGGTGCACAACATACTGCCTGCTTGACACGTAGCTTCCTATACAAAAAAAGCATAGGTCATGGGGGACAGTTATTTGTACAACTTTCACGAGAAGTACGTCGTGTAAGATACACATTCGTAACTGCTTACTGTCTGTTAGGATAGCATGTGCACTTTTGAAGTCGTTTGGAGACTGGCGCATTTTTAGTAAGATTGGCACTACTGCACATTTTTGAGGGAGTTGGCACGGTGACACAATTTTGAGGGAGTTGGCACTACGACACACTTTTGAAGGAATGACACTGCGGCGCACTTTTGAAGGAATGACACTGTGGCACACTTTTGAAAAAAATGGCACTGCGGCACAATTATGAAAAAATGGCATTGCGGCGCACTTTTGATGAAAATAGCACTACAGCGCACTTTTGAAGAGAATGACACTGCGACACACTTTTGAAGAGAATGGCACTGCGGTGCACATTTGATGAGATTGGCATTGTAGCGCACTTTTGAAGAGATTGGCACTACGGTTAGGTCGCTAAATGACAACCTGGGTCCGCATGCAGTAGCTCCGCTGTAATGATGACCTCTAACTCTTCGGTTTATGAATCTGTCATCTGTCAGTCTACTGCATTTAATGTTGAGAGAGAGAAGATCGTTTGTGATCCATCTTTCATAACATTAAGAAAGTGTGCCACTTTTCTACTTTCTGAATAGTGCGCCATCCTCTAAAATTAATGGAAATTACACTAAAGTAAGAAAATGCCCGTCTTTCTTCTGGAACAACTAGAAAGTGCACCATTCTTCTACTTGTTGGGATTTATTTTTAGAAAATTATGCCGTATATCTGAGGTGCACTTTTTATGCTTCTACACTCGTATTTGCCCCGGTCTTGACTGGCTATCATCTTGGAATCACCTTAGCTTCCAGGTTGTCCACTCCTACTTGTTTAGCGAGTTGGAGTCTAATGACGATGGCATTGTACTCTGCCATATTGTTGGAGCATGGCTCTGTGAGGGAGTAAGCACAGTTTATGACCATATCGTATGGAGAAATTAGTACTATGATGACGCCAGCGATAATATCGCCTTTGGGCCTTGTTCTTGAAGCACCGTCGAAGAACATTTGTCAAATGACTTCTACGCTTGTGGTCATGTTTGAGTCTGCTACTACGTTTGGAATCTCCTCGTAGAGCTTCAAGGTTTTCGGTATAGGGTGGGCTGCCAAGAAATCTGCCAATGCTTGGCCTTTGATGTAGTACCACTCTCGTAGTGGTGCACTATATAAGGCTTGTGGCTCGATTGACTCAGTCAAAATTGAGTATGGGCAAACTTTAGGACGAAATAGATCATGGACAATACAATGAACCTTTCCAATTGATGGATCGGCTTTTGTTGGAATGAGTCACATAGTTTTCATTGGATTTTTGGTTGGCTTCTTGGACTTTTGCTGCTTGGTTTTGATGAATGCATTTTCGTGATTAGTTTTTTTCATGCTCTGCTCCCAGAATAGCTAGTAAATATGGGGACGGACATGGCCAGCTTCCCCGTACAGGGTATAGAACGTCGTACAGCGGTCATGGCTGTCAATCATGTTGGGTATCCTAGCAAGCAATACAATCTATAGCCTAAATCTAATCTCATATCCACAGGCAACCATAATAAAATAAGCAACAAGAATGATATCAACTAGAAATTATGTAAGACCAAACAGCCAAAAATATTAATGATAATCAGGAAGTCTACAGCAGAAAAAGGTGTAGACGAGAGTACCTTCCCACACAGTTTTCAATATGATCTAGAACTGAAGCACATCCTCCAAACCAGGTCTGGAAGATCCAAAGGGTCGGTCGCAGGCAATCTGGAAATAATTAAGGGTGGATCAGGCCAACAACAACACGTACCATAAATGAAGGCTCAAGGACGGGCAAAGAAAACCCAACAAGAAGCATATAACATAAGCATAAAGAAATAGCAGTAAACAGGGAAAATGAATCGTGCAAAACTAACGCACGATTATAGAACAATAAGCGTCAATCAACAACTAATGCAGGTAAGGGACCAACAGTCAATCACTATCATTATATCATGCAATAATACCTATATCGCCATCTGGAGTCCACAATCTTTCATAGGAACAGTAATCCACCCCTACATCAAACAAGGATAAGGGAATAAATTGCTGCACTGGGATATGCTACGTGCCAGGCGACTAGCAAGTAACACACCATACAATTATATGAATAAGGCCACTCAAGTACCTACTGTCACGACCCTCATCCGGAATAAGGGCACGAGTAGTGAGCAACGTCCAGCCTATGCCACAGTATCGGCAGTAAAACGTTGTCTGGGTCAACTCTACTATATAAACAACTCATATAATATATACATGGCACATATCAATCATCTCAACTCCAAATGGAGGAACAAAAGGGTATCTGATAAATGTTAAACTATACTCAATAACATATCAAACTAAGAAAGATAAAGCACAAGATGGAATCACGAAGGAAAAGAGTCACCATACATCCACAAGTCTGAAATACTTTATACATGTCATAAGACTCAATAAAAGTCTAATACAAGTCTAAATAGATAATCTAAGCCTCCTCAGACTCTGGTATTAAGTCATCCTGCTCTAAAAGTATATCTACTAATAGTATGCCGTCCTGCAGTCCGTAGTACGTGCGACACTGGTCTACGAGCCAATCATCTAAAAAATATATATCCAGTCAGGATTGGAGCGAAGTACATACTTCTGAAAGAAGTTTCAAATACATAATCGAGCATATAAAACAGATAATAGAAAAAGAATACAGGGTAACTGAACATCAGAAAGTAATGAACTAGAGTGAACATGTGATATACTGGAATAAAGACATAAAACATGAATAACTACAAGCAATGGAAATAATTGAAACTAACTAAAGTGCCATAGAGTACAATTTTATTATGTGATTGATTTGGGTTGAACACGAATACAATATGGTAACTAGATTACACTGATCCTCTATCTATTAAGTTTACTGATACACTGTACTACACAGCTTACCTTAACACATTACTAACCTAACATACCCAATCATGTGTTCTAACCTGACTCCCTTCACTCTATCACACCACGTGTGCATCCAAGATTCCCCTCTTATGTAGTGCACGAAAGTGCACTTATCCCATGTTGCTGCTGCTAAAGCTCATGTTCCTATTAAGTCCACCTCCTTCCCTTACGGCTTGCTCCATACACAGTCACTATCAGTATATTAGCACTGTTCCCAAGTTCCCAAGCTACTGCCCAAAGGTTACTGTCACAACCCACACCCGATATAAGAATGCAAGTCAGAAATAACGCCCAGCCTACGCCGTAGAATCGGCGATAGAACATTATCTGGGTAATCTATCTAGCAATATAATAAACCACCAATAATAATCATATACTCAATCACAGATCTAAGATAGAAACGAGCACGAATATGATAAAGAATCGAAATAGTCATATACAACTCATGACTCTAAAATAATACATCAACGAGTCTGAAAGAATGCTAACAAAATAAGTTAGAGAAAAATCCAGTACAAGAAATACTAAGAAGGTACTAATCCCGAGTCATATATCTCAGTCGAGATAAGTCCCTCCTAAGCCAGGGTCTCTTACTTTAAGCCCACAACATCCTGGGGTCCATAATGTGTAGGGTACCACTCCTTAATGTCATCTGGAAAAAATATATCCAGTCAGGAAAGGAGCAAAGTACATCTCTAACAACAGTTCTAATCAATGATAAAAACTATGTAACAGTAAATAGATGTGAATATACAAGATGCACAATAGATACGAGAGATATACAATAAGAAAATACTGGAATGAATACAATAATGAACAATATGTCAATGAACAAGAATACTAATGACTAAGTGTGTGAGTACTAGCTTTAATATGTGATTGGCTTGGGAACATGATACAATATATATGGCCTGGCTAATCATACGTGCGGTGTATGATTAACACTATGCAATAACAATAATTGATACAATGAGGGTATGATCACATATCTACACTAAAGTACTCCCCACCCTCGACTGGTATAATAGATCCAACCACGGTATGCTATGGCATGAGATTCCCCAAGAAGTTAGTGACTCTTCTCGAGAATCAGTGTTTGTACATGTACAAGATAACCAATGAAACAATACTTGCACCATATACACCCTATACCAAGGAATAACATCTCATGACGAGATCTGGATATACCAATCCTTGTAACCATATTGTAAAGAGAACATGGATATCTACACTGAATACAATGAACATAGAGGATATCATAAATGAGAAACTATCAGAGAATGTACTCGCCTGAAGTCCAAAGAATAGTCTCACAGATGTCTGATACGGTGCCTCGAAGACCTAGATAGGGAATACAACATCAATACAGGGTTCTGGAAAGAAAAGAAGTTAAACTAGTCAACTTCTAGATCAACAAGTCAATTCTAAGTCAAAAGTCAAACTCGGTCAACTAAAGTCAACTACAGTCAAACTATGGTCAACTACCTATTTCTAGGTTGCATAAGTCTAACACAAAGATATTGGGTTCAAATACTAAAGTCTAGGTCACAAAACTATATCTTAGGATACTAGGATACCGTATCTCTGAATATGTAAATCAATAGTAAAATATCACATATTAATATCAAATAATTATTAATTATATAAATCCTAATTACAAACATTAAATAGATACCTTGGTTTTGAACCAACTTGGTATCACAACACTAAACCATAATATTGATACCCAAACCCAATACCTTGGGTATCCCCAATTACCTTGGTACTTACCTTGGTATCTCAAGGTAATACCCAATACCTTACTTATCCTAACAACCCAATAATATAATATATGCTACACTAAATATTATACATATAGTATATTAAAATATAATTAGCAATTAGGAACATATTTACATATATATCAATTACCGTATATATATACATATATATATATATATATATATATATATATATATATATATATATATATATATATATATATATATATATATATATATATATAACTGACAAACTGTCATTAAAAGCCCCTTCCTACCATCGCTGAAGCGACTGATACTGCTAATACGCTTTTGTTTTAGTGACGAACTTCTGTTGTCGCCAAAGTCATTGCTATAGCCTCTGATACGGCCGCTGATACTGCTATTATAATGACAGATTCCTGCTGTTTGTCACTGATGCGCTTGCTGCTACTGCTGTTGGATATTGCTGCTGCTGCTGCGATGCTTGCTGCGGCCACTATAGCGGCTGCTGCTGCTGCTGTTATTGCTGCTGCGGTTGCTTCGGCGATGCTTGTTGTTGTCGCTATAGCTCCTACTCTCCTCTATCACTAATATATATATATATATATATATATATATATATATATATATATATATATATATATATATGTATATATAATATATATATACCACATAATATATATACTATGATATGTATATAACTACAACAAATAAATATACATACACACACTCCTCACATACATATATACGTACATAATAACTACATAGTAACATACACACACATACATAGTAATATATATACAACTATACATATCTGTATACGTATATATACTCATACAATAATATATAACATACATCATACAATTATAATTATAACCTCATATAAATATATATTTAACATATACATATCTATACATACTACCATATATAAATATATCTACATGTAGAAGAATAGTTACATACAATTTATACACATATAGTATATACATAGATACATAGATCTAAGACACAACATTGCATAAATATATATGCACAATATTATATATTATATATATATATATATATATATATATATATAAAATTATACTTCTCTATGAATAAGAACACAAGAGAATTAGATCTACAATTAAATTGCATATGTATTGAACGTATCACCCCTTATCCCACTAGATCTAGGATATGCATGCGACACTAGTCCACCACACATCCAAACGTACCCCGAAGGACACGAGCAAGTCATTTATTATTTATGAACAATACGAAAAGTCAAATACAAATCTACGTGTCCGTGTCAAAATGTGACATGCACAAAGTCTCGTGTCAGAAGGAAAACCCCCAAATCGATACGTATTACAAAATTATTGGGATACGACCTACACGTACCCAATTGTGGATACGACACTAACCCCAAACACACAGGCACATGCCAATATAATCTATAGGACCAATTGACACATACAACAATTGTCAATCTCGAAATTCCCCCAAAATTGACACAAAAAGTACCATAACTTTCTCAATAGGCCTCCTATGAACACAAAACCAAATCCTATAGGTAGCCTATGCATATGGGTTAATTTATTATGGTTAAATATCAGATTTAGAACCTAAATTATGGGGAAAAACTGAATTATACCTATTAGAAGATGGATTCCCAATACAACCTCCAAATATAATAAAATTGGCCTCCAACTTGTAGATCCTTGCTCCTCTTTGTATATCCTTGCTTTCTCCTTCTAGATCCTTGCTCCACTAGCCTCGAATGGTGATTTGGGAAGGAATTGGGATGAAATTTGGTAAGAAAATAAAGTGGAAATGAAGGAATTTGGTTGAGGAAAATTCTATATCTAGTTTTGAAATGAAAAGAGGAGAGAGAAATCAATTCCCCCATCTTTAATAGGCCGGCCCCCTTTTCCCTTCCTCAAGTCACTATGAATTGTCCAATATACCCATTGGGGCCTCTCATGAAGAAATAATTAAGGAGGGAAGTTTCTAGTCTAATGGTTTAATTAATTTTCATCATCTTCCTAAACAATGGGCTTTCTAAATGGGTTAAATTCTAACAATTAATACTTGCTGGTCCATGAGTCTAAACTAAACTAGTTAGGTCTACTGACACAAGTCCAAAATAAATAACTAACATCTAACAATAATTAAATAATATAACAAATAATTATTTATCATGCACAATATTTAATTAAATATAAAATTACTAAAATATTCTTTCCTAGAAAATATGGTAGTGACAAGTCCACCCTCCTTAAAATAATTTTATCCTCGAAATTCAAAGACGAAAACTACCCAAAAAAAATAACAAAACATAACAAAAGAACAGAATAAAAGAACAGAACTAACTATGAAAGAACATAACATAATTAGGAAAGAACATACGTCAAAGCACAAACAAATATGGATAACGCTCTCGCATTTCATCCTCTCTCTCCCAGGTAGACTCCCCCGGAGAGTGATGCCTCCATGCGACGTATACCAAAGAAATAGTCTGGTTCCTCAGCACCTTCTCTCTCCGATCCAGAATCTCAACTAGCTGCTTTGGATAGCTAAGAGTAGGGTCCACCTCTATCTCCGAGTGATCTAATACATGACTAGGATCTGCCACGAACCGTCTCAACTGTGACATATAAAACACATTGTTCACTCCCTCCAATGCAGGTGGCAAGTCTAGTCTATAAGCAACTGCACCGACCCTTTCTAGAATAGTGAAAGGTCCGATGAATCACGGACTAAGCTTCCTGCCTCCACCGAAGCGAATCGTGCCTCGTGTCGGAGAAATCCTCAAAAACACCAAACCACCCACCTAGAATAAAATACCACCTTAAGAACTAAATCTATAACAAACAACCAATAACAAGCACAAAACAAAATCTAAACTATACTTCAAACTCCAAAGGTCTCCGGTGGCTATCGGTCCAATATCGTTGTCTGTCTTACGCCACACGAAGTCTGTCACTGATCAACCGAACCTTCTCCGCTGCATCTACAACCATCTCTGGCCCAAGCAAAACTCTTTCTCTAAAATCGTCCCATGACAAGGGAGTACGATACCTCCGACCGTACAGAGCTTCAAAAGGTGACATCTTCATACTAGTCTCGTAGTTGTTGTTGTTATAAGCAAACTCTATCAAATGGAGATGGTCCTCCCAAGAACCCCTAAAATCTAGTACACAAGTGTGCAACATATCCTCGAGAGTCTGAATAGTCCTCTCTGACTGTCTATCTGTCTGGGGATGATATATAGTACTGAAATTGAGCTGAGTGCCCAAACTCTTCTGCAAACTCCCCCAGAAATGATAAGTGAAACGACTATCCCGATCCGAGACTATGCTAACAGGAACTCCATGTATCCTAACGATCTATCTCATATACATCTCTGTCAGCTTCTCGGTAGACAAACCCACCTTGAAAGGCAAAAAGTGGGCCGACTTGGTCAACCTATCAACGATGACCCAAATCGCGTCTTTCCCTCTTGGAGATCGTGGAAGTCCGGACACAAAATCTATAGTAATGTGCTCCCACTTCCACTCTGGAATGGGTAATAGCTCAAGTAAACCTCCTGGCCTTTGCCTCTCGGCTTTCACCTGCTGGCACACTAAGCATCTGGATACAAACCGTGCTACTTCTCTCTCATGCCATACCACTACACACTCTCTCGCATATCCTGATATATCTTGTTGGCACCTAGATATATGGAATACTGAGAGCGATGTGCTTCCTACAACACCTCTTCATGCAGCTACCCACTAGGCACATACAATCTAACTTTATGCCTCAGAGATCCATCCTCAGAAATGGTGAAATCATCCTCAAATCCTGCTCTCACCTGAGCTCTGATGCTCCTCAGAGATACATCCTCATACTATGCTACCTTGATCTTGTCCATCAATTCTGAATGTATCTGCAATCCCCATATCTACATAGCACAACCAGGAACTATCACCTCAATGCCCAGGCTCTCCAAGTCCTCCAGCAAATATTGATCCTACGTCAAGAACATAGCTACCGGATACCTATTCAAAGTATCGACAACTACATTAGCTTTTCCAGGATGATACTGTAAAGATATATCAAAATCCATCATCAGTTTCAACCACCGATGCTGCCTCATGTTCAACTCCTTCTATGTGAAAATGTACTTCAAGCTTTGTGGTCTGTGAAGATCTCCACATGCTCACCGTACAAATAATGTTTCCACAACTTCAGGGCAAAGATAAATGCTGCTAACTCCAAATCATGGGTAGGATAGTTCTATTCATAAGGACGTAATTGCCTGGATGCATAGGCAAATACTTTCCCATTCTGCTAAAAATACAACCCAAACCTTTCCCCAATACATCACTATAAATAGTGAAACCTCCGGACCCTGATGGCAACATCAAAATAGGAGCAGACGTCATCCTCTTCTTCAATTCCTCAAAAGTAACCTGACAATCCTCCGTCCAAACAAACTATACATCCTTCCTGGTGAGTCTGGTCATCTGCTCGGCAATTATCAAAAAATCCTGCACAAACTTCCTGTAGTAGCCTGGCAATCCCAAGAAACTCCTGATCTCTACTACCGAACTTGGGGTCTTCCAAGATTTTACTGCTGCGTTCTTCTTCGGATCTACTGAAATACCATCACCAGTCACAACATGCCCCAGGAATTCTACCTTGTCCAGGAAAACTCACACTTGGACAACGTTGGCCTAACCTGGATGGTATTGCAAGAAAATATAAAAGTCCTTCATCAACTCTAACCACCGCCTCTGCCACATGTTGAGCTTATTTTGTATGAACACGTATTTTAAGCCCTTGTGATTTGTAAAGATCTCTACCCGCTCTCCAAACAAGTAGTGCTTCTACAGTTTAAGAGCAAAAATAACTGCTGCTAATTCCAAGTCATGGGTCGGGAAATTCTTCTCATGCTGGCGTAATTGCCTGAAAGCATAGGCAATCACCTTCCCGTTCTGCTGTAACACACAACCCAAACCCTTACCTGATACATCACTATATATATAAAATCCTCCTGTCCCTGATGACAATGTCAATATTGGAGGTGTAGTCAACCTCTTATTTAGCTTCTTAAAAGCAGACTAACAGTCCTCAGTCCAGATGAACTGTACGTCCTTCCTGTTAGTCTAGTCACTGGCTCCGTAATCCTTGAAAAATCCTAACAAATTATCGATAACAGCCTGCCAATCCAAGAAAACTCCTGATCTCTGCCACTCACTAGCAGAATAAGTCAAATTAGCGACGTCTACAAACGTCGCTAAATGGCCAAAAAATGTCGCTAAATAATTTTAGTGACGTATGTAGCAACGTTTCGATGAAGTCGCCTTTAAACTAGTCGCTAACCGAAAAAATCGTAAAATGTTGCTATACCGACGTTTTCTAGCGACGCAAATATGTCGCTATATTAGCAACGTTTAGTGACGCAACGTTGCTAAATTAGCGACGTATTTTGTGTCGCTATATGTCGCTAAGTTTTTTCTTTTTAGCGATGTTGTACGACTCATTTAGCGACGTTATATTGACCTGGCAATATTGCCATGTCAGCAATTTGTGACGGGCAGCGACGTGTATAGCGACGTTGTACGACGCATTTAGCGACATTATTTTGACCTGTCAATACTGCCATGTCAGCAATTTGCGACGGTCAGCGACGTATTTAGCGACGTATTTAGCGACGGAGATAGCGACGTATATAGAGACGTAATCAGCGACGTAATTAGCGACGTAAGTAAATGTCGCAAAACGTCACTAAGAACGTCGCTAAAGATACAGTAAAAAATAAAATTGAATTGTTTCCAAACCATTCTTCCTTTTGTTTATGAATTCACAATTTGTACAAATAGACCCGGAGCAACCCTCCATTGAATTTGCCGGGTTTGTCGACCCCCTTCGGTTGAACACTCAACACCGATAAATTAACATACATTTAATATAAATAATATAGTAATTAAAGAAAATGAAATATTGAGATTACAAACCGAGTAAGGACAAAATTTTGTCATAAAAAATACAATAAATATCCACACAACTGAGTCTGAAAACCTCATCCTAAAGAATACAGGAAATAATATCTGAATGCCTCAAAAATAAAGAATATTCATAATGACAAAATATCATATGTCTGAAACACAAACAATGAATAAACGGTCCTAACTAGGACTACTACGGATCTGTAGTAGGATGACCACCGGCGTGCATCATGGATAAGAACAGATCATACTGCTCCCGTAAAATTGACACCGATGTCGATGAAGAAGGTAGTGACGTCGGTGGAGTCTGTGTCGATGAAGGCGCACCAGAGGACATATCTGCTCCAACTCTACTAGTCGATGGTTGTATGAATCCATGGTAGATAACAGCCTCGTACTACTATGAACAATTGAATCCTGCATCATCGTCAGCCTTTCGCCCATGGACAGTTGTGATGCCTGCAGCTCCGTCATGATGTGCTCTGTCGACGATCTAAGATCAGCTATCATATCCCGGAGCTCCATGATGTTGCGCTCGAACATATCAAATCGTGCGATGAGCGTCGTATCGTCCGCCTGCGGCTGGGACAGGGGCTGCTCCTCCATTCTTCGTAGCAACTCATCACGGAGAGACACAATCTGACGGTCAACGGTCTCCTGGACTCGAGCCAACGACTACGAGGGTTGTGGGAAATACGCACTTGCCGGGGAGGCCTTAGATGACTGTGTCACAACCAGGGCGCCATAGGATCCCGTACCGTAGTACATACCCCTCTAGAGACCACCAACAACAGTCACCCATAGCTCGTCCGCCGACGGAGCTGGAGAGGGCTGCGAGGAAGTACCAGCCTCTCCCGCTGTAGGTGAACTAGCAGTTGTCCTCTCACACAGCCTAAGATACTCGGCCTAAAAAAGTTTGGATACTCGATAATTGCGTAAGTTATATTAAAATAAACACAAAGTAAAGTAATACTTACATAGGTCTGCGAGGCCCTCTCATCAATGAGATTCCTGCCCTTTCGATGGATAACCAGGAAGACGGTCACCATGTTTGCATCCTCACCCCTTTGTACCTGTTAAAAATATATTATTTAGTACTAAAATTAAACATTTTTTTCTACTACCATTTTATCGTACTTGCAATAAAATAGTATATCTGAAATAAAAAATATAACAAACGACAAAAATGTTCTGTCTTCGGAATAGAGCCACCACATGTCACCACCATATTCTGAAATAGGGATATTTTTGTCGTTTTATATAGTATAAGTATTGTGTGCATTTATTTGTAATAATTGCATGACATTTATTTATATTTAATAGCCATAATTTTATTTAATTGTTGCGCCTTACCGTTGCTTCGATATTGGAGCACTACCCTAGCTTTTGCCTTTCAACAAATTTCATACCTTTGTCCTAGATATGCCTGCCTTCTTTTTTTACCCTTCTGTAACTTATAATTATGCTCTCTTGTGCTACATTTTAGTCGCACAATTTTCGTCGCAAATGTTTATTATTTAATTCGATATAAATCCAATTTTGTATCTTTGTGCGTTCCAATCAAAATTGGAGACACAATCTTGACCCATTTTGAGCAACCCAAATTACGGTAATATTCTATTCTGAGTCTTTTTCATTCATGACACTTGTGTCCCAATTGATTTTAGCCCCCATGTACTTCCAATTTATTTTAGAACACCAATTGTATTAATTTTTATTTAATTAAACCATAAACCCAACTTTGTGTAATTTTTTAATTGTTGGGCACTTTTATGCAAAAGTGCATTAAGGTGTCCACCCCATTGGACATGACACGTAAAAAAACCCATTTCTATTTTATGTGAATTTTTCCATAATTTTTGGGAGTGTGTAATTCAACATCAACCTCCTTAAACCATGGTCCTTAAAACCTTGAACCAATGCAATCCTAGCCATTCATTTGAATTCATTTTGAATCCTAGCCTTGAAAATATCCATGACAAGCCCCTTTTCCCAAGGGTTTGACCAAGCCCTAATTCTAGGTCAACCCAATACATTATACCTATATATAAATATCCTCCTTTACTTTTCCTTTTTTTTTCCTTAAACCATATGCACAACCGACCCTATTTTCCATATTCATCTCCTTCAACCCATCCCTTCACGCACGGCCGGAGACTCCATTCGATGACCCCCTCGTCGATCGTCGAAGATCCCGTCCGCCGTTGCCTCCACCCGATGCTGCACCCCGCTGACCCGCCGGAGCACCTGAACGCCACCCCCACAACCACAGAGCCGACTCTCTCCTCGCCATCAACTGCACCCTTCCCGCTCGCGTGGAACCTGACCACCCGCCGCAGCCTCCTGCACTCGCCAGTCTCGACCGGAGACCCTCCTCCACACGAAAACCCCACCGCCTCATCGTTCTCCTCCACATCGAGCAACACCATGCCTCCATCCCGCTCTCATCTCCATGCCGGAACGACCTACTGCCCAGACCCGCTGAACGACAGCACGACCGCCGGAGGAGCCGTAGAGACCGTTGTCCACGCCTGGACTCGACCGGAGAAGCCCCTAAAGTCCCTGTCCACTCCTCGACAACCTGCTGTCCACCTGAACGCAGAACACGCCGGATCGACGACGACGAACCGCTATTGAAGTCGAGCACCCCTTCGCGATGACCTCGACACGCAGTCTCGTCCCACGTACACAGGTTCGAGTTCCCTCTTGGGTACATGTACACGTACACGCATACGCGTATCCTTCACTAGTATACATACGTATTTGTAGTTGGTATTTGATATGTGTATTAGTATATATTTAAATGTATATTGTTATATATATATACATATACATATATATAGTATATTTCTCAATTAGTATATATATATACATATATATATATGTATTGTATAGGTATCCCCTATTATATGTTTAATATATATATATATAGTATAAATTCAATTCGTGTATATACAATATATATATTGCATATGTATTTAATTAGTGTATATACATATACATATTATGTATGTAATTAAATGGTATACCTATATTATGAATATTAATGTTATTGCTAGATAATAATATGTATAATATATCTATGTACTAGATAACCCGAATGTAACCACGGATACCCCGTAGTTATATTGACCTGTGACCATATAACATGTTAGCGGACTGCCATATGTACACCAACATACTGGCAAGACCCGTATCATTGACTGTCTGTTATGCACAACAACTACAGACGTGACACCCCTAGCGTAGTCTCTGAGATCATTGTTTTTTGATTGTGTGTGTTAGTGTAATGTCTGATGCAATATTGTATTATATGATATGTCTATAGGACTATTGGATCATTCAGACGATACTTTGGAAACAAGACTTTGGTATTGACAGCTAAGGACCCCTGGCGAGTACATTCTCTGATAGTTTCTTATTTATGATATCCTCTATGTTCATTGTATCTAGTGTAAATATCCATATTTTTTGACACGATGGTTACACGGATTGGTATATCCGGATCTCGTCATGAGATGTCATTCCTTGTATATGGTGTATCTTGTACAAGTCTTGTTTCATTGTTTATCTTGTGCATGTATAGACACTGATTCTCGGGGAGACTTGCTACCTTCCTAGAGAATCCCGTGCCATAGCGTACCATGGTTGGATCTATTATACCAGTCGGGGTGGAGAGTATTTTAGTGTAGATATGTGATCATACCCTTCATGTACAAGTCTTGTTCACATGTTAGTTTTGGTCATATACCGCACGTATGACTAACCAGGCCATTATTCCTGTACAAGTTCCTAAGCCGATCACATGTTAAAGCTAGTACTCACACACTTAGTCATTAGTATTCTTGTTCATTGCCATATTGTTTATTCTTGTATTTATTTCCAGTATTTCTTTTATTGTGTATCTCTTGTACATATATATGCATCTTGTATATTTCCATCTATTTACTGCTACATAGTTTATATCATTGATGTAGAACTGCTGTTAGAGATGTACTTTGCTCTATCCTGACTGAAAATATTTTTCTAGACTGCGACTTAGAGGACTGGTGTCTGACACATTATGGACCAGGTATAGATGCTGACTACACACCAAAGATCTTATAGGAGATACTACCTGCAGCTGTTTAGACAGTATTTATCTTATGCATTGAGACTTATTTGAGGTTATTTCAGTTTATGTTTAGATTTATTCTTAGTTTATTTTGAGACTTGTGGAGACTTTATGTTGGACAGCTAGACTGTGGTTTATCTTTATTTTGAGACATGGTTTTAACTATGTCATTCTTTTTATCTTTTATCGTGCCTTATAATCTTATAGTTATTGTGATTGAGTTTGTATTATGAGCTATTGTGAGATGTATATTGTCCTCCTCATGGAGTTGATATCATGGACAGGTTGTGAGTTATGTTTAGTATTTATTGTGACCTAGACAGCGTTCTACCGCCGATGCTGCGGCGTAGGCAGGACGTACCCTTAACTCATGCCCAAATTTAGGGTGTGGGTCGTGACATATTTTTAGTGGCGGCCCATGCAGGTTAGCCTTCGCAAGTCGTGCGATATCGTGGTAGTGCGACATCTTAGTTGTACTACTGCGTGCCTGCGATAGGATATAGGATATAACATACTAGGATGAGAATGAATACTCAATCACAACTAGGAACATTTCCAATCTATCTATCTTGTTATCCTTATTCCTTCTGAATATTGCTTCATTTAGAATTTTACTTCCTTCCTTGATGATATCGCATCTATTGCCTTAAATTATTCTTTTCGGTCTGTCTTCAGGATGCCGCCGAAGACAAGATCTATGAGAGTTGGAGCATCAACTTCAGAGGGGTCTTCCACTTCTCCACCTGACAAGCAGACATCTGGAGTTCCTCCTCTCCCACCTGTTTTTAGTGTTGCCCCAGCTATGACGGAGAACCTTCCACCTTCACCGACTCTGCTTTCCGCAAGTATGCCCATTGACGGGGCACAAATGTTTACTTTGATCCAGGGCATGGTAGATGCCCAGAGAGTGTCGGCAGAAGCTCAGCGAGTTCAAGCTGAGGCTCAGAAAGTGCAGGCAGAGGCACACCAAGCGCAGACTGAACTGATGAGAGAGAGCATGGAGAACGCTCACCAGATGGCACTACAGGCAGTGGAGAGAGTTGCCCAACATTATCCTGGCCAGCAGCAACAGCAGAGACCAGGCACTATAGTTAATTTCAAGAGGATGATGCCTCAAGAGTTCAAAGGCACCGAGGGAATACTCTACGCAGACGACTGGCTAGAGGATATAGAGAGGAACTTACGTTTCGCATAGATTCCAGAGATTCTTCAGATCGAGGCCGCTGGCAGTCAGATGTTTGATATCGCGCTGATGTGGTATTATACAGAACCAAGACTCATTAACAAAGGACTTACTTGGGAGACCTTCAAGGAGTTTTTCAAGGAGAAGTTCTTTCCTGACGTGGCCCTGGGAGCCTTGGAGAGTCAGTTTCATGACTTGGTCCAAGGAACCATGTCGGTCGACGATTATGCCATAGAATTCTGTCGATTAAGCCACTTTGCATTGTCTATGATTCGAGACCCAGGAGACAGAGCCCGAAAGTTTAGAAAGGGGCTGACGAGAGAGATTAGGTCACGCACTTTTGGTCGTCGTATCGCTACCTTTGGGGATATCTTGATGGATGCCCAGATTGCAGAAGACGATCTAGATCTCAGGCCTAAAAGGAGTTACAATATTTCTGAAGATACGAGTGGTAGCACGAGACCGGTCAAGCTTCCCCATATTCAGCAGTAGCCGAGGACGTTTCAGTATCAACAGCAGTACCAGGCACCAGTTCACGTTCAGCAGGATCATCAGACTTATCATTTCTGTAAGAAGCCAGGTCACCTTTGGGAGAGCTGTAGATTGAGGCTAGGACTTTGTCTGCGTTGTGGCGATGCAGGACATCGAATGAAGGATTGTCCTCTAGTTCCTTATCTTTTCGGATATCGTGCAGCTCCAAATTATAAAGATCCAATTTGGCCACCTATGGAACCGCAGATTGCTCAGCACCCACGGAGGGAGCCATCCTAGTAGGGCGGAGCATTTGCGATGACGGTCGAGGAGACCGATACTGCAGGTGATGTATAGGCAGGTTCTGTTCCTTTTCCCGTCTTTTGATTGATTGATTTCTTAGTACCGTAGCTTGTATCAGTAATTTTTGCTAGAATATAGTTAGTAGTACACCCTGACAGAGACTACAATACCATGACAAAATAGACCATAAACCATACATATATTTTTCTAGATTGCATGTTGTATGACTGTAGGTAGGATTTTCTTAGACCTTGATTATTGGGGGTTTGACCATAGTAAAGAGTAGTGAAGAGGTTATGACTTGACAAAGAGAGACAAGATGCTTAAATTTTAAGGATAAATATTAAATTAGATAAATAGTTGAGAACTCAATATGGTAGAATTGACGATTTGTTTAATCATAGATTTTATGAAGATTATGATATGATTGAAATTGTCATTAAAATTTGAGGAGTTTAAACAGATTATCATTATATTTATTTGACGACAAGATATAAATTGAATGCGGTATTTGAAGATTTTATAAGTATTACATTGATGAGTGTTGTGTGGAAAAAGAATAGAGGAGTAAATCATTAATGGATTAGTATTTGAATTCAAATTTTGGGATGAGATCTTAGATTTTATAAATGTACATTGATTGGATTTAAATTAGAGAATTGGATATTAAATTTTTGAGTATTTAATTATTAACTTAAAGTTTTGGAAGAAATTATGATAAAAATGGAATTTGATTTTTATTTCGAGGATTTTCAGGAATATAATAATTACAGAATTTTGAAAAGTTATGAAATAACAATATGGATTACTATTGATGTGGTCTTGCCCCGGCTAGGATAGGATTAAGCATGAAAGATATTTTAGTTGGCTCTCAGTTCATTTGTTGATATGTGAGTTTTTATGATTATTTTTCGCCATGAGCGAGACGAAGAGGCAGTCCGAGGTAAGTTATAGGAAAGGAGCCGGCAGCCAAGATAAGAGCATATTGCACCCAGCAGAGCAGATCAGGTGCAAAGTGAATTCCCACCGCCCCGGTGAAAAGTCCGATTGAACTAATAAGGATATGGAAATCGTGCTACTTTAGCAAAGCCCATATTTGTGTTGGTTTGATGAATTTAAATTTTGATGGAAAATAATATAATGAGTAAATACAACTGTTGAGGATCTTAAATTTCGAGCACGAAATTTTTCTAAGAAGGGTAGACTTGTCACCACCACATTCTGAAATAGGGGTATTTTTGTCTTTTTATATAATATAAGTATTGTGTGTATTTATTTGTAATAATTGCATGACATTTATTTATATTTAATAGCCGTAATTTTATTTAATTGTTGTGCCTTACCGTTGCTTCGATATTGAAGCGCTACCCTAGATTTTACCTTCCAACAAATTTCATACCTTTGTCCTAGACATGCCTGCCTTCTTTTCTGACCATTGTGTAACTTATAATTATGCTCTCTTGTGCTAAATTTTAGTCGCACAATTTTTGTCACAAACGTTTATTATTTAATTCGATATAAATCCAATTTTGTATCTTTGTGCGTTCCAATCAAAATTGGAGACACAATCTCGATCCATTTTGAGCAACCCAAATTACGGTAATATTCTATTCTGAGTCTTCTTCATTTATGACACTTGTGTCCTACTTGATTTTAGCCCCATGTACTTCCAATTTATTTTAGAACACCAATTGTATTAATTTTTATTTAATTAAACCATAAACCCAACTTTGTGTAATTTTCCAATTGTTGGGCACTTTTATGCAAAAGTGCATTAAGGTGTCCACCCCATTGGATATGACACGTAAAAAAACTTATTTCTCCTTCATGTGAATTTTTTTATAATTTTTGGGAGTGTGTAATTCAACATCAACCTCCTTAAACTATGGTCCTCAAAACCTTGAACCAATGCAATCCTAGCCATTTATTTTGAATCCTAGGCTTGAAAATATCCATGACAAGCCCCTTTTCCCAAGGGTTTGAACAAGCCCTAATTCTAGGTCAGCCCAATACATTATACCTATATATAAATATCCTCCTTTACTTTTCCTTTTTCTTTTCCTTCTCTTTTCCTTAAACCATATGCACAGTCGACCCTATTTTCCCTATTTATCTCCTTCAACCCATTTCTTCACCCACGGCCGGAGACTCCACACGACGACCCCCCCGCCGATCGTCGGAGATCCCGTCCGCCGTCGCCTCCACCCGACGTTGCACCCTGCTGACCCGCTGACCCGCCGGAGCACCTGAACGCCACCCCCACAACTATAGAGCCGACTCTCTCCTCGCCATCAACTGCACCCTTCTCGCTCGCGTGGAACCCGACCACCAGCCGTAGCCTCCTACACTCGCCAGTCTAAATTGGAGACCCTCCTCCACACGACAACCCCACCGCCTCACCGTTCTCCTCCACGTCGAGCAACGCCACGACTCCATCCCGCTCTATCTTTACGCCGGAACGACCTGCTGCCCAGACCCGCTGAACGACAGCACGACCGCTGGAGGTGCCGCAGAGACCGTTCTCCTGAAGTCGTTGTCCACTCCTCGACAACCTGCTGTCCAACTGAACGCAGAACACGTCGGATCGACGACGACGAACTGCTGTTGAAGCCGAGCACCCCTTCGCGACGACCTCGACACGCACGTCTCGTCCCACATACATAGGTTCGAGTTCCCTCTTGCGTATATGTACACGTACACGCATGCGCGTATCCTACACTAGTATACATACGAATTTGTAGTTGGTATTGGGTATATGTATTAGTATATGTTTAAATGTATATTGGTATATATATACATATACATATATATAGTATATTTCTCAATTAGTATATATATACATATGTATATGTATTGTATATGTATCCCCTAGTATATTTTTAATATATATATATTATAGTATAAATTCAATTCGTGTATATACAATATATATATTGCATATGTATTTAATTAGTGTATATATATATATACATATTATGTATGTAATTAAATGGTATACCTATATTATGAATATTAATGTTATTGCTAGATAATAATATGTATAATATGTCTATGTACTAGATGACCCGAGTGTAACCACGGATACCCCGTAGTTACATTGACCTATGACCATGTAACATGTTAGCGGACTACCATATGTACACCGACGTACTGGCAAGACCCGTATCATTGACTGTCTATTATGCACAGCAACTACAGACGTGACACCCCTAGCGTAGTCTCTGAGATCATTGTGTTTTGATTGTGTGTGTTAGTGTAATATCTGATGCAATATTGTATTATATGATATGTCTATAGGACTGTTGGATTATTCAGACGATACTTTGGAAACAGGACTTTGGTATTGACAGCTAAGGACCCCAGGCGAATACATTCTCTGATAGTTTCTTATTTATGATATCCTCTATGTTCATTGTATCTAGTGTAAATATCCATATTTCTTGACACGATGGTTACACGGATTGGTATATCCGGATCTCGTTATGAGATGTTATTCCTTATATATGGTGTATCTTGTACAAGTCTTGTTTCATTGTTTATCTTGTGCATGTACAGACACTGATTCTCGAAAAGACTTGCTACCTTCCTAGAGAATCCCGTGCCATAGCGTACCATGGTTGGATCTATTATACCAGTCGGGGGTGGGGAGTATTTTAGTATAGATATGTGATCATACCCTTCATGTACAAGTCTTGTTCACATGTTGGTGTTGGTCATACACCGCACGTATGACTAACCAGGCCATTATTCCTGTACAAGTTCCAAGCTGATCACATGTTAAAGCTAGTACTCACACACTTTGTCATTAGTATTCTTGTTCATTGCCATATTGTTTATTCTTGTATTTATTTCTAGTATTTCCTTTATTGTGTATCTCTTGTACATATATATGCATCTTGTATATTTTTATCTATTTACTGCTCATAGTTTATATCATTGATGTAGAACTGCTGTTAGAGATGTAATTTGCTCCATCCTGGCTGGAACTATTTTTTCAGACTTTGACTTAGAGGACTGGTGTCCGACACATTATGGACAAGGTATAGATGTTGACTACACACCAGAGATCTTAGAGGAGACACTACCTGCAGTTGTTTAGAAAGTATTTATCTTATGCATTGAGACTTATTTGAGGTTATTTCAGTTTATGTTTAGACTTATTCTTAGTTTATGTTGAGACTTGTGGAGACTTTATGTTGGACAGCTAGACTGTGGTTTATCTTTATTTTGAGACGTGGTGTTTAAATATGTCATTATTCTTATCTTTTATCGTGCCTTATACTCTTATAGTTGTTGTGATTGAGTTTGTATTATGAGGTATTGTGAGATGTATATTGTCCTCCTCATGGATTTGGTATCATGGACAGGTTGTGAGTTATGCTTATTATTTATTGTGACTTAGACTGTGTTCTACCGCCGATGCTGCGGCGAAGGCTGGACGTACCCATGACTCATGCCCAAATTTCGGGTACGGGTCGTGACACCACACCACTTTGCTGCCTTCCGCCTAGCCGCCTTGGCCTTCTCAGACCTTTCCTTGTACCTCGGATCGTCGAATCTATCTCTCAACTCAGTCCACTGCTCAGGCATGATCCAACCTTGGATCGATTTTCCAATGCGATCATGAGCCTTTTGGTCATCCAGAGCATCATGGATAAGCTTGGCGGCAACGGCAAAAAATATCTGCTCGATCACCTCGGTCCGGTACGGAGGATAAAAATATGTTTGCTACAATAAGTAATTTAGTAAGTTATATAATATACATAAATTAGAGGATTGATATAATATACTTTTACCTTGAAGTGTGCAAACCAGAACACCTTCCTCTCCTCTGAAGCTTCAGAGTAGTTGATCCAAAGGTCACCATAGTTGTTCCTCAGAAAGAGGCCCAGGCGTCTCTGTACCGACGATGGACGATATCTATACAGAGATAATTATTTTTATCGAAAAAGTCAATATATGATGAATAAATAAATACACTATATATATGATGTTAAACCATATAATTGACTTACTTTGTACTGTTGGCCTAAATCTTTGTCCTCGTCTCCTCTGGAGGTGCGTATGGAGGATCTAGCTGATGCTGGGACAACGTCGGCTCGACCTTCTCCATATGTTTATCTGTCTCCATGGTTCCGTCAGCAGGAGGAATGCTGGATGAGTGAGTACTATCAGGCCTAGAACTACTCATCCCTGGAGTGATGCCACGTAACATCGTCGCAGTCGAAGATGTGACTGGTATATATACTGGAGTACTAGGCGACGAGGATCTAGAACCAATATTAGGCAGTACCGGAGGAGCACTCCGTCTACATCGGGACCTGCCGAACCCTCCGCGTTGTCCTGTCATACCTGATAACAACATTTAATGAATAAAGAAATATCACGCCCAGTCCCAAAATACGTAGGACTAGGAATACGTAAGCATGCCAGTGTATATATATAGCAACTCCAATATATAGATACCATAATACACACGTACGCTGTAATATGAATATTAACTCACATGTGGTATATATATTGTCACAAGTCACAGGGCATAACTAGATCTCAACCACAAAATAAAAAAACCAATCAACTATATAACTGAATCAAGTATAAAATTCTTGATAAGAACAAGTAGCTGGTCGGAGACAAATCCACTACCAAACTAGAATATGAGAGAAACAAATAAGCACATCTAATGAATAATGAGGCTCAAGGAAAGACCTCCTCGAAAGGGAATGGAGTAGCAAGTCCTGATCTGTGCTCCTGTAAATAGTCATGATCGTCTACACCTGGAAAGGGACCAGGTCCTTAGAGGGACGTAACAAGATACATAGAAGCATGCCAATTGAATACAGTAAACATGCATAATAGACAGAAAATATATAAGTACGCTGTACTAGATAATCATTTCGACTTATGGGTAAGAGTAGGATACTCTTTCTATCTCACAACTCACACACACGTCCATGAACATCATCAGCCATCATACCGCTAGGATAGCGACCATCTTGACACCATCAGCCGACATACTGTGAGGGTACCGACCATCGTGACACAACTCTTGTAGTGCATGCTAGTTACTACAGTTTACCTGAGTGGGTAGCCCATATGCCTACTGATTGTCCTCCCCTCCAATGATACTATGTGTCAAGTATGTGTCAACATATATATAGTATATAATTATGACTGAAAGAAAACACATATATAATGAATATATAAAAATATGATAATCATGCAAAGTACTATAAGCAATTTGGCAAGGTATCTTGTCTGGTCTAAAAAAGAATGAAGTTCCAACTCAAGGCGTCGTCCGATATACCTGTCACATAAATTAAACAAGTTAGATTACAAAATTAGGTGAATAGGCTCCTCCGTTTTAATCTATTTTAATTCTGAATAAATAACCTAAAATAGTATTTTAATCATATTATAATCTAATTTTATTGTTAAATTTAAATTTTGGTCCGAAGAAAGTCAACTTTACGAATTTGTGATCCACGACACGCAAATCGAGGCAATTCATTGACCAAAAAGTTAACCAACTCAAATCCTGGATTTGTGTGTAAAATCCTATAGATTTAGTGCTACATGAATGCCAGAATTGACGGTTTTATGTCAGTAAAGGGTTATGGCCACAAGGGCGCACAGATGACAGTTTTTGGTGATATTTTATTTACGTCTATATTTTATGAATTTTACAGTAGATTAAACTTACATATTAAATTCTAGAAAAATAATTTTATGGAATTTCATCATGTCAAATTTTCGAAACGGCTTGTAATTTTGAGTTCGGGATCTCCCGCAATCTCGAAAACACAAAATGCGTCTGATTTTGGACAATTGGCACTTTCAGAATATTCTGGAAAAAATTAACTACTAGAAAATAATTTCTATATTGAAAAAATTAACCTTCATACGGTTCTAACAAAAAAAATTGGAGTGCATTTGGAGCCCGGAGCTAGGAGATATCGTATTTTTAAGTCGCCATAACTACTAGAAAATAAGGCTGAATTTATGACGAATTTTGACTGTTTTTGGAAAAAAAAGAGGAGTTTGGGGAGGAAAAATATGAAGGATGAGGTATTTATAATGGTGGACACTACTTAATTGAATACGACTAGGATTGGTTAATTTGGATAGGATTATGATAAGTTCAAATAAAGATAGGATATGCATGAAGTTGCTTTCCTAGTAGGCTCAGGATTTGTATTAATTTAAAATAGAGTTTAAATTTATCTCAATAATTTATAATCTTAAATAGAATTAAAGATGATACAAATAATTTATATATAATCTTATTAATTTCTATTAACACTAAATTAGCATCTATCTAATATTAAGACTATATATATCCAAATAAATCCTAAATAATTTTAAAAATCTAAATAAATTTCTTAAAATTCTAAATAAATTACAGAAAAATATAATTAAATATTTTAATCTAAAATAAATATTTGGTAGGAACAACATGCAAGTATGGTCTCATAGTAAATTATGAAAGTTTTAGAAATTTACGTTTTCTATGTTTTAATTACCCAAAAAAAATCTAGAAAAATCTAAAATAGCCTAAAAATTATTCTAAATAAATATTGATATAAGTAAATATATCAAAAAAATTATTTTCTAATTAACTAAGAGAATACTCTAAAGAAATTTAATATTTAAAATAATCTATAATAAATATAATAATATAAAATATACATAAAATATATATTTTGGGTTAAGGGGTTTACAATCTACCCAACTTAAAAAAAATTTGTCCTCGAAATTAAAAATAAGGCATGATTTGTTAAATCTTTCACATTTGTATCTAAGGCAAGCCAACCGCAATCTTCTCAAAAATTTAAATGACAAAATCTATTCAAATCTGTCACAATCTCTTCAAAATTAAAATAACCAATGTTTAAATCAAAATTTAACCTATCATAATCTCTTCTAGATTTTTAAATAATCAACATCCAAATTTAATTCAAATTTATATGACATCTTCAAGATTTAAATAACCTATATCAAATTTTATATCACGATTTTCAACTATCATAATCTCCTATAGATTTTAAACAATTCTAATCAAATCTTATTCCTATATTTTAACTTAAGAATTTTGTACTCTTCAAATTTTAAATTTAATTTCTATTATCAATATTTCAAACAGGTGATCCAACAATCAAAATTTAACTTTTAATTCAAATCATCAAATTATAAAATTTTGAACTCAATCCATCAATGTTCATGTTTAGAGTTTTATTATTTATTTATTTATTTATTTTTTCTCAAATTTTAAATCGTTAATTCAATATCCAATATTCAAAATTTAAATCATGTGCTCAAATTATAAATATTTGGTCCGCAATATCAAGATTTTAAAATTTATTCTATAAGGCATTCTTATCTTTAAAGTTAAATCCTCATCATCTAAATGATTCTTCTAAAAATTCTCAAAATTAAAATGACTTAAATCTCTCAATCTAATCTTACTTGATCACAATCTAAAAATATTTACCTCAAGTTGACAATGCAACTTCTACCCAACTTAGAATTTATCGATCTATCACATAGGCTATACATTTAAGAAAAATGTCCTCAAATTATTTAATCGTGTTATTCAATCCATAAAATATCTCACATTTTTTATGTCCTTAATTATAAAAGATAGTCACCAAGTAATGTGATTGGCCTATGGGGTATCCCTAGTACTCTCCGTGTATCAAACTTATACCAAGCACGAACGTTCGTCTTTCCAAAATAGGGGAAGACCAAAAACAATAATAAAGAATTCAAGAAGGAGGTGATAGAATACAAGTACGGGATTCAAGGTGATTAAAGAATTCAAAAAGAGAGTTGTCAGGGCAGTTGTGGATTAAAATCTTATTTTGGATAAATTCCTATTTGCATGCTCATTTCAGTACAATTATATAACCGATACGATATGCTCGAACATGTCTAGAGGGCAAGTATATTCGTCTAACAAGCTGAGTCAACTATATCTCAATCCACGTAAAGTAGTTATACGAAGAGCGAACCAAGCGCACTAAGGTTGATCAGACAATAATACACTGATTGTGATTTAGACGATATATTAGTGGGCATCCCCAATAACACATATCTCATGAACAAGATCGATAAAAGAATAAGCTTACAAAACTAGGCTATAAAATAGCAGCATTAGTCGTGGTAGTCCAGAAAATATAAGTACGCTGGATGATGATGAAGGAAGGTACAAAATAATTTAAGTTAACCAAGAATACCGGTGTTGTGACTCTACAGTTGCCATACTAACTTCTTTTCTAAGTCTAAAGTCAACCAAATGGGGGTATGGGCCTCTAAGTTCTACAATCTGGATAAACACTATTACCTTATGCTAGCATATAGTTGGTGTCATTCAATTTTACTTCCTTAATGGGTCAAAAGGACTAGGTGATACTAGGTTATGAGGCATACTACCCAACTTACAATAATTTAACTAATAGTGTTATTGAACAATAGAGTATAAATACCTAGTACAAGTCATCTTCCGAACCCCTATAAAGCACGAAAGAAAAGATAAGATTAACGTTGCGAAAGGATCAAACAAGATGCAAGGCAAGCAATCAAATAAGAATGCAAAATAAAATCAAGGAAGATAATTAAATAAGTGGATGAGATCATATACTCTAATCCTATGCGCAGGCTTGCTCGGTACAGTAACGTAACCGAGACAATATGCTCTCGACCTGCATGGCCACCACGAAAACATGTCACGCCCCAGTCCCAAAATAAGTAGGACTAGGAATACGTAAGCATGCCAGCCGTATATATATGGCAACTCCAATATATGGATACCATAATACACACGTACACTGTAATATGAATATTAACTCACATGTGATATATATATTGTCATAAGTCACAGGGCATAACTAGATCTTATCCATAAAATTAAAAACCAATCAACTATATAACTGAATCAAGTATAAAATGCTTGATAAGAACAAGTAGCTGGATGGAGACAAATCCACTACTAAACTAGAATATGAGAGAAACAAATAATCACATCCAATGAACAATGAGGCTCGAAGAAAGACCTCCTGGAAAGGGAATGGAGTAGCAAGTCTTGATCCGTACTCCTTCAAATAGTCATGATCGTCTACACCAGAAAAGGGACCAGGTCCTCAGAGGGACGTAAAAAGATACATAGAAGCATGCCAATTGAATACAGTAAACATGCATAATAGACAAAAAATATATAAGTACGATGTACTAGACAATCTATATGAAATGCATAATAAGGACAATCATTTCGACGTATGGGTAGGTGTAGGATACTCTTTCTATCTCACAACTCACACACACGTCCATGAACATCATCAGTCGTCATACCGCGAGGGTAGCGACCATCGTGACACCATCAGCCGACATACCGTGAGGGTAGCGACCATCGCGACACAACTCCCGTAGTGCGTGCTAGTTATTATGGTTTACTAGAGTAGGTAGCTCATACGCCTATTGATTGTCCTCCCCTCCCATAATAGTATGTGTCAAGTGTGTGTCAACGTATATAGTATATAATTATGACTGAAAGAAAACACATATATAATGAATAAATAAAAATATGATAAGCATGAAAGTACTATAAGCAATTTGGCAAGGTATCTTGCCTGGTCTTAAAAAGAATGAAGTCCCAACTTAAGGCGTTTTACGATCTACCCATCACATAAATTAAGCAAGTTAGGTTACAAAAGTAGGTAAATAGGTTCCTCCATTTTAATCTATTTTAATTCTGAATAAAATAACCTAAAATAGTATTTTAATCTTATTATAATCTGATTTTATTGTTAAATCTAAATTTTGGTCCAAAGAAAGTCAACTTTACGGATCTGTGATCCGTGGCACACAAATCGAGGCAATCTGTTGACCAAAAAGTCAACCAACTCAAATCCTGGATTTGTGTGTAAAATCTTATAGATTTTAGTGTTACATGAATGCCAGAATTGACGGTTTCATAAAATCAAAAGTCGGTAAAGAGCTATGGCCACAAGGGCGCACAGATGACAGTTTTTTATGATTTTTTTATTTATGTCTACGTTGCACAAATTTTACAGTAGACTAAACTTGTATGTTAAATTATGAAAAAATAATTTTATGAAAGATCATCATGTCAAATTTTTGAAACTTCAAACGGCTCATAATTCCGAGTTCGGGTCTCCCGAAATATCGAAAACACGAAAATGCGTCTTATTTCGGACAGCTGGTACTTTCAAAATATTTTGGAAAAATATGTTTAAAAATTATTAAAATAATTTATATATTCAATAAACTAACCTTGATACGGTTCTAACAAAAAAATTGGAGCACGTTTGGAGTCCGGAGTTAGGAGATATCGTCTTTTGAAGTCGTCATAACTACTAGAAAATCAGGCTGAATTTATGACGAATTTTGACTGTTTTTGGACGAAAAAGAGAGGTGTTTGGGGAGAAAAAAAATGAAGGATGAGGTATTTATAATGGTGGACACTACTTAATTGAATACGACTAGGATTGGCTAATTTGGATATGATTATGATAAGTTCAAATAAGGATAGGATATGCATGAAGTTGTTTTCCTAGTAGGCTCAGGATTTGAATTAATTTAAAGTAGAGTTTGAGTTTATCTCAATAATATATAATCTTAAATAGAATTAAAGATAATAAAAATAATTTATATATAATCTTATTAATATCTATTAATACTAAATTAGCATCTATCTAATATTAAGACTATATATATCCAAATAAATCCTAAATAATTTTAAAAATCTAAATAAATTTCTTAAAATTCTAAATTAATTACAGAAAAATATAATTAAATATTTTAACCTAAAATAAATATTTGGTAGGAACAACATACAAGTATGGTCTCATAGTAAATTATGGAAGTTCTAGAAATTTAAGTTTTCTATGTTTTAATTACCCAAAAAATTTTTAGAAAAATCTTCAAAAATCTAAAATAGCCTAAAAATGATTCTAAATAAATATTTATATAAGTAAATATATCAAAAAATATATTTTCTAATTAACTAAAAGAATACACTAAAGAAATTCAATATTTAAAATAATCTATAATAAATATAATAATATAAAATATACACAAAATACATATTTTGGGTTACGGGGTTTACAAGAAATACACAAATATATAGTACATTCTATAGTCAAAATGTTATGCATATCTCACAGCATTCATAGAATTGCATAGTAAATAACTAGTGGTGTCACAAGTCTAAATGGATAGTACATTCTACACTCAAAATTAATACATATCTTCGTCAAAATAGTACATTCTACAGTCAAAATATAATACATATCTTCGTCAAAATAGTACATTCTACAGTCAAAATATAGTACATTCTACAGGCAAAATATTTTATTTTCAATCATCTTCAAAAAATTTATCTTATTCGCCTTCCTTGTCCTCCTCTTCCTCGTCCTCTTCTTCCTCTTCCTCCTCATCTTCACTTTTATCTACTTCGTCTTTGTCTTCGTCATCCTCTTCGGATAATTTTATATCTTCTACATTATTACTCGTGTAATGTGTAAACTCCGATTTCCAATTTCCAAAATAATCAGATTTTAAATTATTTTAAAATATCAAGTTTTATAAAACATTTCTCCAAAAAAATCTTATTTGATTTTGAACGATGTTTGATTGTAGAAGGTAATTTAAAAATCTTTTATAAAAATCCTTTTTCCTAAGTGACGATGTAGTACAAAATAAATAAATAATAATAATATATATATTCCTCTAGTTTTAAATGTTTATTGGCTTGAAATCATAAAATTATTTATTGGATAAAATTAATTAAAGGACTAGTCGTTCTTCAAAATAATTTTATATTTAATGGGATAGTAAATAAATAAATTACATAGCTTTCCTAAAACATTTTCTGAATTTATAATCTTTATTTTTATTTTTACAAGTTACCATCTTTCATTCACCCTCATTCCCACATGAATTTATTCATGTATGGTCTTGGGCCAATTGTTATTTGGGCCAACCCTCACCCTTTATCCCACACACCCTTCTCCCTATTTAAGTTCTCATTCTCACAATTCCCAAGAAACCCTAATTCTCCAATTTACTAGCTAGCCTCCACAAATTCCCACAAGCCAAAGCCACCACCATTTTTGTGTGCTCGTGTCCGTGTGTCCAGCATCACCGTGTCAGCCGTGATGGCCTCGGGTCCGACCCCGGGTGTCCCACCGTATCCATTCATTTCCTGTGTCCAGATTTACAATATTACAACCTGATTTTTGTGTCCGACACACCCGGACACAACCCCCACACCACAGCAAACACCCACCCCGTGTCCAACACCCGGACACGCCCACAGAGCATCATCCCCGTGTCCGGCAGACCCGGACACGACCCCCTGACACACGCAGAACCCTAACCCTAGATCTGGCCATCGCCGCCGCCGACTGACTGTCGGAGCCGACGAACGCTCCTCCCAGCTCAGCCTCGAAGGCAGGGGAGCCGCCTCCGCGTCGAGCCCTCCTCGAGCCAGTCAACGCCGCCACACCCGCCTCGAAGCCGCCGCTGCCCTCGAACAGACCGCCACCGCCGAGTCGAAGCCGCCGCAGCCGCCTCGAAGCCGTCGCCCCCTCGATCCAAGCGCCGCCTCGGGTCTGTCGAAGCCGCCGCTGCCGATCCAGCCACCGCCGAGATCGAGAACCCCGCCGCCTCCTCGGGATCTGTCGAGCCGTGGCCGCCTCGAGCAGATCCGCCGAGCACGAGTGCCGCCGCCGAGACGGACGTCGACTGACGACGCCCTGCCCGGCCGACGACGCCGGAGTAACTCCGGTGAGTCCCCTTCTCCCTTCCCTCTTTCCCTTCTTCCTTCAAGTTCTGTGTAAATAGAATTTAGGGTTAAGATTAATGTAATAAGTATGTAATTAGTTAAGAAATCTTTAATTAGTTTAATTAAATGTAATTAGTTTAGTTAATGATTAGATTAGTTAATTATTAATAAACAGTAATTTGTTATTAATCAGGAATTTATTTATTAACCAGTTAGTAAATATTAATTAATTAGTTTAGTATTTTCTTAGTTAATTTGTAATTAATGTAGTAAATAAATGTAATTAGTTTAGTATATGTAATTAGCTAATTTTATGTAATTAGTTATTTAGTTATAATTAAAAGGTTTTTTGATTATGTTAAATATAATAAATCTTGGGGTTTATATTATTATTAAAAATATAGTTCTAATAATAAAATGAGTTCAAAATTTGTTTATTGGACTAGTAACCGATTTTTACTATTGATATAAAAATATATTGGCTTTTACATAAATTCTAGTTTTTATAAATAAACTTTTATTTGAAATTATTGTTCAAAATAATTTCGAAACGATTTATATATGTAAATACGCATTCTAGTGTATGTAATTATTTTGGTATCTATGTATATATATATTTTTAGTATATGTATATAATTGTTTTGGTGTATATACTTGTATACATATATATATATATATGTATGTATATTTTGGTATAATTATACATATATTTAATTGGTATAATTTCATGTAGTATAAGTGTAATAAAACGTATTTTTAATATATGAATTAATTGGCATCTGTGTATATATATACATATAGTATAAATTTGAATTGGTAATTTAATATTAGTATATTCTAATAATGATGGTGACAATATATATATATATATATATATGTATATTCTAGAAATGTACCTTGTCCACATATGATATGTACATATTTTAGTAAATATACAACTATAGCTAGTAATTTATATTGGTATATATATTTGATATATGCATATATTAGGTTAAATTCTTTTTAGTATGTATACAAGTATTATTTATTTTAAAGTATATTTTTACATATATCTACTATTGTAGTTGATGGAAATTATAATATGATTAATTGGTAAATTACTAGGTGACCCTAGTTGACTAGTGCTATACCTGATAGAGCCCCTGAGTTCATGTAATTGTGATGTGTTAGTGTAGCACCTGATGCAAATGTTGTATTGATATATTTTAGGACTGTTGCATCCTCCAGACGATACTCTGGGACAGGACATTGGTTTTACCAGCTAAGGACCCGAGGCGAGTACATTCTCTGATTAGTTTCTAATTTATGATATCTCCTATGTTCACTGTATCTAGTGTAAATATCCATGTTCTTGACACATCGGTTACACGGATTGGTATACACGGATCTCGTCATGAGATGTTATTCCTTATTCATGGTGTAGCTTGTACAAGACTTGTTTTCCTTGTTATCTTGTGCACGTACAGACACTGATTCCCGGGGAGATTTGCTACCTTCCTAGGGAATCCAGTGCCATAGCGTACCATGATTGGATCTACTATACCAGTCGGGGGTGGGGAGTATTTTAGTGTAAATATGTGATCATACCCAACTTTACATGCATCATAGCTCACCCCACATCTCACGTCGGGTGCGGCCTGACCATCTCCGTGCCTCATAGCTGTTACGTGTGATTAGCCTGACCTCTACATGCATCATAGCTAACCAACGGTTAGCCTGACCTTCGTGAATCATAGCTAATCACATGTAACCAGCCTGATCATGTTCCCAAGCCGATCACATGTTAAAGCTAGTACTCACACACTTAGTCATAGGTTCTTGCTCATGGACATATTGTTTCTTTTCCTGCATTTACTTACAGTATTTCCAGTATATTTCTTTTCTTGTACATTTCTCGTACCTATACATGCATCTGGTATGTTTCCATCTAGAACTGCTACATAGTTTATGTCATTTATATAGAACTGCTATTTAGAGATGTACTTTGCTCCTTCCTGACTGGAAAATATTTTTCCAGACTGTGACCTTAGTAGACTGGTTTCTGATACACTTGGGGATTGGATGTTACAGATTGCAGGTATGATTATTTGTCATTTGACTTGTGTTGTTTATTTCTTCAAATTCCTATCGTGCTGTAGTTGTGATTGAGTATGTTGTTAACATTTTTATAGTTTTATCCGAGTCTCCTTATGGAGTTGGATACTAGCGTGAGATTGTTTAGATAGTACTCGACCTAGACAGCGTTCTACCGCCGATGCTGCGGCGTAGGCTGGACGTACCCACGCACTCGTGCCCTAAACCGGGTGCGGGTCGTGACACGTTTTTAGTGGTGGCCCATGCAGGTCAGATTTCGCTAGTTGTGCGATGTCGTAGTAGTGCGACGTATTAGTTGTGCTACCGCGTGCCTGCTATAGAATATAGGACATAGGATACTAGGATGAGAGAGAATACTCAATCACAAATTCTTGAGAGATTCCTGGGACGACCCCTTGAGAATCTTATTATAATTTCCAAATTAAATCTTTTTCCTTGTTTCCGTCCGCTCTCGCTTGTTGTTATTAAACTTGATTCTTGTTGATAAGTTATTAAATTAAAATCTTGGTATCATTGTTGAGTTTGATTCTTGTTGACCAGTTGTTAAATTTAATTTTTGGTATCGTTGTTGAGTTGATTTCATATCGAGATGAATTTTACGGGCTAAATTTACGGTATCATCTGATGACATATTTTGATGAGGACAGTGAGAAAGCTAAAACGTCTACTTTGGTTATGGACCCTAGAGTTTATCGCAGCCATATTAGCTGTGGTGACGAGAACGTAGGAACCTGACTTGGATGTACATACTATAGTTATGAAACTTAGAGCTTCTCGCAGCCATACCGGTTGGCGTGGCGAAGGTTCTAGATGACATGATTATAGGGTTGCATACCTTAGTTACGGAACCTGTCGTTTATCGCATCTATGCTTACTTGCGTGGCGAGGATTCTGTGTGTCATGATTTTTGACAGACGTGTATGATTATCAGGTTGTATCTTAAATTGATTTTTAAAATATCATCTCAAGACTTATCTATTTCTGTTATTCCAGGACTTTGTTCCACCGCTTCTTTCTTTACTAGCAGTAAAGATACCTTCTGTCCTCAATTCAGTCTTTGAGCTCCTATTCCTTGAGGATTTCTTGTTAAGCATGGTAATTAGTGGCTTGTAATTTTGTTTGTCTTGTATTAGTATTGACTGTGTTGCTAGTGATTTGTAAGTGTTTCTTAGTTGGGCATGTGAGCAGTAGGCTTTAATCTAGAGTTAGCCCTTAGCATAGTACCTTGTACCAATGATTCTAGGAGTAGTGTCATTAGAGACTGAGAGTTAAGGAGAGTATAGAGTATCAGTGATAGTTCTCAGAGTTAGTATCAGAGCCAATTACCCGTCTTGGATAATCATGATTATGTAATTGAGTGATCTATGTAAACGATTAAGTATCCGGGAATTGTGTTAAGGATTTATGGAGCATGATGTCCAATTTGATGATTGATATCGGAAATGTTAAAGGTAAAGAAATGTATATGTATAAAGGGTTTAATGAGATGTCATAAGTAGAGAAATATCAGGATTAGTAATGGAAGTTGTGAAGCGTATCACGGATTAGTTTAATAGGCTTTAAAGGATTGAAGGAAAAACATATACAACCATCGAGATGAGGAACCATACACATACCCATGAGAGTAAAGAAACATGAGTGTTATAGAGGATACAGGTGATCATGAGTCTAATGAGCTTGATGAGATAATCCATTAATGCAGCTAGTGATATAATACCAAGAGTGCTAATGATTCTATATCGAGGATTAGTCAAGGATGACATTAATAACAGTAAGCACTCTGTGCGTTGATAATTAGATGATATACCAATTAACATAAATTGAAATCATGAAAGAAAACACAGTTGATGATAACTTTGATCATTGGAGGTAATAGTGCAAGTGATTCGGGCAGTACGAATTTAGTACACAGTTCTAGACGATAGAGGTATTGAGTGCACCTTGAGTATCAGAGACCGTGAGCACTAATATGTACATTGAGGAGTTATAAATTAAAAGGTGGAAATGAATTTTTAATTTTCAGAATTTTTTAAGAGTTGAGATTTTATGTTGTTAAAATATTGAGGATTTAAATTTGATTCACTAAACATAGTTAAGGCTACAATAGAAGTGATTAAATTTTATTTCGATGTGAAGTATCTAATTTTGAGGAGGTATATGCATTTTATTTTAAGTTGATCGGGAAGTTAAAGCTTGACGATTATTTTGAGGATTTATTTTTGGTAGATGAGAGATATGAATATTAATATATGATTAGTTGATATGGGTACCAGTGTACATGAATAGGAATTAGTTAGTGAATGTGCTAGAGTTAAGTGTTTGTTAGAGATAGCAGTTACCGCAAGAAATGTGTTAGCAGGTTCTTTCTTTTTCTCATGTTGTTTTGTCTTCTGATTGATTGATTCCTTAGTACCGTGGGTTGTATTCGTGATTTTTCTTGTTAGGATGTAGTTAGTAATACACCCTGACAAGGAATGAAATACCATGATAAGACAGACCATAACCATGCATGTTTCCTATAAGTTGTTTGTTGTATGACTGTGGGCAAAATTTTTCTTAGACCATGATAAAAGACACATGACCTATATATTTTCTCAAATTGCATGGCTGTAGGTAGAATTTTCTTAACCCATGATCATTAGGGCTTTGACCATAGCAAAGATCTGTGACGAGGTTATGACTGACAAAAAAGAGACAAGAGGATTAAAGTTGTGGATGAGCATTAATTTAAATAAAGAATTTAGGGGTTGTTATAACGGAGTTGATGGATCATTGATTTTATGAAAATCGAGGTATGATTGAAATTCGAGGACAAACATTAACTTAAGGGAGAATTTAGAAATTCACAAAGCCAAAAATTTGAGGATTTATTAATTTTAAGGAGGTCTTGATATGATTGAATGGATTATTAAAATTTTGAGTTATAAATTTAAAATTTTGATTATTTTGAATTTGAGTTAGAGGAGTAAGGTGATTGGTGGATTGTGTTTAAAAATTTAAATTTTGGGATACGATTTTTATAAATATGCATTGATTGGATTTCAATTAAAAGGATTGGATAGTAAAATTTTGTATTTAGTTATTTACTCAAAATTTGAGGAGATTATGATACGACTGGAATTCAATTAAATTATTGAGGATTTGAGTAGTAAAAATTTTACATTGGGATAAAACTCAGAGGAAAAAAAAAAAAATATTAGTTCAAAATTCGGAAACATTATACATACGGATAAAGAAATATGGAATGAAATGAAGCTCATGGTAAAGAAGATTATAATATAATTGATTATGGGATCATATAATTGAAGGTCGTAAGGTAAGATCATGGTATATTGAGGTTGTGATTTAAATTAAAATCTTGACCATGACAGTAACATTGGAAATCGAAGAAAATAAGCGAGGTATAGTTGATGTAAGATAAACAAACTCGAATTTGATGATAAGGATTTTGGACATGTAATAAATTTTGATTCAGAAATTCTAAGATCTAATCTAATAAAGTTTGTGGAATTTGAAGCTTTTATAGATATTAGTTAATGATGAAACACAAGATTGAGAAAAGTAAAAATGAACGAGGAAAAAGGGAGGATTATTTTCAGATGGTAGTAAAGACTATTTTTCCTAGAAATTAAGAAAGGCGATTAGATGTCCCTTGATTACATTCTGAAGGATGTATTTAAGTTTCTTAAATCAAATTGTCGACCGTATCTTTCGAATTAACTTTCATGTCTATATCATTCATTATACTGGGTCTTCCTTGGTTTAGTTACTTTGAAAAGGTAACGTGCATTATTCCAATTATCTGTTTTTGTGATCGTGTCTACTTCCCAAAACCTAAACTTTCTAGAGGATTCAAGGCCGAGCCATGATTCCTTCAAGTTATTCCTGTCTTAAACCATATTTTTCTTTTTCTTCATGTTTCCTTCTGTTTGGTAAATATTTTCCTCATAGAAATATTTTCTTCAATGATATATTCATCATTATGAACAACAAATTTTTTTCTATCCTAGTCATCCAAAAATTTCGAGGACGAAATTTTTCTAAGGTGGATAGACTTGTAACCTCTGATTTCCAATTTCCAAAATAATCAGATTTTAAATTATTTTAAAATATCAAGTTTTATAAAACATTTCTCCTTAAAAATTTTATTTGATTTTGAACGATGTTTGATTGTAGAAGGTAATTTAAAAATCTTTTATAAAAATCCTTTTTTCTAAGTGACGATGTAGTACAAAATAAATAAATAATAATAATATATATATTCCTCTAGTTTCAAATGTTTATTGGCTTGAAATCATAAAATTATTTATTGGATAAAATTAATTAAAGGACTAGTCGTTCTTCAAAATAATTTTATATTTAATGGGATAGTAAATAAATAAATTACATAGCTTTCCTAAAATATTTTCTGAATTTATAATCTTTATTTTTATTTTTACAAGTTACCATCTTTCATTCACCCTCATTCCCACATGAATTTATTCATGTATGGTCTTGGGCCAATTGTTATTTGGGCCAACCCTCACCCTTTATCCCACACACCCTTCTCCCTATTTAAGTTCTCATTCTCACAATTCCCAAGAAACCCTAAATCTCCAATTTACTAGCTAGCCTCCACAAATTCCCACAAGCCAAAGCCACCACCATTTTTGTGTGCTCGTGTCCGTGTGTCCAGCATCACCGTGTCAGCCGTGATGGCCTCGGGTCCGACCCCGGGTGTCCCACCGTATCCATTCATTTCCTGTGTCCAGATTTACAATATTACAACCTGATTTCCGTGTCCGACACACCCGGACACAACCCCCACACCACAGCAAACACCCACCCCGTGTCCAACACCCGGACACGCCCACAGAGCATCATCCCCGTGTCCGGCAGACCCGGACACGACCCCCTGACACACGCAGAACCCTAACCCTAGATCTGGCCATCGCCGCCGCCGACTGACTGTCGGAGCCGACGAACGCTCCTCCCAGCTCAGCCTCGAAGGCAGGGGAGCCGCCTCCGCGTCGAGCCCTCCTCGAGCCAGTCAACGCCGCCTCACCCGCCTCGAAGCCGCCGCTGCCCTCGAACAGACCGCCACCGCCGAGTCGAAGCCGCCGCTGCCCTCGAACAGACCGCCACCGCCGAGTCGAAGCCGCCGCAGCCGCCTCGAAGCCATCGCCCCCTCGATCCAAGCGCCGCCTCGGGTCTGTCGAAGCCGCCGCTGCCGATCCAGCCACCGCCGAGATCGAGAACCCCGCCGCCTCCTCGGGATCTGTCGAGCCGTGGCCACCTCGAGCAGATCCGTCGAGCACAAGTGCCGCCGCCGAGACGGACGTCGACTGACGACGCCCTGCCCGGCCGACGACGCCGGAGTAACTCCGGTGAGTCCCCTTCTCCCTTCCCTCTTTCCCTTCTTCCTTCAAGTTCTGTGTAAATAGAATTTAGGGTTAAGATTAATGTAATAAGTATGTAATTAGTTAAGAAATCTTTAATTAGTTTAATTAAATGTAATTAGTTTAGTTAATGATTAGATTAGTTAATTATTAATAAACAGTAATTTGTTATTAATCAGGAATTTATTTATTAACCAGTTAGTAAATATTAATTAATTAGTTTAGTATTTTCTTAGTTAATTTGTAATTAATGTAGTAAATAAATGTAATTAGTTTAGTATATGTAATTAGCTAATTTTATGTAATTAGTTATTTAGTTATAATTAAAAGGTTTTTTTATTATGTTAAATATAATAAATCTTGGGGTTTATATTATTATTAAAAATATAGTTCTAATAATAAAATGAGTTCAAAATTTGTTTATTGGACTAGTAACCGATTTTTACTATTGATATAAAAATATATTGGCTTTTACATAAATTCTAGTTTTTATAAATAAACTTTTATTTGAAATTATTGTTCAAAATAATTTCGAAACGATTTATATATGTAAATACGCATTCTAGTGTATGTAATTATTTTGGTATCTATGTATATATATATATTTTTAGTATATGTATATAAATGTTTTGGTGTATATACTTGTATACATATATATATATATATATATGTATGTATATTTTGGTATAATTATACATATATTTAATTGGTATAATTTCATGTAGTATAAGTGTAATAAAACGTATTTTTAATATATGAATTAATTGGCATCTGTGTATATATATACATATAGTATAAATTTGAATTGGTAATTTAATATTAGTATATTCTAATAATGATGGTGACAATATATATATATATATATATATATATATGTATATTCTAGAAATGTACCTTGTCCACATATGATATGTACATATTTTAGTAAATATACAACTATAGCTAGTAATTTATATTGGTATATATATTTGATATATGCATATATTAGGTTAAATTCTTTTTAGTATGTATACAAGTATTATTTATTTTAAAGTATATTTTTACATATATCTACTATTGTAGTTGATGGAAATTATAATATGATTAATTGGTAAATTACTAGGTGACCCTAGTTGACTAGTGCCATACCTGATAGAGCCCCTGAGTTCATGTAATTGTGATGTGTTAGTGTAGCACCTGATGCAAATGTTGTATTGATATATTTTAGGACTGTTGCATCCTCCAGACGATACTCTGGGACAGGACATTGGTTTTACCAGCTAAGGACCCGAGGCGAGTACATTCTCTGATTAGTTTCTAATTTATGATATCTCCTATGTTCACTGTATCTAGTGTAAATATCCATGTTCTTGACACATCGGTTACACGGATTGGTATACACGGATCTCGTCATGAGATGTTATTCCTTATTCATGGTGTAGCTTGTACAAGACTTGTTTTCCTTGTTATCTTGTGCACGTACAGACACTGATTCCCGGGGAGATTTGCTACCTTCCTAGGGAATCCAGTGCCATAGCTTACCATGATTGGATCTACTATACCAGTCGGGGGTGGGGAGTATTTTAGTGTAAATATGTGATCATACCCAACTTTACATGCCTCATAGCTCACCCCACATCTCACGTCGTGTGCGGCCTGACCATCTCCGTGCCTCATAGCTGTTACGTGTGATTAGCCTGACCTCTACATGCATCATAGCTAACCAACGGTTAGCCTGACCTTCGTGAATCATAGCTAATCACATGTAACCAGCCTGATCATGTTCCCAAGCCGATCACATGTTAAAGCTAGTACTCACACACTTAGTCATAGGTTCTTGCTCATGGACATATTGTTTCTTTTCCTGCATTTACTTACAGTATTTCCAGTATATTTCTTTTCTTGTACATTTCTCGTACCTATACATGCATCTGGTATGTTTCCATCTAGAACTGCTACATAGTTTATGTCATTTATATAGAACTGCTATTTAGAGATGTACTTTGCTCCTTCCTGACTGGAAAATATTTTTCCAGACTGTGACCTTAGTAGACTGGTTTCTGATACACTTGGGGATTGGATGTTACAGATTGCAGGTATGATTATTTGTCATTTGACTTGTGTTGTTTATTTCTTCAAATTCCTATCGTGCTGTAGTTGTGATTGAGTATGTTGTTAACATTTTTATAGTTTTATCCGAGTCTCCTTATGGAGTTGGATACTAGCGTGAGATTGTTTAGATAGTACTCGACCTAGACAGCGTTCTACCGCCGATGCTGCGGCGTAGGCTGGACGTACCCACGCACTCGTGCCCTAAACCGGGTGCGGGTCGTGACATAATGAGTAACTTTCGTTGAGTCCACATCTATAATATTTGCTACAAGAGGTAGTTCGTCCTCCTAATAAGCTATTTCGTCAACGTCAAAGGTATTTTTAGCTTTAGTCTTGCATACTGTCCACCAATCCGACCTCGCTGTCCCCCGTCTAGGATAAGTTGTGAAGTACACGAGCTGAGCCTGACTTGATAGGACAAATGGTTTATAGCCTTGATATCTACGCTTGTAGTTTATATCCACAAGGCCATGCTTGTCAATTTTCTAATCTTAATCTTGAATCGGATCGAACCATTCACACTTGAGTAGCTCGATCTTAGCAGGTTTTGTGCCACAATTATATGTCAACTCCATAATCTCTCGTAAGATGCCAAAAAAATTATTGCCTGGATCGACGTCTTTGTAGTTCGAAGATTTGATACACAAACAACTATTTTTCGTGGAATAAAGATCCAGAAAGCTGTCTCTGATCGGAGCATTTGTTGACTTTAACCTAAACCCATTCACATAGAAACTTGGCCATATTTTGACGGCATTAATTAGTCCTTGGCGAAAGTTCTAATAGATTCAGTCTCAGGTGTTATTAGACGATCGATCTAAATACAAATTAGCGATAGGATGATATTTATTGTGCAAGTGCAGACAGAAAAAGTAATTACCAAGCTCCTTACATATGCGCTCAACCAAGAAGAAAAATGGTGTCTCATTTCTTGTTCTACTTCTTCGTCTGTTATGTAGGGTCTAACCGACCTTAAATCGTCATTATATGTGCTAAAAAAATAGTGAAGCAACCGCTGATTAGTAGCATAATAGTAGCTTATACTATTACATTGAGATGACGTAAACGTGGACATATTAATTACTTACCCCTCTAGCTTCTCTACTTTATCCTTATCGCAATTGAGTAATATATACAACTGAGCAGCCCTTAGCTAATCGTCATTCAAATATCTTTTTTTTATTTTCCCCAAAGGCTTTCCAGACGCATTGAATACTTTAAGTATTTCATTATTAGATTCCTGATATCCATCGTCGTTTCTTGGAGCTCTCGTTCTATTAGTAGCAATATGAGGTTTGAAATACGTCGAGCAAAAGTTTGTAATCTCCTCAAGAATATAAGCTTCACAAATAGAGCCTTCAACCCGTGTCTTATTTTTCACCTTTCTCTTTAGGTGATTCAGATGCCGCTCGAAGGGGTACATCCACCGATAACTGACAAGACCACCAACACGTGCCTCATAGGAAAGATAAATTGGCAAATGCTCCATATAGTCGAAGAATCCAGGAGAAAACACCTTCTCGAGCTTGCATAGTGTTACTGTAATGTCCTTCTCTTGCTTTTCTAGACGATCGACGATCAACTTAGTAGAATAAAGATCTCTGAAGAATATGCTGAGCTCTGTCAATGGATCCCAAATGACCTGCGGTAAAAAATCCCAAAATATAATCGAAATTAACCTCTCCATGAATACGTGACAATCGTGGCTCTTCATACCCGCAAGTTTGTTCTCTTTGAGGTCGACACATCTTCTCAAGTTCGACACTTACCCGTCTGGAAATTTTAGACCCTGAATCCACCTACAAAGTCTCCCTTTATCCTCCTTCTCCAGTAAAAAACTGACTTAGGCTTGCTTTAACTTTCCATTCCCCTCCTCTATCAAATACAATGCAGGACGTCTACATATTTCTTCTAAGTCCAACCTGGCCTTCGGATTGTCTTTTGTCTTCCCCTTTACCTCCATTACAATATTAATTATGTTATCAAACACATTCTTCTCGATATGTATGACATCAAGGTTATGTCTGATAAGATTAGTGCTCCAATATGGCATATCCTAGAATATACTCCTCTACGTCCAGTTATGGGTGCGACCAAATCTGTCACACTTGTACTCCTTAGCAGGCTCTTCGATAGTACTTGGTAAATCTTTTACCTCTTCCCATATCGTGTATCCGGGCCACCTTGGCGGTGGATTGGCCTTCTCCACAATGCCCGCACGAGAAGAATTCCTGTTTCTCCGGTACAGATGATCCTTCGGCAGAAATTGTCAATAAAAATTGAAGAAGCACGGTTTGCCTCCAAGTTTCAAACGAAAAGCCTTAGTACGGTCCATGCAATACGGACATAAGAGACGACCATGATTGCTCCATCCCGATAACATTCCATAGATCAGAAAGTCATTGATGGTCCACATAAGTGCTGCCCTCATCTGAAAATTCTTCTTTCTTGAAACATCGTACGTATTGGCGCCTACTACCCACAGCTGATTCAACTCATCTATCAAAGGATGTAAATATACATCGATGTTCCTCTTCTGATTATTCTGACCCATGATAACAACGGTTAGGAACATATACGGAGTCTTCATGCACATCCAAGGCGGTAGATTGTATGGAGTGACGATCACAGGCCAACACGAATACTGGGAGCCCAAAAGTCCGAATGGGGTAAAACCGTCGGAGGAGAGCCCCAATCTGATATTACGTAGATTCGAAGCAAAATCTGGATACTCTCGATTAAAGTGCTTCCATGCTTCTCCATCGGATGGATGATACAATACTCCTTCGATCTGTTTCTGCCTGTGCCAACTCATGTTTTCTGCAGTCTCCTTCACCATAAACAACCTCTGCCACCGCGGCGTCAAAGGCAAGTAGTACATCGAATCGGTAGGCTTTTTTGCACCGACAGACATTCCTCTTCCAGTAGCCTTGTAGTGATCAGCACCACAGAATCAATATACATCTTCATCCTTGTCGTCTTTGTAGTACAATATGCACCCGTTGCGACATACATCGATTTTCTCATATTTCATCCAGAGTGATCTCACCATCCTCTTAGATCGGTAGAAGTCTTTAGGCAACTTTGCATCCCCTGGTAAGATCTCTATAATCAAATCCATCAGTCGGTTATAGCATTCTTGTGACATGTTAAAATTGGACGATGCTCAACAATCTTTTAACAATCTCCAATGGTGAATGATCTTCACAACCAGGATATAATGGAGTCCTTGCATTCTCCAGCAACTCCATGGAGTCCTTGTAGTATTCGGTGCCTCCTCAGCTGCATCATGATTGTCTAGATTGAAAATAGGCCCCGTCGCATCAAAAACCATGTTCACCCACCCGTCGTCGTAAGCAGCGTATTCGTGGACATCTATATACAACTCCACATAAGGCTCCGACTATGATGCTAAAGACACAAGTTCTCCGTGTGCGGTCCACTGTTAGTAATTGGGCGTGAAACCCTTCGAGTACTAATGATATGTGACTTCTATTTCTGGATGATATTTCAAGTTGTGACCTCTCACACACAGACACTTAATTTTGGAACCGTCCATGTACTGAGGGAACGCCTTGGCGAACTGCAGGAACTGTTGTACGCCCTCAATAAATTCATCCTGCACACCGCACATGTCATCAGGATGACGGTTGTACATCCACGAACGATAATGCAGATAGTAATTCATATCCATTTCTAGATACTTTTGCAAAAATGAATAGACATCGTTCAAGTATATACTCATTATTAAATACAGTACATGCACTGATACTCCTAGTCGTAGCATATATAGTCATCGTTAAATATAGTGTAATTATTTGGAGGAAGGTAAGAACTGCTCTAACTTTATACACAATGTCCTCTGTGACAGTCTCTGTCCTATAAATCAAATTACTACAAAGATTTAAGTTATTTTTGTTGTCAAATTTTATAGCATTTGTGAATTATTACTACCTTAACTAACACAAGACTCTAGACATTACACCTGTGCATATGAACTCACACATCAGGTTTTGCGTACATTGCACCTGTGTAGAATATTACTACCCTTTGTGAAATATTACTACCTAAACTACTACTTAATTCTCTAGTTCCCCAACTGATACTTCAACTAGTCCTAGTACCTCAATTGCTCACACAAGATTTGCGTACATTGCACCTGTGCATATGAACTCACACATCAGGTTTTTAACTCACCTAATATTTGACAGCACACAAGAGTGCATTGCCACGCCTCCCTCATTGCTTGGCCTTTAGTTAGGTACTGAATGTAATAGCCCTACATGTTCACTGATACACATTATAATGCAAGGTTCACTGACATACACCATGAACTCACTTAACTAACACTCAAAATGATAATCACCCACACACAAGTTAACATAAGGACACTACTAATTGGTCTCATGCCTTCTCACTGATACAGTCACCAACTCCCCATCATACTTATACACTTGTATCAGTCTCATCATCTATTATAACACCAAAGGAAGTAGTATACTCTCCCACTCTATTGCCCGATACTTCCTCCTAATGTTTGCAGTCACTCATATCCCTCAATGCTCCAACCTAGGTCAACTAGGGAGTATACTTTCCCCCTTGGTCAGACCTGAAATACCCCATATATAACTGCTATTTTTCCCTCACTAATACTCCATACAAACTTATACACTTATTTTAAGTTGCACTCTACTTACTACTGTAATATTCTGTAGTACCACTCCAAACAATAACTATTTTTAATGTATCAAGCAGTAGCTTCCCACTATTTCCCCCATTTGAATACTTGTTGTAGCATACATCCAAGACTGAACCCCAATCTTAAATACGCATACCTGTGCACACATACACCTACCAAAGCACTCTATCCACAACACTGCTAGATACATAATACACATCCTTATTACTTCTTACAGTATCAAGTAAGAACCCCTACTGCCTGCCATCCCTTGGCCTGAGCACAGGCTCTTGCTTATGCAATTTGTGCATATTCTCCTTATAATTTTACTGCCGTTGTTGCTCCTGATTTGAGCACCCTCTCATTCTCATACTGAACCCAACCTCCAAACCTGATGATGGTGGCATATACCTTCAACACAGGCCATCCCTACCTCATACTCCTTCAATACACCACTGCCCTCACTCTTCTCTATGCTGAAAGCACAACACAGACACCAAGCCACACACTCTGAGCAAGTCCACCCTCACTATCCACACATACAACCCTTGACTCACAGGTATCATCACCCAAGCAAGAAACAAGTACTCTTCTCTGTATGTGTGTCATATCTGTGTCTGTGTTATTTTGTGTCCTGTGCGAGAGAGAGAGAGAGAGAGAGAGAGAGAGAGAGAGAGAGAGAGTTAGGGTTTACCTAGAGGAGGAGGGGGACGCCAGAGTAGGCCACTGTGGAGGACGCCGGAGTGTGCAGTTCACTGGAGAGGGGGGAAGAGGGGGGCGGGTTTTAAAAAATTAGGGGATTTCGACAGAAGGGGGGAACCGAAACCTATATTAAAATGTTAGCGACATTTAGCGACGTCAACTTATGACGTCGCTAAAAACAATTTAAGCGACGTTTTAGACGTCGCTAAAAACGTCGCTAAATATCTAAAAGATTAACGTCACTAAATAAGTCGCTAAATGTTGCTAAATAATAAAACTCAGCGACGTTTAGCGACCTTAAATAAGCTTATAGCGACTATTCTTTTAAAAAACTGAATTACAGTCGCTAAATGTCGCTATATGTCGCTAAACAATGACTTATAGAGACGTTAAAATTTGGAATCGCTGAAATCTTTAATATTAGCGACGTTTTACTCTGACATCGCTAACAACATCGCTATTTTATCATATTTTGGTAATGACTGAACTTGGGGTAGACTACGACTCAACTGCTGAAAATCTTCTTTGGGTCTACTGAGATCTCGTCTCCTGTAATCACATGCCCGAGGATTTTGACCTTATCAAGGAAGAACTCATAATTCGAAAGCTTGTCATAAAGCTTCTCCTTCCTAAGGGTCTCCAGAACTATCCTCAGGTGTTTCTCATGTTATTCCGGGGTCTTCGAATAAATCAGTATATCATTAATGAATACTACCACAAACGGGTCCATGTACTAATGGAACACCTTATTCATCAGGTTTATGAATACCGTCGGAGCATTGGCCAACCCAAACGACATCACTAAGAACTCAAACTGCCCATATCGAGTCCTGAAAGCTGTCTTCGGAATATCTTCCTTCTTTACTTTTGTCACGACCTGCACCCGGTGTTATTTGTCTAACAATCACTGATCCATAAGATAAAACAAATCGCACCAATATGATTAAAGAATAGAAGAGTCAAAAATACAGCTCATAAGACAAATAATATTCAATGAGTCAGAGAAATACTAAGAACAAAGCTGGAGACAAATCCAGTACAAAAGATCTAACTACTGTGCTACAAGGCCTGGGTCATATGTCTCAGTCGGGATGAGACCCTCATGAGCCAAGATCCCTAGCTCTAAGCCAACAACATCCTGAGGCTCGTAGTAAGTGGGGTACTACTCCTCAGTGTCATCTGGGAAAAATATATCCAGTCAGGAAAGAAGCAAATTATATCTCTAACAGCAGTTCTAATAAATAATATAAACTATGTAACAGTAAATAGAGAGAATATACAAGATATAATATAAAGGTACAAGAGATATGCAATAAAGGAATATTGTAATTAAATACAATAATGAGCATCATAGGAATGAACAAAAAATACTACTATAAAGTGAGTGAATACCAGCTTTAACATGTGATCGGCTTGGAAACTTGCACAAGGATAATGGCCTGGTTAATCATACGTGCAGTGTATGATTAACACTATTCAAGGAACAAGACATGCACAAGGAGGGTATGATCATATTTCTACACTACATACTCCCCGCCCCCGACTGCTATAGTAGATCCAACCATGGTACGTTTTGACACGGGTTTCCACAACAAGGGTGTTACTCTTCTCATGAACCAATATCTGTATTTGTACAAGAAGAACAAGGAAACAAGGCTTGCACAAGATACTCCGTAAATACTAAATAATAATATCTCATGATGAGATCCGAATATACCAATTTGTATAACCATCGTGTCAAGAAATCAATGATATCTACAATAAATACAAGAGACATAAAGGATATCATAAATGAGAAACTATCAGAGAATGTACTCGTCTGAAATTCGATGAACAATATCAAAGAGGTTCGGTATGGTGCCTCGAAGACCTAAATAGGGAATATTACCTCAATACAAGGTTTAAGAATAAAAATAAGTTAAACTAGTCAACTTCTAGGTCAAACAGCCATTTCTAAGTCAAAACAGTCAAATTAGGTCAACTCTAGGTCAAACTGGTCAAACTAGCTATTTCTAGGTTGAAAGAGTCTATCTTTAGAATATTGGTTCCATACACTATGTAACTAGGCCATACTAGCTATACTAGGATACTAGGAACCCAACAAGATACCGTATCATAAGATACACAATTTATTAGATATAAAAATATTATAATATATATACAAGACAACAATATATAATACTCCTAGCTAAACTAATGCTAAGTGGATACCTTGGCTTTGAACCAAAAGCGGTATCACACCATCTACACTCCATCTTGATGTGCACACTCAATATCTCGAGTAAAACCTAATACCTTGACATTACCTTGGTATTACAAGGTAATTCAATATCTAATATATAACTACTACCCATACACCTCACTATACATTAATATGTATGAATATGTATTAAAAACCTATAACAATAATATACTAAACTATATACTAACATAACTCTTGATATTTAATACTCGTACCCAAGATATCTTACTCTCATTACCTTGGTGTACCCCAAGGTAATCTAGAAATAATGCTAACTAATATTAACTAATACTTATGTATATATAAATCTCATATACAAATATATACTAACTTATTTACAATATATACATAAACTACTAGCTTATTAATATATAAACTAATTAATATATATATATATATATATATATATATATATATATATATATATATATATATATATATATATATATATATATATATATTAATTTACTAGCTTACTAGCTTTCAAGTAAATTAACTAGCTTATATATATATATATATATATATATATATATATATATATATACTAGCTTATTAACTTACTAGCTTATTAAATAAGATAACTAACTTTTATATATATATATATATATAAACTAAATAACTTATCAATAAGCAACAGCTTATTCAAAAGCTGATGATGTTGCTGCTTCCTGCTTCTGCTGCGGCTGCTGTCACGAGCCGCACCCGAAATTTGGGACACGATCACGTGGGTACGTCCAGCCTACGCCGCAGCATCGGCGGTAGAACGCTGTCTAGGTCACAATACTATCTAATCAATCTTACCCGAATATCCAACTCCATAAGGAGACACAAATATCATAATATAATATGGAATACTCAATCACAGAAATTAGAGCACGATAAGATCTCAAAGAAATAAATAAAATACAACACAATTCTAAACAACAAAAAAGTCTAACCTACAAACAATAACATCCAAATCTCCAAGTGTGCCGAAAACAAGTCCTCTAAGTCGCAGTCTGGAAAAATATTTCCAGTCAGGATGGAGGAAAGTACAAGCACTAACAGCAATTCTATGTATATTGAAAAAAACTATAATACAGTGTAAAGAAATACAAGATGGATATAAATACTGGCAATAAGAAATATTGGTGAAATAAAGTATCAGAAATAAGAAATGCTGGAGCATATATCATCATCAATGGTACAATAGCTATGACCAGAAATACAAGTGCATACTAGAACAATGAACTGAAATATAAGTGAATGCTAGAACAATAACTAGAACATAAGGAAATGCTAGATCAATAAATTAGAAATACATGTATAGGCTAACTAGCTAAGTGTGTGAAACATCAGTATATCATGTGATCGGCTTGGGACTGATCAGGCTTGCTATGTATGATTAGCTATGATTCATGTAAGGTCAGCCTAACCATCCAGTAAGCTATGATGCGAGCAATAGTCAGGCTAATCATACATAACAGGCTATGAGACATGTAATGGTTAGGCTTGTCATGCCCCAGTCCCAAAATACGTAGGACTAGGAATATAAAACATGTCAGTCGTATGTATATGGCAACCCCAATATATGGAAACCATAACACATACGTACGTTGTATTATGAACAATAATTCATAAGTGGTATATGTTTATTACAAGTCACAGGGCATAACTAAATCTCATCCATAGAATAAATAAAAATAAATAATCAATCAACTATATAACTGAATCTCAATATGAAGTATCAAAGAATTATAGTCGGGTGGAAACAAATCCACTGCCAAACTAGAATATAAAAGTAAACACAATAAGAACATCATCTAATGATCAATGAGGCTCGAAGGGAAGACCTCCTCGAAAGAGATCGAAGTAGCAAGTCCTGATCCGTGCTCCTGCAAATAATCATGATCGTCTACATCTGGAAAGGGACCAGGTCCTTAGAGGGACGTAACAAGATACATAGAAGCATGCCAATAAAGTACTGAAAAATAAACATCCAAAAGGGTCGTCTAACCACCTATGTGAATGCACTTTGAGAACAACTTTCCAACACGTAGGCTATCTGGCTAAAATGGGATTGGCATGATTCTCTCAGAGATTCAGGGGCCTAAAAAGTATGTCATCTTTTGAACGCCAGAGGCCGCCAGGTAATATATAGGGGTCATCATGACCGCGCATCTCCGGCGGAGCGTACGGGTTAAACAAGGAAAGTGCAAAGGAGCCCAAATGCTTTAATTGTTGTTCTCTCCACCCCATGCTCTAAGCATGTCATATCCATGAGACGATGATACCTCTAATAACTGCTAAGACTTCTAATCATACAAATTCTATCAGCAGTTATCCCTATCCGTCGCACGTCCCATACGTACCGGTGATCAGCCAGATACGCATGTTCGTGTTCTACATGAGACTCACACTCGTGTAATAACTGTGTCATAGCTAAGGAAACATAAAAATGCCTTATGATTATGTGGCGGTCTCATAATAACTAGGTCGACATGCATAATATATAGAATAAAGACAAAATACGACGTCACCGTCGTTGCACCCAAGTTATCCTTGGACGCGCAGTTTATATAGTAGTTAAAATATATGAACTAAATGACCGAAATAAATACATGCAACATATGGAATGTAAATCACAGTACAATGGCAATGTATACTTTCTTGGGAAGCAATCTGCGAAGTGTAAGCGTCCATGTGTCAAGTACGAAGGATCAGAAACTATGGTCTTCGAATAAACATCTCCGGATGCTGAAATAAATATCACCAACGTTCCCGGAATAAGCGAGATATTCAGAAAAGCCTACCCTTTCGTCCAATTTGGACACAAGGACAAATCGGTAATTTTGGGTCAAAGCGGGTACATATATAGGCCACTTTGTACCGAAAAGCGTGCTAGAGGTAAAAGTCTCTAAATGGACAAATTATAGGTCAAATAAATTCTAAACATCAATACAAACTCAACGGTATGTCCAATTTTGGATTCCAGTGAGCCGAACATAAATTTGCCCTTAAAGTCAACCGTGGGGCCCGCGAATTGGCGGCTTGGTCAACTATTTTAGAATCGCGTTAAACTTGGGTCACAGGACCAGCATGATACCATGAATCCAATGGCACAAGTTTCGTCGCATTCTGACGAGCGTACACAAAATGGTGAGGTATTTTACAAAAGTCGCGATACGGGGCCTTTTTACGGATACAGGTTGATTTCGACGTGCACACACCTCTGAATCAACTTTCGCGAAAGTTCACACGTCAGAATATATCATACGTGTCTTTCGGTGTAATTGGTACGCGACGAGGAGGTCCCGTTTGGCGGGGCGCGCTCCGTATCACAATTTTCCAATTTTAAAATAACAAGTTTTTTGTCGATTTGGAGGTCGAATAATTTAACAAATAGAACGAATTTAGAAAAACTAAAAGAACAGAAAAATTTTCGATTATATGAAAAAGAAAAACCCTTTAATTAGTTTTTGAAAATATTAAACAGGTTGGCGGCAAATTGGGTGTGAACATGGGGGTTTGGTGTTAAAATTTTGGACTATTTTTTCAGTTTTTTGGTCATTTTCTGGTCGAATTTTTGACTAATCCGGGATACGAAAATTTGTCCCACTTGAATGAAAATCCTAGAGGGTTAGGTTGTGAACGTATATGAACAAACCGCTCGAGAAAAGGACGAGAGATAAAGGAGATACATCACCTTGAAGATGGGTGCTCGGGCTGCGCACCTGAGCACGCTCGCGCGTAAGCGGATGGCCGGCGGTGGCGCGGCAGCGGTGCGGCGCGGGGGCGGAAGCACCGACGGTCGGTCGTGGCCGGCGCTAATGTCGGCTAGGGTAGGGTTAGGTTTTAAGTTTTTAATGTGTGTATATATATATATATATATATATATATATATATATATATATAAAGAGAGAGGGAGGGATACTGTAGCCGCGGGGGGTGATTCTGGGTTGCTGTGGAGGGGTAGTTCGAAGTTGTTAGGTTTAAGTTAGTAAGTAGGATTTAGTTAGTTAGGGATTAGGGGTTTTAGTTAATAGTTTAGGATAAGTATCTTTTTTCTTTTCTTTTCTTTTATTTTTCTTTTTCTTTTTCTTTTCTTTTTATTATTACGATTAATATTAATATTATTGCTATTATTATTATCATTATTATTAGTATTATTATTATTAGTAATATTATTATTATTACTATTATTGTTATCTTTACTATATATTTATTAACATATATTCAAATATATAAGGGAGGAAAATCCAAAAATAATATTAGCACACCAAATAAATTCTAGAAATTTTTTTTGTAAAGTTCTAACAAAATACCACACTCAAAATATTGTATGCAATATGTTATAATTAATAATTAAATATTTATCTAGTTATAATAAATTAAATAATTATATTATTTAATTAACTAAGTAATTAATTAAATGGTTATCCATAAAATAGGTTAATATGTAAATAATATGCACATCTATAAAAAGAAAAAATGACTAACTTGGCACAAAAAATTATGGGGTGCTAATTATAGGAAGTTGGGATTGGAAAATAACCACAATTAAATTATACATATAATATTTAAATATTTAATAATTAATCTCTGGTCGTTATACTAATGTCATACTAATACCAAGGGGTCGAATTTTTGTGCACGAAAAGATCCTGCAGGTAGTGTCTCCTGTGTAGGCTACTTCCGATGAAGGGCGATACAGATTTTGGGCCATCCTATATTATTAATGTTCAAACCATGGTGAAGTATCCTAATAAAATTATTAAATTTTATTTGATTTGATAAATAATCTTAAACAAATACAAGAAGTACAAATACATACAAAATACCTATTTTTGGGTGAGGGGGTTTACAATCTACCAACTTAAAAGAATTTCGTCCTCGAAATTAAAAATAAGACATGATTCTCTAAATCATTCATATTCGTATATAAGACAAGTCAATCGCAATCTCTTCATAAAATTTAAATAACAAAATCTTTTCAAATCCATCGCAATGACTTCAAAACTAAAATAACCACTGTTTAAATCAAAATTCAACATATTATGATCTATTGTCGATTTTCAAATTATCAACATCCAAATTTAAGTTAAATTCATATAACATCTTCAAGATTTAAATAATCCCACATCAAATTTTATATCACGATCTCCAACTATCATAATCTCCTCTCGAAAATAATTATAATCAAACATTATTCCTATTTTCAACTTATGAATTTTGTAGTCTTCAAAATTTTAAATTTAATTCCATCATCAATATTTCAAATGGGTGATCCAACAATCAAAATTCAACTTTTAATTCAAATCATCAAATTATAAGATTTCAAATCTAATTCAACAATTGTTCAAGTCTAAAATTATATATTTATCCTCAAAATTTAAATCAATGATTCAACATTCAATATTCAAAATTTAAATCATGCGCTCAAAGTTTAAATATTTGGTCCGCAATATCAAGATTTCAAAATTTATTAAATCCTTATCGTATTAATCATTCTTCTAAAATTCTCAACATTTTAAAATGACTTAAATCTCTCAATCTAATCTTACTAGATCACAATCTAAAAGAAATTACCTCAAGTTGACAATGCAATTTTTTACCCAACTTAGAATTTACCCATCTATCACATAAGGCTATACATTTAAGAAAAATATTCCTCAAATTATTAATCGTGTTATTCAATCCTCAAAAATTTTAACACCGACTATATCATATATGATATGCCCTTAATTACGAAAAATAGTCACCAAGTAATGTGATTGGCCTATGGGGTATATCTAGTACTCTTTGTGTATCAAACTTATACCAAGCACGAGCGTTCATCTTTTCGAAATAGGGGAAGATGAAAAACAACAATAAAAAATTCAAGGTAGAGGTGATAGAATACAAGTACGGGGTTCAAGGCATTTAAAGAATTCAAAAGAGAGTTGTTAAGACAGTTGTGGATTGAAATCTTATTTTGGTAAATTCGTATTCGCATGCTCATATCAGTACAGTTATGTAACAGATGAGACGTTCTCGAAGATGTCTAAGGGCAAGTATATTCGTATAACAAGATGAGTAAACTATATCTCAATCCACGTAAAGTAGTCATGCGAAGAGCGAACCAAGCGCACTAAGGTTAGCTAGACCATAATACACTGATTTTGATTTAGATAATGTGTTAGTATGCGTCCCCAATAACACATATGTCATGAACAAGCTCAATAAAAAAATAAGCTTGCAAAACTAGGCTATAAAATAGCATCATAAGTCGAGGTAGTACAGAAAATATAAGTACGCTGGATTATGAGAAAAGAAAGGTACAAAATAATTCAAGTTCACCAAGAAGATGAGACTCGTCCGGTGTTGTGCCTCTACAGTTGCCATACTAACTCCTTGTGTAAATCTCTAGTCGACCAAATGGGGGTATGGGCCTATAAGCTCTATAGTCTGGATAACACTATCGTCTTATAGAAGCCTATAGTTGGTGTCATTCAATTACACTTCACTAATAGGTTAAAAGAACTATGTGTTACTAGGTTGTGAGGCATACTACCCAACTTAAAAGAATTAACTAATATTGTAACTGTCTTGTGGAGATAAAGTAGAAACTCTTGTTAGGGTATACGAGAAAAATATCTTGGTACTTATTAGGGTATCCTATTGAATTATATAGGTAATGGATATCTTAAGTCTTAATCATAGTGCTTATAGGGCAAAGTAATAATTTTAAGAATGAAAAAGTTACTAGCTCTCAAGTGAAAGAGGATATAACTTGTATTAAGATATGGGCACAAATCACGTGATTTGAAACTAAAGGATAATCATAAAATCATAATCTAAATGAGCAACTCAAACTATCAAGTTCAAACTACTAAGCACATAATTTCAAAATTTAAAATTAACAACTATAATCCTAGCAAACTATATATCCTAACATAAAAGAAATTACTTGGCCTACAATCAGAAGGGTTATGTGGCATGAATTGAAAGATGAAGAAACATTTTAGTCGTCGCACAAATAGCGAGCGTTAAGGTTTTGGAGGAACAAGATAAAAAATTAATTAGAGAGACTCCAGATAATATCATAGTTTCTTAAGGAAATATGGTATGCTAATCTCTGAGTTCGAGGTATGATAAAAAAATATTTTATTCATTCATCTTGACTTTCTAAGGTACTGTTCTGCTAATATCAAGACAAGAAGCTAAATTTATAGTTCTCTAGTACTATCTCACTATGAAAGTTAGTTTAGTCCTAATATTCAACCTTGGATTTTTATTGGTTCCTCAATGCTAGGGTCAAACAATATGGTCAAATTTCTAACTAACCCTAGTAGTGTCTATACTACTCTCAAGTCCTTCATAAATATATCAAGGGATAATGGTCAATTAATCTACAGGTAAGGGATGCTAGGGTTCATTAGGTATTCTAAACTTAGTGATGTGTCAATATTCTAGTTGTATTCTTAGTTGGAACATTACCATAATTATCATCCTAACAATATGGATTCCTATATTTAGCAGAAGGCTATACTCAAGAAACTATTAGGGAAGTACATAAATCAAGCATGATGTAATTATCTAAGTAGAACGGATTGGAAGGAAGGTGAGTCATAGTCAAATATGGATGAGATCCTATACTCTAATCCTATTTGCAGGCTTGCTCGGTACAGTAACGTAACCAAGCCAATATACTCTGGACCTTCATGGGCCACCACTAAAAATATGTCACGCCCCAGTCCCAAAATACATAGGACTAGGAATACGTAAGCATACCAGCCGTATGTATATGACAACTCCAATATATGAAAACCATAGCACATACGTACAATGTATTATGAACAATAATTCATAAGCAGTATATATTTATCACAAGTCATAGGGCATAACTAAATCTCATCCACAGAATAAATAAATAAAAAAATAATCAATCAACTATATAACTGAATCTCAATATAAAGTATCAAAGAATGATAGTCGGGTGGAAACAAATCCACTACCAAACTAGAATATAAAAGTAAACACAATAAGAACATCATCTAATGATCATTGAGGCTCGAAAGGAAGACCTCCTCGAAAGAGATCGAAGTAGCAAGTCCTGATCCATGCTCTTGCGAATAATCATGATCGTCTACACCTGGAAAGGGACCAGGTCCTCAGAGAGACGTAACAAGATACATAAAAGCATGCCAATAAAGTACTAAAAAATAAACATCCAAAAGGGTCGTCTAACCACCTATGTGAATGCACTTTGAGAACAACTTTCCAATATGTGGGCTATTTGGCTAAAATGGGATTGGCATGATTCTCTCGGAGATTTAGGGGCCTAAAAAGTATGTCGCCTTTTGAACGCCAGAGGCCGCCAGGTAATATATAGGGGTCATCATGACCGCGCATCTCCGGAGCGTACGGGTTACACAAGGAAAGTGCAAAGGAGCCCCAACACCTTACTTGTTGTTCTCCCCACCCCATGCTCTAAGCATGTCATATTCATGATACGATGATACCTCTAATAACTACTAAGACTTCTAATCATACAAATTCTATCAGCAGTTATCCCTATCCGTCGCATGTCCCATACGTACCGATGATCAGCCAGATACGCAAGTTCGTATCCTATATGAGACTCACACTCATGTAACAACTGCGTTACGGCTAAGGAAACATAAAAATACCTCATGATCATGTGGTGGTCTCGTAATAAATAGGTCGACATACATAATATATATAATAAAGACAAAATACGACGTCACCGTCGTTGCACTCAAGTTATCCTTGGACGCACAATTTATATAGCATTTAAAATATATGAACTAAATGACAGAAATAAAATACATGCAACATATGTAATATAAATCACACTACAATGGCAAGGTATACTTGCCTAGCAAGCAATCTGCGAAGTGTAAGCATCCATGTTCTAGTACAGAGGATCAAAAACTATGGCCTCCGAATAAATGTCTCCGGATACTGAAATAAATATCACTAACGTTCCCGAAATAAGCGAGATAGTCAGAAAATCCTACCCTTTCGTCCAATTTGGACACAGGAGCAAATCGATAATTTTGGGTCAAAGCGGGTCCAAAAGTGGGCCACTTTGCACCGAAAAGCGTGCCAGTGGTAAAGGTCTCTAAATGGGACAAATTATAGGTTAAACAAATTTTAGACGTCAATACGAACTCAACGGTATGTCCAATTTTGAATTCCGGTGAGCCGAACATAAATTCGCCCTAAAAGTCAACCGTAGGACCCGCGAATAGGCGGCTTAGTCAACTATTTCAGAATCGCTTGAAACTTGGGTCACAGGACTAGCGTAATACCATGAATATAATGGCACAAGTTTCGTCGCTTTCTGACGAGCATACATAAAATGGTGCGATATTTTACAAAAGTCGCGATATAGGGCCTTTTTACGGATAAAAGTTGATTCCGACGCGCACACACGTCCGAATCAACTTCTGCGAAAGTTCACATGTCATAATATACCATACGCGCCTTTTGGTGCAATTGGTACGTGACGAGACGGTCCTGTTTGGCGGGGCGCACTCTGTATCACAATTTTTTTAATTTTGAAATAACAAGTTTTTGGTCGATTTGGAGGTCGAATAATTTAACATATAGAATGAATTTAGAAAAATTAAAAGAACAAAAAAATTATTGGTTATATGGAGAAGAAAAGCCCTTTAATTAGTTTTGGAAAATATTAAACAGGTTGGCGGCAAATTGGGTGTGAACATGGGGACTTGGTGTTAAAATTCTGGACTGTTTTGGTCAGTTTTTCCATTATTTTTCGGTCGAATTTTTTACCAATCCGGGACAAGAAAACTTGTCCCACTTGAATGAAAATACTAGAGGGTTAGGTTGTGAACGTATACGAACAAACTGCTCGAAAAAAGGACGAGAGATGAAGGAGATACATCACCTTAAAGATGGGTGCTCGGGCTGCGCTGCTGTGCACGCTCGCCCGTACGCGGATGGCCGGCGGCGCGTGACAGCGGTCCGACGCGGGGGCGGCGTCGCCGGCGGTCGGGCGTGGTCGGCGCTGACGTCGGCTAGGGTAGGGATAGGTTTTAGGTTTTTAATGTGTGTATATATATATAAAGAGAGAGGGAGGGATACTGTGGCCGCGGGGGGTGATTCTGGGTTGTTGTGGAGGGGTAGTTAGAAGTTGTTAGGTTTAAGTTAGTAAGTAGGATTTAGTTAGTTTGGGATTAAGGGTTTTAGTTAATAGTTTAGGATTAGTATCTTTTTCTTTTCTTTTCTTTTCTTTTCTTTTTCTTTTTCTTTTCCTTTTTCTTTTCTTTTTATTATTACTATTACTATTACTATTATTACTATTATTATTATTATTATTTATTAGTATTATTATTATTATTATTATTACTATTATTATTACTTTTACTATATATTTATTAATATATATTCAAATATATAAGTGTGGAATATCCAAAAATAATATTTGCACACCAAATAAATTCTAGAAAATTTATTTGTAAAGTTGTAACAAAATACCACACTCAAAATATTGTATGTAATATTTTATAATTAATAATTAGATATTATCTAGATATAATAAATCAAATAATTATATTATCTAATTAACTAAGTAATTAATTAAATGGTTATCCATAAAATAGATTAATAGCAAATAATATGTACATCTATTAAAAAAAATGACTAACTTGGCTCGAAAAATTATGGGGTGCTAATTGTAGGATGTTGGGATTGAAAAATAACCACAATTAAATTATACCATATAATATCTAAATATTTAACAATTAATCTCTGGTCGTTACACTAATACCATACTAACACCAAGGGATCGAATTCTTGTGCCATGAAAAGATCCTACAGGTAGTGTCTCCTGTGTAGGCTACTTTCTATGAAGGGCGATACAGATTTTGGAGCCATCCTATATTATTAATGTCCAAACCATGGTGAAGTATCCTAATAAAATTATTGGATTTTATTTGATTTGATAAATAATCCAAAACAAATACAAGAAATACAAATACACACAAAATACCTATTTTTGGGTGAGGGGGTTTACAGGCTGCACCGACGTGTGGTGTGGGTGAGCTATGATTCGTGTAGAGTTGGGTATGATCACATAATCTACTAATATCTTCTCGTCCCCAGCTAGCACGATGGATTCCAATCATGACTCCTTGTGACCGGTCTCGATGATGCCAACTCGTGTATACATAGTGTTAGAATCTTGTACGCTATACAACTAGAATCATAGAGATAATCAACATAATAAAAACTGTCAGAGAATGTACTCGCCTATGGTCCTCTGTTGGCAATACTAATATCCTGTTTCTGAAGTCTTGTCTGAATAATCCAACAGCCCTATAGATATAATTTAATAATAATAATACAGCATCAGTCATTACACTAACACACAATCATAAATACACTGAACTCAGAGACTACGCTAGGGATGACACTGGTCAACTAACAGGGTCATACAGTCAATGTAAATACGGGATATCCGTAACTAACACTTATGTTCATATGCAACTCTACGGGATATCCGTAACTATACCTAGGGTCATACAACAAATATTATACGGTCACACCTGGTACTAGCAATTGATTTCCACACAATGTATATATATATTCGAATTAGTTATTATGCACACACGCACACGCACACTAGTCATTAGGTTAACTGACACGGGTCAACAATCAACCAACTAAACATACCATGAAGAAATATGCTAACCTACAATACTAATCACACATGCACATAAAATTACGAAGAGGGCATCTACGAACTTTGGCGGGCACGCACGGGATCGAGGGAGGCTGATGCAAACTGGAGACGGCGAGATGAAATGGGTCGACGATGATGACGATGATGATGACGATGGTGATGATGATGGTGATAATAATAATTTTGAAGGTGATGATGATGGTGATGATGATGATTATGAAGGTGATGATGATGGTGATGATGGAGTTGCTGTTAACGGTGGATGTGGTAATGATGAGGAGATTCAGGCAAAGGGGAAGAGGTTGTGGGGCGGAGATGTTGTAGAGGCGGGGGTAAAGTTGATGTCGGCGGTTTAGTCGGTCGGGATGGCCAGAGGAAAGGTGAAGAACGGTGATGGCTGTGGTTGTGCAGCAGAGACTGAGGTCGGGGATCAATCTTAAGTGGTCGGGTTGAGGGGAGTCGACGCTGGTGGGAGGTGAGGAGATGTCGAGTGAGGTCCGGCGACGTCGTCCGGGTTCGGGTGATCAGGAGTCGAGGGAAGGAGAATAGGGAAGAGAACTCAGGGACGGTCGACTCAGGCAGTCGGGACGAGGGTGATCACCGAAGATGGGAGGCCGGGAAGAGGTGAGGAGGAGGAGACTGTTTAGGGTTGAGGCTTGATATTGGTGATGGTGATAAAAACAATAGGGAGGATAGAGTTTGCATATAGGAGAAGAGGTTGATGGTGACATCCTAGGTATTAGAGCCGGCTGTGCCTTGGGATGGGGTTGGCAATGGGAAAGGGGTTAGGATAAGGATTACATATATATATATATATATATATATATATATATATATATATATATATATATATATATATATATATATATATATATGAGAGGGTGTGTGGGGAGGATGTTGCTCTATTTGAATAGATGGCCATGATTAAAGATGAAGTAAAATACACAAACAAAAAGAGGAGAGGGGGAAAGAGTGGACCGTTCAATGAGGGATGGCGTTGGTTCTTCATGTGACTTGACCATTAGGATGGTGACACCTCATTGCATTTTGCAATAAAGTCCCCAACAATCAAAAAATTGTACAAAAGTAGGTTTTTTAGGATTTAATGAGGGAAAACACCATGTTTAGTGTGATGTAATGGCTAAAAAGGGTGTGTAGTGTTTAGTATGAGTCTTGAGGGTGTGAATGGGGATTTGGTTTGGTGTTGGGTCTAGTTTTGGGTTTAGTTGGGTCTTTACACCAATTTAATTAAAATTAAGGTAAATGGTGTTCTTTTTGAAAGTAAATAGGATTAAAATTAGGTGGGACACAAGTGTCATGGACGTAGATGACTCAGAATAGAATATTATCATAATTTGTGTTGCACAAAATGGGTCAAGATTGTGTCTCCAATTTTGATTACAACGCACAAAGATACAAAGTTGGATTTTTTTAGAATTAAAAATAAATGTTCGCGATGAATATTATACGACTAAAATAAAGCACAAGAGAGCATATTTATGAGTTACACAAAGGTCAAAATAGAGGACTGGCACGTCTAGGATAAGGGTATAGAATTTGTTGGAATGCAAAAGCTAGTGTAGTGCTCCAAATATCGAAGCAATAGTAAGGTACAATAATTAAATAAAATCACAATAATAAATATAATCTCTAATATTTAATTTCTCAAAATGCTAATTAAAATTCATAACCCTATAATTTGGTCAGAGGTTCATCTAGTAGGCTTCTAGGTCTAGTCTACTAACTCATGCATTAAAGAACACTATATATATTTTATATATATATATATATATATATATATATATATATATATATATATATATATATATATATATACATATCATGCAATTATTTAAAATAAATACACACAATATTTATAAATAATAAAAAGGCAAAAATACCCCTATTTTAGAATGTGGTAGTGACAGCTGCTGCTTCCTGCTTCTGCTTCTGCCGCTGCTTACTGCTGTTGCTTCTGCTTCTGCTGCGGTTTATGCTGCTGCTATCCGCTGCTTTTTCTGTTGTTTTTCTCAGCTTCTCTCGTACTGCTTATCATTGCTTTTCTTCACTGTTTTCATAGTTTTTTCAATATTTTTATATGGTTTCTTCTTCCCTCAAGCTCACACACATAAAATACACATCTCATATACATATATATATATATATACATCTACACATAATATATATATATATATATATATATATATATATATATATATATATATATATATATATATATATATATATATATATATATACTACCAAATTAGAGAAGCACATGAACTTCTACTCTCCCATGATCACCAACACATCAATAAGAATTCTAGGTCAAACATATAAATATACATATACATATATCTCACATAATAATTATAATTATAATATTTATAATATATATAATCAAGACAATTGCATTAATATGCAATTAAACAAACACGTGAAGTGCATCGTACCCGTATCACACTAGATCTATGATACGCATGCGATACGGCTCTACCACACAACCAATTGTATTCCAACGGACACGAGCAAGTCTAAAATTATAATTATGAACAATACGAAGAGCTAACTACTCATCTACGTATCCGTGTCAAAATATGACTTGCTCAAACCCCCGTGTCGGAGGAAAACCCCCAAAATAATCCGTATATCTAAATTATCAAGATACGATCTACACGTATCCAATTGTGGATACGATACTAGCCATACACAATCAAACACATGTCAATTTAGTCTAATTGACCTATTGACAAACACAAGATGTGTTAATCTCGGAATTCTCCTAAAATTGACTCAAAATACCACATAACTTTCTTCATAGGCCTCCTATGAACCTAATTCCAATTCCTATGGGTAGCCTTAGCATATAGGGTGGTTCCTACTGAATAAAACATAGATTTATAGTCTAATTAGAGGAGAAAAAACTAAATTATACCTATTGGGAGATGAATTTTCAATGAAACCTCCAAATTAAATTAAAATAGCCTCCAAATTATAGATCCTTGCTCCTCCTCCTTATAGATCCTTGCTTTCTCCTTGTAGATCATTACTTTCTCCTTATTCTAATAGCCTTTAATAATGATTTGGGAAGGAATTTAAAGGAAAATTGGGAAAATTTTGATGTGGAAATGGGGAAATTTTGAAGAGAAAATTCTAGATCGAGATTTAAAATAAAAAATAAAGAGAGAGAATTTTCCCTCTATTAATAACTAGGTCGGCCCTTTTTCCCTTCCCAAGATGCTATGAAATATCTAGAATACCCCTTAGGGCTTCTCATAAAGAAATAATTAAGGAAGGAAGGTTCTAGTCTAATTGGTTTAACTTAATTAATCATCCTCCTAATGATTGGGCTTATTATTGGGCTCAATTCTAACTAGAAATAAATGTTGGTCAATGGATCTAATATAAACTAGTTAGGTCCACTAACATAAATCTAAAATAAAATACTAGCATCTAATAATAAATAAATAATACAATAAATAAATATTTAACATGCACAATATTTAATTAATTATAAAATAATCAAAATATCCTTTCCAAAAAAATATGATAGTGACAACTTTCACCTGGTTGTACCACGATCACATGCGCCCTGTAGTCGATACACATGCATACCGACCCATCCTTCTTCAGTATAAATAATTCCGGTGCAACCCACAGTGATGAATTGGAGTGGATGAAGCCCTTATCCTATAACTCATCCATCTGCTTCTTTAACTCAACCAGTTCACTGTTATTCACTCTATAGATGTGCTATGATATCGGCTCTGCGCCTGGCACCATGTCTATAGATAAATCCACATCTCTGTTTGGTGGCAACCTCGTCAATTTCTCCGGAAAGACGTCCATATACTCTGCAATCAATGGATATGGCAGCTCCTTCTCTTCCACCATGGCTCCACAGAAGTTTTTCTCGCTTTGCTCTGCTACTCCTTTGACGAACTAAAACCCTGGCTCTCCTGGCGCCTGAAACAAAACCCTGTTCCCGCGATAATCAATACTAACATGGTGCCTACTTAACCAATCCATCCCGAGTATTATATCGTAGCTTGAAAGTGGCATTACAAGTAGACATATGCTCAACTTTCGGTTTCCCAAAAAAAACTCTTTGATCCTTGTAAACATCACTGACCGGGATAATGCCACCCCCGGTCTTGATCTTGCAAGTCCTCTCCAATGGTTCAGTTTCAAGGTGATGTTTCAGAGCAAAATATATAGATACAAAACTATGTAAAGCACTGGAATTAAATAAAGCATGAGTTAGAAAAGAATCAAGATAGACTGAACCTGAGATAACATTACCGACTGGCTCCTCCTCCTCAACGGTCAAGGCAAAAGCTTGCTCCTATCGCTGGGCACCTCTTTGCTGCTAATGGTGCTAAGTGAACTGCTACTGTTGTGGTGGTAGAGGAGGTCCTCTCTGTTGTCCCGCTGGTGGTCTCGGGGGTGCTCTCTGTGCCTGTGCCCCACCGTGAGCTGGACGAGCTGGAGCTTGTCACGATCCGCACCCGGTATAGGGGCACGAGTACGTGGGTACGTCCAGCCTACGCCGCAACATCGGTGGTAGAATGCTGTCTCGGTCTTCTATACTATCTAATATCTCACACAATATATAAAAAAACCTGTCATGCCATCTCAACTCCAAATGGAGGAGCAATATGATGATATAATAAAAGGTAGTCAATACTTAATCACATAAAAAATAACTAAAGGAAGATGTAAGCACGATATTGAATAGAAAGAAAAGAATACAAATCTCAATACATTACAGGTCCAACTTAACATCAAGATATCAAAATAATAATACAATCCATAATCTAAATAAAAATAACTACTAATAGGTAGGAAAATCTAAATGGCCTCAGTATCTGGCACTACATCCTTAGGTGATACTCCATCTGTTGGTCCGTAATAAGTGGGACACATCCTCTCTAATCATTCATCTAAAAAATATATCCAGTCAGGATTGGAGCATAGTACAACCCAACAGCAGTTCCAATTAATTGATAATGACTACAAACAGAAATAGAGAATATAATACAAGACGAGAAATAATGAACAATATCATACTATGGTAGAAGAAATAAGTAAACAAGAACAATATGGTATACACTAATCACGATAAAATAGAACAAGACAATAGAATGAGACGATGAACTAGAATATGGTAAAGAACTGTAACTATGCTAAGATATTGAAATACTAGTTAGATATGTGATCGGCTTAGGTTAACATTGTCTAATTAACATTGGATAAACATTGTCTATGTTAAACATTGAACATTGTCTAGAATTTGTTCACATATCTAGCTAACACTTTCTCTTTTCCATGACTAGTACAATGATTCAACCATGACACATTACGATACAAGATACTCAAGGCCTTGTAAACAATAAACCTTGAACATTAAATATTGAATAATGAACATTGAACATTGAACATTAAATATTGAATATTAAACATTGAACATTATCTACGTTAAATATTGTCTAAGTTAAACATTGTCTAAGTTAAATATTGTCTAAGTTAAATATTTAGAATATGAGGAACAATGAAACAATATATATAATATTTCATGACTGATCCATGTGTATACTAGTCCGTGTACCAATGTGTCAAGAGTCATGTAAAATATTTCTAAATACTTGTATTATAGTAATTATCAAATAATAGAAACTATCAGAGAATGTACTCTACTGTGGTCTGGAGCAATGAATGTCAAACTATGTCCCAACTGGTGTCACACAGACCTATATATGGAATATTACATTAATACAAGGTTTTGGAATGAAATTAAGTTAAACTATTCAACATCTAGGTCACAAAGATATTTCTAAATCAAATCCAACAAATTCTAGGTTGTATGAGTCCATATATTATGACACTAAGCCACACTAGCTACGCTAAGCTACTAGGATACACACAAAATATCGTATCCTAAGATACACAAGTTTTAGTAGGGAAATAATAATTTTTATATATATACAAGCCAATACATATAATATCATAGCTAACTAATGCAATTGGGATACCTTGGCATTGTACCAATGCGTATCACACCACTACACACCTATCTCGATACTCAAACCCAATACCTTGAGGATCGACCCATTACCTTGATATTACCTTGGTATCCCAAGGTAATTCAAAACATCATTTATATAGCTAATACCCAATACACTAGACTATACTAATATAACTAAACTATATACTAACTTATAGCTATTAATCTATGTAACACTAACCATGCATATCGATATTATCTACTAACTTAACACATAATACAAATAGATAATATATAGCAAATACTCTATATTAACTATATGCTAAACAACTTAACTACTAAAATATATTACATATACTAATATATAGATACTAACTTAATAATACAATACATAATAATACATATAGTACTAAGCTAACTATTTAACTAACAAGTGTATCACTAACTATTTCTAAACTAAACTTAACTAGTACACTATCAAGTATATATATATATATATATATATAACTATTATACTAAACTAATAGTTAACATTAATACTAACTAACTGAATACTAACTCATCTAAACTCATACATTAACCCCTGAACCTAGCCTCACTGATGAACCACTGAACCCACTAGCTAACTGATACCTGAAACTCCCTGACTAGCTACCTGAAATACCTTCTAGTTGAACCTGAATGCTTCTTGTGCTGTCCATTGATGCACTCTCCTTGCTGTGACTGCAATGTGGCAGTTATGAGTTGGTTTGCTGACTGAGTAACTAGGTTGACTGTGTATTGATCTCCCCATCTACTGTAGAACTCTAGTACTGCACTAAATGACCTACTACTGGACACTATACTCTGAACTACTAAATCGTTAGGCTTGAGATATTATACTCAACTTGAGCTTGGATCCATTATTCAGTTACAAATCATGATATCAGGCTCTGATACACTTTGGCAGTGGCAGTACAAAGTGAAAACTCTAAATATGTTATGGTGAAGAGGTTGTTGTACCTTGCTGGAAACTCCCTGCTGATGAATGTTGTTGTGCAGTTGGTCCCTGCTACAGAACTGTGCCTGAGCTGCACTGTAATGGTTCCCTGATGTGCTCCTACTGGAGTGAATGTACTGTCTCCAGTTGCTGATGGTTCACTGTCTAACTACTCAGTGCATTTCTGCTGACCTGATACTACAGATAACTACCTGCTGAATTGGATTGCTGTACGCAAAATTTATTATGCATATTATTGATTTGTAGTAAATCTGGTTGCTGCAACATGCTTAATAAGATGCTCCCTGCAGTTGGATGACTCTGCTGCTGTTGAGGCATTGGCTCAAGCTGAATGCATTTATTGCTGAAAGCCACCTGCTGCTGCACTTATTATTGTGGCATGCTTGCAGTAGTGTAAGCCTTCCTCTTTTGTTGTACAGTGAGGTAAATATTGTGCACAGTTGCTTCGCTCTTCAAGGATTGCTGAACTGCAGTGGCTTCGCTGCTCCTGTTGTGACTACAGTATTGAAGACTGCACGAGCTACTCATAGTTGCTGCAGTGACTCACAGCCTCTCCCTCTTGCTGTTGAAGCTAGTCCACACTATGCTGCTACTGTTGCTGAAACTTCCAACTCTCCTTGCTGAGTTGCTCTACTGCAAGTGTACTGCATATTTCTGTGCTCCCCTCTTTGCTGAACTGGTGACTCAGCTGCAGATCTCAGTGCATTAATGCAAAGCTCCCTCTGACCCGAGCTCCCCTCACACCTAGCTCACACACTCACAGCTCACAAACACATACATATATATACTGCTATATATATAACAACCTATATATATATATCAATATCCCTACACACTCTCACCTCCAAATTTATATAGATATCTATATACAACACACTTATACACATATAAATATGTATACACTCATACATAATACATATAGATACACATATACACTTAACTATATACATACTCATATACATATCATATAATAAATCATACATATATATATACACAAGCACACATATAATTCGGGCAAATTAACAAACACGTGGAGTGCACCGCACCCGTATCACACTCATTCTATGATGCGCTTGCGATACGGCTCCACCACACAACCAAACGTATCCTGAAGGACACGAGCAAGTCTAGAATACTAAATATGAATAATAATAATAATAATAATATAATCAACTACATGTCCATATCAAGAAATGATATGCACAAATCCCCGTGTCAGAGAAAAACCTCCAAAAATAATCCTTATCATCAAATTGACAAGATACGGCCTACATGAACCCAATTATGGATACGACACTAGTCACAAACAATCAATCACATGTTATATTGATCTATTTGATCAATTGACAAATACTACATGTGTATATCTCAAAATTCTTCCAAAATTGACACAAAACACACATAACTTCCACCATAGGTCTCCTATGAACCTAAAACTAATTTTTATGGTTAGCCTATGCATGTGGGGTGATTTTTCATGGTTAAATCTCAGATTTAGAGTCTACTAGGAGAGAGAAAATTAAAATGTACCTATTAGGAGATGGATTCCCAATGAAAATCCCTAAATATAGATATGTAGCTCCTCCTTGTAGATCCTTGATTCCTTCTTATAGATCATTGCTTCCTTCTTGTAGATCCTTATTGTAGTAGCTTCAATTGAAGAATAAGGAAGGAATTTGAGAAAAAAAATTGTGAGGGAATGGTGAGGGAATGAAGAAATTAGAAAGTGGAAAAAAAACCTAGATCTAAATGGAAATAAAAAAATCAAATGAGATATACTCTCTCTCCTCCTCGATGTGGACGGCCATATACCCCTCTCCCAAGCTATGTAAAATATCCAATTTATCCCTTGTAGCCTCTCATGAAGAAATTAATTAAGGAGGAAAGGTTCTAGTCTAATGGTTTTACTAATTAATCCATCCTCCTAATCTATTGACCTAATTATTAGGCTTAATCTAAACCAAAATAAAATATTGGGTTCATGCATCTAACTAAACTAGTTGGTCCATTACACAAGTTCAAAATATATCTAACACTAGAAATAAATAAATGATACAATAAATAAATAATTATACATGCATAATATTTAAATACAATAAATCTTAAAATAAAAAAATACCCGTGTCAAATATCAAACTACCCTTAATTAAAAAAGTGAGGGTGACAATCCTACCCACCTTAGAAAAAGTTTGTTCTCAAAATTAAAGATGATCTTAACCCCTCTAGGTTAACCCCAGTCTAGACTAAAGCATACAACATACAATTTAAAAGAAATCACTAACTATGGTCTCTGTCCATCATAGTTTACAGTCTCCGACATGGTATACTAATTATATAATAAAAGACAAGCAGTCTATATGGCACTAACTAAACACACAAACAACAGATGGAAAGGAAAGAAACAGAATAGGACAAAACAAGCTAACTTATCACCTGAAGTGCCAACCTCTCCGACTGCCATTGCAAATGCCCCGTCCTGCTGGGGTGGCTCTCTATGCGGGTGCTGAGTAGTCTGCTGTACCACATGTGGCCTAACTCCACCTCTCTGACCGCGATCTGGTCTATACGGGTTATTGGAACACTCCTTCACCTGATGGTCAGGGGAACCATAATGCAAGTATACTCGAAACCTCTTCCAACCGTTCTCCCAATCATGCCCATACCTTCCATAATAGGCATAAGGAGAAGTCTGCTTAGCCTGCCTCTGATGCTTCTGTGGTGTCTGATGAACTGGCTTCTGAAACTGTTGTATCTGTTGAGATGGTGCCCTAACTGGCACAAGATACTACTAATGCTGATATACTCTCGGCTGCTGAAAGTGGGTGCGCTTTGCTGGGCCCGCACCACTACTCGCTCCTCCGGTGTCTCTCGACCTCTTGGAGTTAAGCTCCAAATCATCCTCCGCCCGCTGTGCATGTCTCAGAATTTCCTTAAAAGTAGCGGTACAGTCTCCATTAGTATGAGACTTAATCTCTCTGTTCAGTCCCTTCCTGAACTTTCTAGCCCTGGCCCAAGGATTTTGCCCCTTAATAAATCATCCCAATCGACAATACTCTGCCGCATACTCGTCCACCATCAAGTTCCCTTGGACGAGGTTCTAAAATTGAGTCTCCAAAGTGCACTGAGGCACATCCTGTCACACCCCGGTCCCGCCCGGGCCGCCGCTCCGCCCTGCCCCGCCCCGTTCGGTCGGGATTTAACGAATCGGACACGAATCACCGTGTCTCGGCGCGCCAAACGCGTATGACCGCGCCCGTCCCGCGGGCGCGAGGGAGGAAGGGAAGCTAATCGAATGGCCCGAGTCGAGCTTTCGGGGGACATGATGCCGCACGGGCCTGGGGTTGCGCCCGTGCAAGGCCGTGGTTCGTTGGCTGGCGGTAAGGATTCTAAGCCACAGAGTCGTACAGTTTGTCCGAGTGCAGCGGAATTATGAACGCATAGGCGATCGGTAACAGGTTCACTGAGTCGACAATATAGCGGAAGCATGGAACCACAAGTTGGAGTAAAGCAAGCTCTTTTATTCATATTGAAACAAGTGTTACAGGTGGCGTATAGCCGAGATTAGAAGTCGCTCGAGCACTCTCTGAAACATAAAAGCGTGCCAAGTGGCTACATTTATGGATGATATACAGGAATATTCAGGCGATGTTCGGGCGAGGCGATGTTCGGGCGAGGCGATGTTCAGGCGAGGCGATGTTCCAACATTATGTCTTGTATATGTGCTTCAGTTCCGGACGTAGCGTTCCAAGGCTTCTGAGTTGAACTCCACGCCTTAGCACGCACGAAGGAGGCATCCGCACCGAACGAGGTTCTCCCGCACCCTGCAAGCAATCTGGTGGGTTATCAGTACATGAATGCACTGGTGGGGAGGCTACTCGCCCGCTCGACAAATCCAAACACGTAATAAAGGTTCTGTGCACCAACTGTTAAGTTGTCTTTCTAGTTGCCTTAGGATCAGTTTCATGCAAGATTTGAACAGCCTAATCCATGTGGCAGTGTACCGTGCGACATGAGAGGAAACACGGCGAGACTTACCAACTTACCTTTTGTCCTTACCTGTCCAAGGCAAACCATGTTAAATCAAGCAGAAACATGTATAAGCATTCGGAGCAAGCATATGCAAACGCAAGCGTTTCAGTGCTAGATCCCGTTATGGATGTACGGGTTAAAGGATATATCAGGAGTGTTGCATACGATGATCAAGTGCTCTTTATGCACAAGTATTGTTATAACAAGATCGTTCAGGTGTTTAGTTATTCTTGATGCGATGCAGTGACTCGCACGCGGGTAGCCGCTAAGCGAGGATGACTTATCTATATGAACATGAGGTCACTGGCACGGCGCCATAATGGACGGTCTAGTCTCAGTACGGAATGTCGTGCGACGCATAGAGCAGGACGTCCCAGGGCATTCCGTCCTATAGCAGGCGACTATCAGGAGTTCCGTCCGGATCAGATCGGTGCCAGTGCCCCAGCGACCGTCTGCGGAACTAAAACCTTGTTTCCAAGTTGTCCTGTGACCATGCAAGTCTCTAATCTTCAGGGTCAGGTCAGGTACAGGAACAAGTTCAGGGCAGGATATATATACATATTGAACAAGCTTCATGGAACAAGTTCAAGTCAGGATATGTATATATATATATATATGTAACTTGTTGAGGCAGGGTCAGGATTACTCTAAATGTAGAGTATCGGCTCCACGAGCCATTTGATTCAGTACAAGACAGTATTGCTCAACGAGCAGGGATTCTTGGATCACAGGATTGGCGCAAGTTCCCTGGTTCGGGAATTGCCTTAGCGACCTAACGGTCCCAGGTATATTCAGGTTTATTCATGCACGGAACGACTATCAGGTAGTCTTCCGAGGATAACCTAAATGAATGTATGACAAGTAGAGTATTTCACGGTCTGGGCATAGTTATGCAGCAAGCATTGAAACTAGACAATACATAAAAGCAGGCAAGCATGCACTTATATAACTTAAGCATTCAAGTTCGCTCGGGCCCGAAGGTAAGCCGAACGAAACCGTACGGGGCCTTTTCGAGCAAAGTTATCTAGGGTTGTGCAGTGTTAGGGAGTGAACAGTGCACTACCGAATATACGTTTGTGTCATTCTACTCGAGGCATAGCGGGTCCAGTTGCACGAGGCAAAGGTAACATGCGAGGGTCTGAACATATAAGCAATATTTCATTTCCATGTTCTAGCGACAAGCAGTACAAGTTGGGATTATTCCCTTAGCTAGGTGCGTTGGATTCTTATTAGCATGCAGGGGGTGATTCACTAGCGACTAGCATGTATCCTTCCGTATTTTATGTGTGCTGGCTAAGCAAAGACAAGTTCACCGTAGCCACCCACCTTAGCGATGATCCGCCTCGGTCGAGTGATACTGCGAGCGAGCCTCTGAAAGCCTAAGCCGAACTCCTGTAGGGACCAAGTCTGGATATCCTTGCCTCAAACGAGTTGCCTCGCTGAGGGAGGCAGGTCGGGACGTTTGCACTTTGCCGTTTGAATCGGCAGTCCGCTTGAGCGGAACGGGGTATTACATCATCCACCACTCAGAAAAAGTCTCGTCCTCGAGACTTCCCGAGGGAAAGCCATACTACCGAATTTTTGAATCTAGCCCAAGCGTAGCTATCGGTACCACTAGATCCATTGGAACACAAAATCCTCTACTTGATGCTTACATCGTGTCGCGGGTATACTGGTTCAGTATAATTTGCGCCTTGGCGCGGGACAAGTTTCTTAACACGAGGCACATTTCAATCGATCTTGGATAGCGATCTAAGGCTGAGGCAAACTTATACAAGTTGTTATGCTTGTTCAGGAGGATTTTCACTTGCACTAGCATTTGAGATCAGCATATCGCGTGTCTGGATCGTGCACATATTCGAAGCGTCCCTCAAACACATGCATGTCAACCAACTTAGCGATAGTGAAGTCTTAGCACTCGAGTTTCACATTTCTTAAGTCTTGGATTGGGCACATATTCGAAGCGTCCCTCAAACACATGCAGTCAACCAAACTTAGGGATAGTGAAATCGGACAAGCTACTTGCGAAAATTTCAAGGGTTCAATCCAATTCCATATAAATCACCAGGATACTTCCAACAGAGTCAATCAAATCTGATTTCCATATCATTTCTATTTCAACCAAGTATTAGGACTACCGTTAAACACGATCAATCTGATACCGACTAGCGTCCATCCATTTGGGTCAACTTAGCATACGTTACCGTTCCCAAGTCTAACCCTAAATCTTGCTGCCCCAGTTGTGATGCTTTATACAAGCAATATGGTAAAGTCGGTAGCACAGGCTCTTTCACTCGACACAGGGTTATCTGCCTAATCACTAGGTCAGCTCACAAGGTCACAGGTACAGGTTCAAGCATATCGCGATTCATCGTACAAATTTGTCGCACGATGCTCGCCCCAATTCCTAGGGTCAAACCATTGTTCATTCACAGGGGGTATTCTACCCAAGCTCGTTCACTCAGATTTCTAAACATCGAGCACAGATTTACCTACTCTCATTATCACGTTCGTTTCCACGGGGGACGAGTCCGTTCGATAAAAATCCAAAATATATTCAAGTTGCAGGACAAGCCTAGTGGTTTGCATATTCTATCCCTCAATTGATAGAATCTTATCCATTCCAAGTCTAGTCCACCAAGCCAAGATTCAATTCTAAACCTTAGATTATTTCTCCAAGTCGTTCAACTTGATTCACGTATTCGTTCTCAAAACCATCAAATATGATTTTATTCTAGGTTCAAGGCTAACTAATCCATTAAAATTTTTCCAATCACTTGCATTCCAAGTTCATCTTATCCTTTAACCCTTAATTTCCATCCAATCATAAATCCACCAAGTCAAATCCGTTTATGCAGTGATTGTAGTTCGTTCTTCCAAACTCCAAGCAAGATTTGTTATCGCTTATATCATTCCCAGAAACCTAACATTTCCTTTGCTTGTATCGATCCATGCTATCTTCAAATTATCGATACCAAATCAAATTTATATTCCGAAGCCCAATATTCACTCTCGGGTTAACTTGTTCGAGCGATAATTTATTCACGTACAATCCTTTGTTTAAATCCGAAACCGCTCACACGATTTTCTAATTCCCAACAAGTTTTCTTAACCAAGATATTGGTTTTCATTTCCGAGAATTCTATTCGATATAAGCTTATCATTTATTCAAGTTATTCTCAATATCATTCAGTCCTGACTATCGCATGGGTTATGGATCCGTTTGGACAATGATCCATCCACCACTCGGAATCGAGTCATTCCATCAAGTTCTTAATCGGTGTTCGCATTATCGTTAGCTTACTCACTAACTCGTTCCACAATTTCTAGCATGATACTCAGGTTCGCCTGATAAAATCTAATCTCATTATATATTCTGGGTTGATAGTCATCCAAGCAACTATATTTGATTTTTGTCTTCCAACAAGAATCATCGTTCGAGTTATTTCCATAACCAAGCATGATTCGCCTAAGCGATAAATCCGATGAAGTCTATCGATTTGCAGCTCTAAGTCTGACTTGTATCATTCCTGAACGATATTCAAATCTCGTTTATAACTGGCTTGCACCAAAAGGTCTTGGTGCAAGATATTCTACACAACTTAGCCGAAAGACTGAGTGCATAGCTAACCGTTCGGACAATATTCATTTTCGCACTAACCAGTTGGGTAAACATGTATAGGAATTTCGGGTTGCATATAATGCTCGAGTCTAGCACGAATCTAACCCCATAAGGACTAGCACAGGATGGCACAAAGGCCCTTTCAACCAATTTTATACAGGCAATCATACTATTCAAATGCAACTCTTTGAAAGTATTTAGACTTATTGTTTGGAACATCCCTTCGAGGCATTGAGAGAGTGTGTGCACATAACCCACGAACGAGCTTTCGAAACAGAGATATACGAAATAAAGTTCAAAGGCGTAGAAGCCAGGCTCTGATACCAATCTGTCACGCCCCGGTCCCGCCCGGGCCGCCGCTCCGCCCTGCCCCGCCCCGTTCGGCCGGGATTTAACGAACCAGACACGAATCACCATGCCTCGGCGCGCCGAACGCGTATGACCGCGCCCGTCCCGCGGGCGCGAGGGAGGAAGGGAAGCTAATCGAATGGCCCGAGTCGAGCTTTCGGGGGACGTGATGCCGCACGGGCCTGGGGTTGCGCCCGTGCAAGGCCGTGGTTCGTTGGCTGGCGGTAAGAATTCTAAGCCACAGAGTCGCACAGTTTGTCCGAGTGCAGCGGAATTATGAACGCATAGGCGATCGGTAACAGGTTCACTGAGTCGACAATATAGCGGAAGCATGGAACCACAAGTTGGAGTAAAGCAAGCTCTTTTATTCATATTGAAACAAGTGTTACAGGTGGCGTATAGCCGAGATTACAAGTCGCTCGAGCACTCTCTGAAACATAAAAGCGTGCCAAGTGGCTACATTTATGGATGATATACAGGAATATTCAGGCGATGTTCGGGCGAGGTGATGTTCAGGCGAGGCGATGTTCGGGCGAGGCGATTCAGGCGAGGCGATGTTCCAATATTATGTCTTGTATATGTGCTTCAGTTCCGGACGTAGCGTTCCAAGGCTTCTGAGTTGAACTCCACGCCTTAGCACGTACGAAGGAGGCATCCGCACCGAACGAGGTTCTCCCGCACCCTGCAAGCAATCTGGTGGGTTATCAGTACATGAATGCACTGGTGGAGAGGCTACTCGCCCGCTCGACAAATCCAAACACGTAATAAAGGTTCTGTGCACCAACTGTTAAGTTGTCTTTCTAGTTGCCTTAGGATCAGTTTCATGCAAGATTTGAACAGCCTAATCCGTGTGGCAGTGTGCCGTGCGACATGAGAGGAAACACGGCGAGACTTACCAACTTACCTTTTGTCCTTACCTGTCCAAGGCAAACCATGTTAAATCAAGCAGAAACATATATAAGCATTCGGAGCAAGCATATGCAAACGCAAGCGTTTTAGTGCTAGATCCCGTTATGGATGTACGGGTTACAGGATATATCAGGAGTGTTGCATACGATGATCAAGTGCTCTTTATGCACAAGTATTGTTATAACAAGATCGTTCAGGTGTTTAGTTATTCTTGATGCGATGCAGTGACTCGCACGCGGGTAGCCGCTAAGCGAGGATGACTTATCTATATGAACATGAGGTCACTGGCACGGCGCCATAATGGACGGTCTAGTCTCAGTACGGAATATCGTGCGACGCATAGAGAAGGACGTCCCAGGGCATTCCGTCCTATAGCAGGCGACTATCAGGAGTTCCCTCCGGATCAGATCGGTGCCAGTGCCCCAGCGACCGTCTGCGGAACTAAAACCTTGTTTCCAAGTTGTCCTGTGACCATGCAAGTCTCTAATCTTCAGGGTCAGGTCAGGTACAGGAACAAGTTCAGGGCAGGATATATATACATATTGAACAAGCTTCATGGAACAAGTTCAAGTCAGGATATGTATATATATATATATGTAACTTGTTGAGGCAGGGTCAGGATTACTCTAAATGTAGAGTATCGGCTCCACGAGCCATTTGATTCAGTACAGGACAGTATTGCTCAACGAGCAGGGATTCTTGGATCACAGGATTGGCGCAAGTTCCCTGGTTCGGGAATTGCCTTAGCGACCTAACGGTCCCAGGTATATTCAGGTTTATTCATGCACGGAACGACTATCAGGTAGTCTTCCGAGGATAACCTAAATGAATGTATGACAAGTAGAGTATTTCACGGTCTGGGCATAGTTATGCAGCAAGCATTGAAACTAGACAATACATAAAAGCAGGCAAGCATGCACTTATATAACTTAAGCATTCAAGTTCGCTCGGGCCCGAAGGTAAGCCGAACAAAACCGTACGGGGCCTTTTCGAGCAAAGTTATCTAGGGTTGTGCAGTGTTAGGGAGTGAACAGTGCACTACCGAATATACGTTTGTGTCATTCTACTCGAGGCATAGCGGGTCCAGTTGCACGAGGCAAAGGTAACATGCGAGGGTCTGAACATATAAGCAATATTTCATTTCCATGTTCTAGCGACAAGCAGTACAAGTTGGGATTATTCCCTTAGCTAGGTGCGTTGGATTCTTATTAGCATGCAGGGGGTGATTCACTAGCGACTAGCATGTATCCTTCCGTATTTTATGTGTGCTGGCTAAGCAAAGACAAGTTCACCGTAGCCACCCACCTTAGCGATGATCCGCCTCGGTCGAGTGATACTGCGAGCGAGCCTCTGAAAGCCTAAGCCGAACTCCTGTAGGGACCAAGTCTGGATATCCTTGCCTCAAACGAGTTGCCTCGCTGAGGGAGGCAGGTCGGGACGTTTGCACTTTGCCGTTTGAATCGGCAGTCCGCTTGAGCGGAACGGGGTATTACACATCCAGGAAGAACTTCTCTTTGAAAAGCTTCTTGAAAGCTCCCCAAGTAACTCCCAGCACTGATATCCTGGGGTCTGTCTTGAACCATGTCAGCACAATATCGAACATCGTACTACCTATTGTCTCTACCTGCAATCTTTCAGGAATCTATGCCAATCGCAGGTCCCTCTCAATGTCTTCTGTCCAGTCGTCTGCGTACAAGATTCCCTAGGTGCCCATAAAGTCCTTAGTCCCATCCTCTTGAAGTCAATGATAGTCTCTGGCCTCAGCTACTGCGGATTGGGCTGAGGCGGTGTCGTCTGTGGCTGGACTAAGGCGAATCTCTCAACTACTGCGAGCGCAATCTGGTGAGTATTCTTAAGGCTCTGCCATAAAATCTTTGATTGTCGCTGCTGTGCCTCCATCATCTGCTGAAAGAGCTCAAACATTTGTGTCTGATCTACTGTGGGTGGCTGTAATGGAAGATCCCCTGCAATTGTCGGTGCTGTCCTCTGTACCAGAGGTGGAGCACCTCTGAAAGCTGTTAGGGAAATGCCCACCTGGATTGGTAAGGTCGACCTTTGGAATGTAGCTGCTGGAACAACGTCTAATGGTGCTGCCCTCATAGGCGATGAAGTGACCAACCTCGCAGAAATTGCGCTTGAGCGCAGGGAACGTGTCTTCGATGGGATCCTGATGATAGATCAAAACAAAAGAGTTTAATTCGATATGAGATAAGATATTATCATGGAAGGACAACAATATTCAAAGTATTCAGAAGGTATCAAAGTAGTAATTTTAAATCAGATTTGGAATTCCTAGTTGTTATTGAGTATCCCTCTCTCATCCTAGTGTCATCTATCCTATCCTATCGAAGGCTCGCAGTAGTACAACAAAGTCGTTGTACTACCACGATATTGTACAATTGTGAAGCCGGACCTGTATGGGCCACCACAAAAAATATGTTACGACCCACACTCGATATAGGGGCATGAGTACGTGGGTACATCCAGTCTACGTCGCAACATCGACAGTAGAACGCTGTCTCGGTCTTTTATACTATCTAACATCTCATACAATATATAAAAAAACCTGTCATGCCATCTCAACTCCAAATAGAGGAGTAATATAAAGATATAATAAAGGGTAGTCAATACTCAATCACATAAAAAAAACTAAAGAAAGATGTAAGAACGATATGGAATAGAAAGAAAAGAATACAAATCTCAATACATCACAGGTCCAACTTAATATCTAAATACAACTCAAAATCTCAAAACAATCAACAATCTATATAGAAACAACTACTATAAGGTAGAAAAATCTAAATGGCCTCAATATCTGGCACTACATCCTCAAGTGATACTCTATCTGTGGGTCCATAGTAAGTGGGACATATCCTTTCTAACCATTCATCTAAAAAATATATCCAGTCAGGATTGGAGTAAAGTACAACCGAATAGCAGTTCCAATTAATTGATAATGACTATAAACAGAAATAGAGAATATAATATAAGACGAGAAATAATGAATAATATCATACTATGGTAGAAGAAACAAGTAAACAAGAACAATATGGTATTCACCGATCACAATAAAATGGAACAAGACAATAGAATAAGATAATGAACTAGAATGTAGTGAAGAACTGTAACTATGCTAAGTGATTGAAATACTAGTTAGATATGTGATCATCTTGGGTGAACATTGTCTAATTAACGTTGGATAAATATTGTCTAAGTTAAACATTGAACATTGTCTAGGATTTGATCACAAATCTAGCTAACACTTCCCCTTTTTTCTGACTATTATAATGGATCCAATCATGATACGTTACAATGCAAGATACTCAAGGCCTTGTAAACAATAAACCTTGAACATTAAATATTGAATATTGAACATTGAATATTGAATATTGAACATTGTCTAAGTTAAACATTGAGAATACGAGGAACAATGAAATAATATATATAATATCCCATGATTGATCTATGTGTATACTAGTCCGTATACCAATGTGTCAAGAGTCATATAAAATATTTCTAAATACTTGCATTATAGTAATTATCAAATGATGGAAACTATCAGAGAATGTACTCGCCTGTGGTCCAAAGCAATGAATGTGAAACTGTGTCCCAACTAGTGTCACACAGACCTATATACGGAATATTATATTAATACAAGGTTTTGGAATGAAATTAATTTAACTATACAACATCTAGGTCACAAAGCCATTTATAAGTCAAATACGACTAATTCTAGGTTGTATGAGTCTACGCACTATGACACTAAGCCACACTAGCTACGCTAAGCTACTAGGATACACACAAAATGCCGTATCCTAAGATATGCAAGTTTTAATAGGGAAATAATATATATATATATATATATATATATATATATATATATATATATATATAAGCCAATACATATAATACCATAGCTAACTAATGCAATTGGGATACCTTGGCATTGCACCAATGCGTATCACACTACCACACACCTATCTCGATACTCAAACCCAATACCTTGAGTATCGACCCATTACCTTGATATTACCTTGGTATCCCTGGGTAATTCAAAATCTCGTTCATATAGCTAATACCCAATACACTAGACAATACTAATATAACTAAACTATATACTAACTTATAGCTATTAATCTATTTAACACTAACCATTCATATCGATATTATCTACTAACTTAACCCGTAATATATATAACTAATATATAGCAAATACTCAATATTAACTATATGCTAAATGTCACCCTCACTTTTTCATTCAAGGGTAGTTTGGTAATTGACCATGGGTAATTTTAATTCTAGGATTGTTGTATTTAATTATTTGCGCATGCATGCATGATTATTATTTATTGTATTATTTATTGTTTGTAGTTGTAGATTTATTTTAGACTTGTGTAGTCGACCTAACTCATTTATTAGAATGCATGAACCAACATTTGGATGAGTTTAGATTGAGCCCATGAATTAGGAGGTTGGATTAATTAGAGAAACCATTAGATTAGAACCTTCCCTTCCTAATTAAATTCTTCATGAGAGGCCCCAAAGGATATTTAAGATATTTTACATAGCTTGGGAGAGGGGTATATGACCGACCATGCTAAGGAGGAGAGAGAAACCAATTCACTTCACCAATTTCCAAATGCTTAGATCTATAATTTTTCTCTTCCAATTTCCTCCATTTTCCTCATCAATTCTCCATCAATTCTTCACTAATTCCTTTCCTAATTCTTTATTGAGGCTTCTAAATCAAGGATCTACAAGAAGGAAGCAAGGAGCAAGAAGGAGGAGGCCAAGGTCTACAAGGAGAGGAGCTACTTTGTATTTTGGGATTTTTATTAGGAATCCATCTCCCAATAGGTACATTTCAGTTTTTCCCCTTCTAATAGACTCTAGATCTGAGATTTAACTATTAGAACCTAACCCACATGCATAGGCTACCCATAGAAATTAGTTTTAGGTTCATCGGAGACCTACGGTGGAAGTTATGTCCAATTTGGTGTTAATTTTTGGAGAATTTAGAGATTGACACATGTAGTGGTTGTCATTGGGTCTAATAGATCTAATTGACATATAATTGCTTGTTTGTAACTAGTATTGTGTCCATAATTGGGTACGTGTAGGCCGTCTCCTCAATTGGACGAAACAAATTAATTTTAGGAGTTTTCCTCCGACACGGTGCCTTATGAATATCACATTGTGACACGGACACGTAGATACTCTAATTACTATAAATATTGTTCATAATTAGTATATTAGACTTTCTCGTGTCCTCCGGGATACGTTAGGTTGTGTGTTGGTGCCGTATCGCAAGCGTATCATAGAGCAAGTGTGATACGGGTGCGTTGCACTCCACTGCGGTGCACTCCACGTATTTGATATTTTGTCTTCCTTGCTATACGTACATGTGTAATTATATATATATATATATATATATATATATATATATATATATATATATATATATATATGATAATTAGGTAACATATATATGCGTATAATAGTGTATTTGAGTTTATGTATATGTGTGTATATATTAGAGTATATATAGATCTATATATATGTCTATATGTAAATATATATATATATAAATATTTGTATGTATATAAGTGTACTTGTATATATATGTATGTGTATGTTTGTATTTAAGTGTGAGAGTATATATATATATATATATATATATACATAAGTATTGTGATACCTTGATATATGTATATATATGTGTATATGTGTGTTGTCATATATATAGAGATATGCATAGAGTTTGATTATAGTGTATTGGTATAGATGGTTTGTGTGCGTATGAGGGAGATTTCAGAGATGGGGGAGCCATCAGCATGGAAGAGGGCACTGTGCAGCAAGCTCAACAAAAAGTGAGCACTGCACAGTGAGTAGTCAGTCGCTGAGGGCTCAGGCACTAGCTGCTGTGAAGTCGGGTAGTGAAGTAGCTGCAGCTAGCTACTGTGCCATCAGCATATGAAGAGAGTAGTATCAGTAGCTGCTATCGGGCAGTAAAGTAGCTGCAGCTAGCTAGTGTGCCAACAACATATGAAGAGAGCAGTATCAGTAGCTGCTGTCGGGTAGTGAAGTAGCAGCAGCTAGCTACAGTGCTATCAGTAATGAAGAGAGCAGTATCAATAGCTGCTGTGAAGTCGGGCAAACGAAGAGGGCAGTAGAAGCAGCTCGGGCTGCTGTGTACTGCACAGAAGATGTTGCAGTTCAGGTTTTGGTCACAGCCACTGTGCAGTATCTTGCTGCACAGTATCACAGTGGTATCAGTCCACTGTGCAAGTTAAATAGACAGTATCAGTATCAGATGGACAATTCAATATTTAGGTACAGTTTTAATTTCAGTTTTAGTGTTCAGCTTGGGCAAGGCATTAGGTTAGTTGAGGTTTTGGTTTAGCTTGGTTTTGGTTAGTAGTTATTGGTGTGGTTAATATATATATAGCTTTGTGTAATGGTTGATAATAGTAGTTAGTTGATCTATTAGTTGTTAAATTGTTTGTAGTCAATTAGTTGCTTAAATACCTAGCTATATTTACTATGTATATATGTAGTTATGGGTTATTAAATTAAGATATTGAGTTGTATAGTAGTAGTTAGTTACGTATAGATATAGTTTGGTATTATTGTTTAGTAGTTAGATACTTATATAGCTAGTGCTAGAAGTTTATGTATAGGTGTATTAGTATATTAGCTTAGGGTATCATATATATGTTAGCTATTATGCTAAGAGGCTTGGGTTACCTCAGGATACCAAGGTATTGCCAAGGTATTGGGACGATACCCAAGGTATTGAGTTGGTATTGAGATAGGTGCGATACGCATTGGTGCAAGGCCAAGGTATCATATTTTCCTTGTTTTGATCCAAAATTATAATTAATGACTTGTATATATATCTAAAACACTATTTTTATATAAATAAACTTGCGTATCTTAGGATACGACTCTTTGAATGCCTTTTAGTATCTTAGCTTAGCTAGTATAGCATAGCTTCATAGTGTATCGACTTAGTGACTTAGTATTAGACTCTTGCAACCTAGAATTCATTGGTTTGACTTAGAAATGGCGTATCGACCTAGAATTGCATCAACTTTACTAATTTTCATCCTTGAACCTTGTATTGATGCAACGTACCATATATAGGTTGTGTGACACCAGCTTGGGCATCGAGAGACACACCTTACTCAGGACTTCAGGCGAGTACATTTCTCTGATAGTTTTTAATTAATAATATTGTATATATGCATGTTCTAGAATTATATACTTGATCCTGACACAATAATTTCATGGACTGGTACTATATGGATCCCGTCAGGAGATGTTATCCCCTACCGTATTCAGCGGGTACTCGTGTACATGTATCTCATCGTGTATATGGGGTATTGATTTTATTTTGTGTTCATACACTGCCCGTATTTAGTGTGCTTATTCTGGTACACCCATCGCTCGTGTTCAGTGGTTATGATATTAGTGTACACCAACTGCTCGTGTTTATTGGTTATATTTCGTATTCGCAGCGTATCGTGATTGGATCCATCGGTATTAGTTGGTGGTGGGGGAGTAGGAGTTGATTATGTGATCAAAGCCTCATTGTTACATCGTGTACATTCTGGTTACATACCTCACTTGTAATCGTCTTACCTAATCATGTTCACCCAACCCGATCATATAATAAACTTGTATTCTGAGGCACATTAGTTTAGATTGCAGTTACTTTATCATATTGTTGATATTCATATTGTTGTTCAATATTCTCGTATATTACCTATATATCTATTGTTCATTCATTTATATGTTTAGTGATCTTGTATTTCATTTCTATATCTATTTATATGCTCGATTATGTTATTAAAAATGCTTTCAGAGGTATGTACTTCGCTCCAATCCTGACTGGATATATTTTTTCTGATGACTGGCATATAGAGCAGTGTCCCACATTCTACGGGCCGCATGTCGGCGTACCTTTAGAGGATACTCCTATAGACCAGGAGGACTTAGTTGCAGAGCCCGAGGATGTCTAGCTTATTTGTATTGGATTGTATTAGACTATTCTTTTGGTGGATTCACAGTTTGTATTATTATTTTAGATTATGAATTGTATCTAATTCTTTCCTTCGCTATTCTATTCGTGCATTATTCTTCCATAGTTTGTTTTGTGATTGAGATTAGATATACTTGTGAGATACCATATTGCTCCTCCGTTTGGAGTTGAGATGATTGACAAGTACCCTATTATATTGTTGAGATGTTAGATAGTTAGAAATGAGCGAGACAACGTTCTACCACCGATTCTGCGGCGTAGGCTTGGCGTAACCACGTACTCGTGTCCGATTATCCGGGTGCGGGTTGTGATATGTTTTTTGTGGTGGCTCATGCAGGTCTAGATAGATATCGGAGTGGTGCTCGTCTAGAGTATTGCTACGAGCCTCATTTAGGAAATATGATTTAGGCTGAGAGTTTACTCAATCAAACCTAGGAAAATTCTAATATCTGTTTTTGCAAATCCTTATCTATTGAATATTGCTTTACTTTTAATAAAGTTATATCCTTCTTTGATGGTATCGTATCATATTCAATATTGATTTCGTATTTTAATCTATCTTCAGGATGCCGCCAAAGATACGTTCCCAGCAATTAGGTGCCGCAACAGCGCGATCAGTCACTTCATCACCTATGAGGGCAGCACCCTCAGACGATGGTCCAGCACCTACATTCAGGAGGTCAACTTCACCTGTCCAGGTGGGCGTATTGGCAGCAGCTTTTGGAGGTGCTCCACCTCCAGTGCCGAGGACAGGACAGACAATTTCCGATAATCTTTCACCTATACCACCAGTAGTTGATCAGACGTAGATGTTCGTGCTCTTCCAATAGATGATGGAGGCGCAGCAGCGACAGTCAGAGGTCCTGTGACAGAGCGCGTAGAATGCTTACCAGATCGTGCTTATAGCAGTTGAGAGAGCTACTATAACCCAGCCACAAACGGCACCAGCTCAGTTTATTCCGTATCAGCCAAGGCCGGGTACCATCATCGACTTCAAGAGGATGGGCCCGAAGCACTTCAGGGGCACAGAGGGGATTATCTATGCGGATGAGTGGATCGAGGACATCGAGCGGACCTAGGGCTGGCACATATTCCAGATATGCTACAGATAGAGGCAGCGGGTTGTATGATGTTCGACATTGCCTTGACATGGTTCCGGACAGACCCGAGGATTGCAATACCAGGACTCTCTTGGGAAGTCTTCAAAGAGCTTTTCAAGGAGAAGTTTTTCCCAGACGTGTCCCTTACATCTTTGGAGAGTCAGTTCCAATACCTTATCTAGAGAGGTATGTCAGTGGACGAGTATGCGACGGATTATTGCCGACTAGGTCGCTTCATGGAGGGTCAGAACCCTAGAGGCAAATCAAGGAAGTTCAGGAAGGGCTTGAACTGGGAGGTCAAACCCCACACCAACGGAGATCCTACTGCAACCTTCGAGGAGATACTCAGGCAGGCGCAGAGAGTGGAGGATGACTTAGATCTTGGCTCTAAGAGGCTGAGGGATACAGGAGGATCTAGTAACAACATGGGTCTAACGAAGAGACCTCACTTCCAGCAGCAGCACTAGAGGCCTTACCAGCATAAGAGGCAGCAGTATCACGGGCCAGCTAGAGCGCCGGCACAACAAATACATCAGATCCAGAGGGCAGCAGTTCCTTGCACTTTCTACAAGAAGCAAGGACACAGATGTGATGCATGCAGGATGAGGCTAGGCCAATACTTATTATGTAGATCGAGAGATCATCAGTTGCGGGCTTGTACCAAAGTCCCAACTCGTCCAGCTCATGGTGGAGGACAGGCACAAAGGGCACCCGCTAGACCACCAGCGAGACAGCCACAGAGTGGACCTCTTCCACCGCAGTAGCAACAGTTTTCCCAACATCAATAGCAGAGAGGAGTGCAGAGAGGAGCGCAGCGATTGGGGCGATCTTTTGGCTTGACTCTCGAGGAGGAGGAGCCGGTTGGCGCTGTCATCTCAGGTTCAGTTTATCTCGACTCCTTTCTATCTCATATTTTATTCGATTTTGGTGCTTCTTATAGCTTTGTATCTGTATCTTTTACTTTAAGGCATCGTCTTGAGTTTGAACCGTTGGCGAGTACTTGCAAGATCACGACCGGGGGTAGCATTATCCTGGTCAGTGATGTTTGTAAGATCAGAGAGTTTATTTGGGAGGACGTAAGCTGAGCATATGTTTACTCATAATGCCACTTCCGAGTTTCGATATATTACTCGGGATGGATTGGTTGAGTAGTGTCACGCCCTAGTCCCAAAATACGTAGGACTAGGACACGTAAGCATGCCAGCCGTATGAATATGGTACTCCAATATATGGAAACCATAACACATGTACGCTGTAATATGAATAACAATTTACCAGTTGTATAAACCATCATAAATCACAGGGTATAATCTAATCTCATCCACAGAAAATCAAATATAATTAAATGACCAGTAGCTATGAAACTAGATCTCAATGTAAAGTATCTAAAGATGACAGTCGAATGGAAACAAATTCACTACCGAGCTAGAATATAGAATAAACAAGTTAAATACAATATAAGTACAACATCTACCAATCATGAGACTCGAAGAGAAGACCTCTCGCACTATAAGTAGCCAGTCCAGATCTGCGCTCCTGTAAATACTCATGAATAATACACCTGGAAATGGACCAGGTCCTCAGAGGAACATAACAAAATACATAAAGCATGGCATAAAGTAAATACTGTAAAAACTTAAGGGTGACCTAACCATCTAAGTGAAATATAACTTGAGGACAACTTTGGTACGTATGGGAAAGTGTAGGCTAGACATATGCTGACGTAATTCGCCAATCGTGACAACTGGCTAGTATATGCCACATATGCCTCCTATAACATGGGCGCAGGAATACAATAATGTCCAACGTTCTATAGAGTGTGGTATCTGTAATATCACCAAGTAACATCCAACACTCTACAGAATGTGGTATCAGTAATATATATATACGTCCGTATCACTCCGTCGAGTGCGGTATCTATATAAAGGAAGTGCGGTGTCCCATATGCCTACTAGTCGTCCTCCCCACCCAATGATCTATGCATGTTGTATCTACAACAGACCTTAGCTACTACGCCGCGGCGTCGTAACTCTGGCTCATAGTCTATCGTTAGAACAATAGCCCAACCTTACACCCAAAACAAGGACAAGGATTGGGCCATCGTATCACGACATTCTACGCTCCGTCTACTAAAAACTGCTAAGTCTTCTAATCATGCATCACTATTAGCAGTTATTCCCTATCTGTTGCATGCCTAAATATACAGGTGGCCAACCACATACGCAAGTTTGTGCCCTACATAAAACTCACAACACGTGTAAGAAATGTGTCAAGGCCTGGGGAGTTATACCGATAACTCCACAACTTTAGGTGGCTCTATTAGACACTAGGTCAGACATAAGTCCTAATGTCAACGCATTCGTTGACTACACCCGAGTCTCTCTCGGACGCGCACAATTATATAATCTAAAACAATAAACATGCAACTAACAATATAACTGAATTTAAATAGTACAACAAAGGCAAGGTATACTTGCCTGGCAAGAGAGCTGCGTAACACCAATAACCTGCTCCTGTAGTCGCGTAGAACAAATCCAATAGATCCTCGGGGTCAGCGTGCGCAGGTACAAAAATCGTGGGTGACTGCTGCGGGTTATCGGGCAAGGGTGACGGTTCCATGATGACGACGATGAGATGATTAAGTTATGGTTAAGGTGATGATTATGGTAATGACGACAGAAATAATGATAATGGTGGTAATATGGATGATGACTGGGACGAGGGTAATGACGAGGACTATGATAATGATGATAGGTTGATGATGACGGCTGCCTACGATGATGGTGGTGATGATGATGACACGACGATGACGAGGATAATGGGATAAGGATGATTACATGGATGGGGATGATAGGGATGAGGGTAATGTTGACGATCATGATAATGGAGATGGTGACAATGTCGGCGACGATGGCGATAATGATGCCAAGAACGATGATGATGACGACTAGGATGATGATGCCTAGGATGACGACGTGGATGATGGTGATGACAAGGACGACGAGGGTGATGACGATGTTAGGGTGGATGATGATAATAGGGTGATGATTATGATGATGATAAATGTTAATGTAATGGTGATAATAATGATTATGATGTTGGTAACGATAATAGATGATGGTATAATGATGATGATTGTGGGGGTGATTATCGCTCCAGCCAGGGAAGATCCGGTCAGGGGAGGATAGTGGTGGTGATGGGTGGTGGATAGGGAGGTCTAGGGGGATAAGATCAAGAAGGAGTGGAGGTCAGGGAGCCGTTGGGTGGTGGCTGCACTGGAGTTTACTGGTGGTGATGATGGTGGCATTGGTGTTTACTCCGGCCAGTGGGGGAGGGCGGCCCGGCCAGAAGGAGGAGGAGGAGAGGGACAGGGTGGTGGAAGAGGATATGATAATGGTGGTGAGATGGTGCCTCTCCTGCCAGGGGGTGGTCCGGCCGACGAGGAGAACAGGGAGAAACTCGTGGAGGAGGAGGGGTGGTCGAGGAGGAGAGCAGGGCGAGGAGAGGTGGCCCGTTGCTGCTCCGGCCAGGGAGAGGCAGAGAAGGGAGGAGGGGGAAGGCCGTTCAGGCGAAGGTTGGGTCGGTCAGGCGGTCATGGTGGACCGGGAAGGGGAGAAGGAGATCGGGGAGAGGTCGGGGCTGCTCGGCGCTGTAGGGTCCTCGACTAGGGTAGTGATGGGAGTGCTGGCTGCAGTCGGGGTCGTGCTCCGGTGGACTTGGGGGGTCGGGGGAGAACGGAGGGAGGAGATCGACAGGACTGATGGGTCGGCGGATAGATACGCGGTGCACCAGCGGAGCTCCGGCGAGATCTGGTGGTCGCGGGAAAGTCTGGCAGCATGATGGTGTTGGCTCCGTTCGGGTTACCCCAGGCGGAGGGGAACGGTCGAGGTGAACGTGAGAAAGAGGGAGTCGAGGTGGCTCTGTGATCTCCGGTGAGTCGAGGGTCGACTCCGACCGACGGAAGGGAGGAGGAAGTAGAAGAACAGTATATGGGAGAGGGTCGGCTGATGGGTATATTTAGGTTTAGGTGATTTTGAGAGGAATCAAGAGAAAGGGAAGAAAAAGCTATTTTATACATGGGACTTTGGGTTTGGGTTGACCAAGGTAAGTGGGCTTGGTCAACACCACTTGGGTTTGGGCTTTGTCTCACATGAGGATGTTGGGCTATAAATTACATAGTTTAAAATGTAAGGCTAGGGTTTAAAATAAATGGGACGATGTTGCACGTTGCACATTCCGAAAATTTTAGGAAAAATTTATGTGAAGGGGAAAATTGGGTTTCTTCACGTATTGTCCAATGGTGGGGACACCTCAATGCGTTTTTGCATAAAAGTGCCCAATAATTAAAAAATTACACAAAGACGGAAATTAGGTTTTTAATTAATTAAATTGAATGCGCAAGATGTTCTGAAATTAATTAGGAGTACATGGGAATAAAATTAGGTAGGACACAAGTGTCAGGGACGTAGAGGGTACAATATAGAATATTAATAAAATTTGGGTTATATAAAATGGTCAAGATTGTGTCTCCAATTTCGATTGGAACGCACAAGGGTACAGAGTTGTATTTATTTAGAATTAAATAATAATGTCTGCGACGAAAGTCGTGCGACTATATATAGCACAAGAAAGCATAATTATAAGTTACACAAAGGTCAGAATAGTAGACGGGCACGTCTAGGATGAGGTTGTCATGCCCCAGTCCCAAAATAAGTTGGACCAGGAATACGTGAGACGCCAGCTACGCATTCGACCAGACTCTGGTCTGACTCGAATACGTATAAGCTGTATAATATAAAGGGCACTATCTAGATATCCCATAAATGTAAACATCTATGTCTCAATCCACAATGTACAGAAGTATACAAGAAAGAGCTATATATGCTAAAGTCGGTCGCCCAATAACACACTAACTCGAATAGACTCGAGAAGAAGTATGAGTCTATAAAAACTAGGCTACAACAGCAGATAAATAATCAATGTAAAATAAGTAACCATAATGCCGGTAGAAATTATATGAGTACCTGGTACACTGCCTGTAAGACATGCCACTCCCTCAGCATCTCCAAGTGCTCCGTAATCATCTATACTGCAAAACTGGCAGGGAACCAGGTCCTTAGTGGGACGTAACAAGGTACAAAAATACAGCATATCAAGTAAACAGAAAGTACAAGTGCAATAACAGGGTACTCTATCATTACCAAACAAGTGTGACACAGTTTAAAAACAATGTTCGACGCGTGGGCTTTCTAAAATAAAACCGTAGCTCTGGACACGAAAACACATGGGACGTACCACAACTCCGGGCAAGGAGTCATACGGGTGATACCACTACACTAGATATAGGATCACTATAGATACAGTACATATACATATATATAAGCGCGTACAGAGGAGCCCAAATATCAAGTAACTGTCTTCCCCTTCCCAAGCGGTCAATGATTGTGCGTTGAACCTGAATCTCTAACTACAGTCACGACACACAGAATTAACTCAACAGACGCGACCCTAAGGTCGTCCCAGTCTCTGGTCATGATGTCAGTATCAGGATACAGGAATCTGGCACGATCACAGTATATGAGTGTGTCCTGGGGTGTCGATGTACTCAGGTACGTGCATCGAGGTACTATAAAGCATCTAACAATTATTCTAAGACATTACGATGAGCGTCAGCACCCGGTTGTGATCCGGACGCGAAGTATCGAATATCAACATAAATACGTGTACAATATACAATAAGAATAATAATATCCATAATCTAAAATACAGGGTGGCAAGGTACACTTGCCTGCATGCGGCTGCTGATGACGGAGATCTGGTACCGCGTCCAAGTCCTCGGGTCCCGTAGTACCTAGAGATAAGATACAAACCAGAATCAATAATCTATTCTACGTCAAGCAGGGATGCAACACACATCTATACCTAAACTCAGCCTCAGCTAAGACTCACAGGGACAAGACACTGGGGGGGTTGACCACAGTTGACTATCGGTACGATAGTCAAATCAACTAGTCATCTGTACAACCTCCTCGATTTAATTCTCCGTAATTAAATAAACATTTTCCATCATGTACTATAGATCCCGATTATTTATTTAAAGGTCAAAAACCTAATTCTCCTCAAATACATAACTTAATTAAATTGTTATATTTCTTGTAGAAGACAACCCTAATCCACAATCCACCTATCACAAATACATCTCCTCAACATACCACAAGTCGAATCCCCAAGTCCTTGATCATCCTCTCCAATCTTTATCACATGCTCAATATCGTAATAATATTCTCACAAGTTGTATTCACCCTAATTCCAACTAAGTACAACATCCAAACTCAACCTCATAAAACACAAGGTACATGCTTACTACACTACATAAACCCTAAAAACATATTAACCCTCATTAAACCCAACCTCAAGTCATTAAAATCCACATTCACATTAATCATCATTAGCCTTAATCATTATTAACCTTAGTCACATAGTTCAAGTACTACACTAACCATATATATCAACATGATATACACAACCCTAGCTAGTATACACACATCCATATATATAAATAACATTATTCTAAAATGATATTAAAAATCTGGAATTAAAGACAAGAGAGGGGAGAGTCGACCTCGCCGTGGGGTTGTTGGCCGGAGAAGGTGGTCGTGGGGTGGTGTAATGGTGGTGGTGAAGGAAGCTAATGGTGGTGGTGAAGGAAGCTAATGGTGGTGGTGAAGGAAGCTAATGGCGGTGGTGGTGAAGGAAGCTAATGGTGGTGGTGAAGGAGTCGGACAGGGAGGAGTCGGACAGGGATAGCTGCACCGGAGCTGCGCGGGGTGCACTGCACAGCCGAGCGGTGGGGGCTGTGCTGTATTGTCAGGCGATGAGGAAAGCACGGGCCAGCGGTCGAGGGAGCACAGGCCGGCGGTCAGGGATGGAGCTGCACATTCCAATGGGGGTGAAGTATGCACAGCGGGACGGGCTGGATCAGACTGGCCGGAGCGAGCTGCACAGTGGCCGGCCGGAGTCGAAGACAGCGGGTAAGCTCAGGCGCCGGAGTCGCCGGGGTACTCGGCTGGCCGGTTCTGAGTCAGTCGGCCGGCCGGTCGGGTCTCCAAAAAGAAGAAGGAGGAAGAAGAAAGGATGAAGAAGAAGAAATATTATGGAGAAGGAGGAGTTTGCATGTAGAATAAAAATAGAGGAGGGAGGAGAGAGAGAGAGGGGGTTTTCTAGGCTTCTTAGGATTAGGGCCTGCTTGGTTTAATGTGAGGGTGAGGTGATGGCTTTATAGTGAAGGGTGCATTGGATGGAGGGTGGCGATGTTCCAATTTAAAATAGAGGGCTAGGATTTCACATGAGAGAAATTGTTTCTTCATGAGAAATGGAGTGGGGGAGATGTGTAATTCGGTCCAAAATTTATAACCTCTCCATTTGGTCTTGGCCAATGGGGTGAGGGCACCTAAAATCAATAAATTGTAACTTAGCCCCTTAAATTCGGAAAATTATACGAACACATAAAATGATGCAAAATTTATGGAGAAAATTGTGTTTGATGATTTGCATGGTGTGGGGGTGTTGTGCGTGAGGCACGAGTTTAATTTAATGGCCATCGAAATTGATTGGGGATTAAAATAGTATAGGCAAAATCGGTATCCTCGATTTAAAATAGAATTAAAGCGTCCCGCGCTTTTATTTAAATGGGGGCACTTGGGGTCAAAATTCGGAAATAACACAAAGGTCAAAAATGGTGGGGGCTTGGAGTCAGTCTTGGACCCTTTAGTTGGTCCGGCTCAATAGGTTAAGTTGGTATCTCAAAATCGAGGGTAACGACACAGGTGTCCGACATGGAATTTAATTATGGGATTTCGGTTACAGAAAATTGTGCAATTAATTTAGGGCACAAGGAAATGTGATTTTGAGTGACGGAAAAGTCCAGTGCCTAATTTAGCGAGTCAAGTCAGAAGTACAATAATACGATGGAAATTATAGGCTGATATTGGGCTCCAAATAATTAAGAAATGATAGGGCGCGCCAAGGGTTTTAATTAAATGAATTAAAATAACAGTCAGACTCAACTCTACTCTAAACCTCAACATCTGCTGCTAAATCCAAAATTTTCCCAGTCCAAACCTGACTATCTATAGAATTAATTCAGGGGGTTTACATTCTTCCTAACTTAGAAAAATTTTCCCCCAAAATTAAAAGTAAATCACGATAATAGCTAAGAGAATTTTAAAAACAACTAGTAATCAAATTCTATACGTAAATTTGTACCTTGGTCCTCAAATAAGTACGGGAACCGCTGCCGAATAGAATCCTCGTGCTCCCAAGTAGACTCGTCTGGTGAATGGTGCTTCCATGCCACTCTGACCAGTCGAATCGTCTGCCCTCTCAAAGTCTTCTCGCTGCGATCGAGGATCTCAACTGGCTGCTCTACGTAAGATAGGCTGGGCCCGACTGTAATCTCCGAATGATCAGCCACGTGGCTAGGGTCTGCGACATATCTCCTCAGTTGTGATACGTGAAATACGTCATGTACTCCCTCTAATGATGGAGGTAATGCAAGATGGTAATCCACTTCGCCAACTCGTTCCAAGATATCAAAAGGCCCGATGTACCTCGGACTCAACTTGCCTCTGCCTCTGAATCTGATGGTACCACGAGTAGGCGATATCCTCAAAAATACATGGTCACCCTCCTTGAACTCCAATGGCCTGTGGTGCACATCTGCCCAATGTTTCTGTCTGTCCTATGCTGCACGCAGGTGGCTCTGAATCTGCTTGACCTTCTCCACTGTCTGTATCACCAACTTTGGACCAAGTATCTGACGTTCTTCCACGTCACTCCAACAAGCTGGCGACTTATATTTTTTGCTGTACAGTGCCTCATAAGGTGCCATCTGTATGCTAGCCTGGTAACTGTTATTGTAGGAGAATTCCACCAAGTGTAGGTGGTTCTCCCAAGAGCCTCCAAAATAAATCATGCACGCTCTCAATATATCCTCTAATATCTATATCGTGCACTCTGACTGACCATCCGTCTATGGATGATATGCAGTGCTTAACTTGAGACAAGTTCCTAGGCCCTCCTGCATACTCCGCCAAAAATGTGACGTGAATCTGGAATCACGATCCGATATGATGCTGACAGGCACTCCATGTAATCATACTATCTGCCTCATATACAGGTCAGCTAAAATCTCCGTAGATTGTCCAACTCTGAAGGGCAAGAAATGTACAGACTTGGTGAGTCTGTCTACGACCACCCAAACTGCATCCTTTCCGCTAGGGATTCGCAGGAATCCTGTGACGAAGTCCAAGGTAATGTGTTCCCACTTCCACTCGAGAATGGGAAGTGGCTGCAATAACCCTGCAGTCCTTTGATGTTCAGCCTTGACTTGCTGACAAACCAAACACTTCGCCAAGAATCTTGCGATTTCTCTCTTCATCCCATGCCACCATAAATGCTGCCTCAAGTCTCGGTACATCTTCGTACCCCCAGGATGAATAGAATAAATCGAGCTATGTGCCTCGGTCATCAACTCTTGGCGTAGCTCGCCACTCAGAACATATAGGCGATCTACACACCTCCATGTTCTGTCTTCATGAATCCTGAGTCCCGTCTGCATGCCGGCCTCTGTCCTCTCTCGTAGACGTCGAAATCTCGCATCTGTAGGCACGGCTGCCCTGATCCTCTCAATCAAAGTAGACTGAACCTCAAGACTGGCCATTTGTCCATCCATGCCTGGCATTACAATCTCTATCCCAAGCTCCTGGAGATCCTCTAGAAATTGTCGCTGCATCGTCAAAAAGTATGCCCTGGGCTTCCTGCTTAAGGCATCCGCTACGACATTCGCCTTGCCAGGGTGGTACTGCAACTCAATGTCATCAGCTCTAGCCAACGTCTCTGCCTCATGTTGAGCTCCTTCTGCGTGTAGACATACTTCAGACTTTTATGATCTGTGTAAATCTCAACACGCTCACCATAAAGGTAATATCTTCCTAGCTTTAGTGCAAATATCACTGCAGCTAGCTCCAAGTCGTGCGTCAGATAGTTCTTCTCATGAACTCTCAGCTGTCTCGATGCGTAGGCTATCACCTTGCCGTGTTGCATCAGTACACATCCTAATCCGCTCCCAGACGCATCACTATACACTACAAATCCTCCTGATCCGGAAGGTAGTGTCAAAATCGGTGCTGATGTCAGACGCTTCTTCAGCTCATCGAAAGCCGCGTAACACTCGTCGGTCCAGATAAACTCCTTGCCTTTACGCGTCAGTTGCGTCATAGGCGCAGCTATCCTCGAGAAGTTTTCCACGAACCTCCGATAATATCCGGCAAGTCCGAGGAAACTCCTAACCTCTGTAACTGATATAGGGGTAGGCCACGTCTCTACTGCAGCTATCTTCTCCGGGTGAACTGATAGTCTATCTTCGGTGATTATGTGCCCCAGGAATGGTACTCTATCCAGACAGAACTCTCATTTGCTGAGTTTGGCGTACAGCCTCTCATGTCTCAGCTCCTCCAACACGATCCTGAGATGTCTCTCATATTTTTCCTGGTTCTTGGAATATACCAAGACGTCGATGAACACCACCATGAACTTATCCAAGTACTGGTGGAAAGCTTTGTTCCTCTAGCTCATAAATACTGTAAACCCAACGGCATGACTAGAAACTCATAGCATACATACTTCGTCCGTAAAGCCATTTTTGGAATGTCTTATCTCCGTACCTTGATCTGATATTAGCCTAATCTGAGATAGATCTTCGAGAATACATATACGCTTCTAAGATGATCAAACGTACCGTCCTGTCTTTCTTTGGCACAATTAAGATGACACTAGCCCGAATGAAACCCTTGTCTAAGAGATCCTCTACCATGGAACTTCAACTCAACCAACTCTATCGGTGTTAGTCTGAAGTCGTAAAAAATAACTGGCTCGGCTCTTGGAGTCAACTCTATAACAAACTCTATCTCTCTGTCAGGTGGCAGGCCTGGAAGATTATCTAGAAACACATCCTCAAATCATGATATAAGGTGGGGTACACTGATTCACCTTCTGCAATGTGTGACTCTAAAGTAGATGAGCACCATACTCCTGGGCTCCCTGAAACTCAGGTAATCTGGTGGTCTAAATATAGTGTAACCACGTCGACAATCTAGCATCGCGTGGTATTGGCTCAACCAATCTATTCCTAGGTCAATGTCATAGTCTAGACTTTAACCTCAAGATAAATTCTCCTGTTCTATTTTCAACCTTAATCCTCAAAAGAAAATGTTTCCTTGCCTAATGTATAATTTCTCTTCTCCTCAAGGTTTTCCCTAAAATTTTATTTCTCGAATTTCTTCTTTTCGTTATTCATCTCTCCAAGTCGCAACTACAATAGTGGTATCCCTCAAGCACATACTAGAATTTCTGGAATCCGATCATTATCTTCCAAGTAAGACCCTAGAATTTTATCTCCTCTAGCTCATAATGATCGTTCCTAGCATTGCTATCATATACCACCACTAGTTTCCATCATTAGGCTATGCATTTCCATAAATTATTCTAGGTCATGATCAAAAATCCTTCTAGCTCTCAGTACTTCTAAGATCACTGCTACCTCAAGCACGGGTAGGGTACTACTGGGTCCAACTCTCTTGCCAACCTTCCACACTAATTCTAGAATCTAAAGAACCTATCAATCTATCCTACTCAGGGTAACAATCTTCCCAGGGAATGTTATACGAACTCTGTCTTCTGTCGTCTGGTCTTCGATCTTCTTCTGGAGGGAAATCATCAGGTACAAGCATCCTTCTTCGCGAATAATAGGGGATGAGAATAATGATAACGATATTGACAGAAATTGAACGTATACAAATTGGAAGTCCAAGGGCGATAATCACATACAAAGTGAGTTTTTAAAATCGATTATGGATTGAGATCCTATTCAACCATCATAATATTTATTCCTAATTTGCAGGCTCGCTTGACACAGTCAGGTGACCAAGACGATTTAAAATGAACCTGCATGGGCCACCACAAAAACATGTCATGCCCCAGTCCCAAAATACGTAGGACCGGGAATACGTGACACGCCAGCTACGCATTCGACCAGACTCTGGTCTGACTCGAATACGTATAAGCTGTATAATATAAAGGGGACTATCTAGATATCCCATAAATGTAAACCTCTATGTCTCAATCGACAATGTACAGAAGTATACAAGAAAGAGATATATGTGCTAAAGTCGGCCGCCCAATAACACACTAACTCGAATAGACTCGAGAAGAAGTATGAGTCTATAAAAACTAGGCTACAACAGCAGATGAATAATCAATGTAAAATAAGTAACCATAATGCCGGTAGAAATGATATGAGTACCTGGTACAGTGCCTGTAAGACATGCTACTCCCTCAGTATCTCCAAGTGCTCCGTAATTATCTATGCTGCAAAACTGGTAGGGAACCAGGTCCTCAGAGGGACATAACAAGGTAGTATGCCAAGTAAACAGAAAGTACAAGTGCAACAACAGGATACTCTATCATAACCAAACAAGTGTGACACAGTTTAAAGACAATGTTCGACGTGTGGTCTTTCTAAAATAAAACCGTAGCTCAGGACAAGGAAACACACAGGACGTACCGCAGCTCCGGGCAAGGAGTCACACGGGTGATACCACTATACTAGATACAGGATCATTACAGATACAGTACATATATATATATATATAAGCGGGTGCAGAGGAGCCCAAAGGTCTAGTAACTGTCTTCCCCTTTCCAAGCGGTCAACGATTGTGCGTTGAACCTGAACCTCTAACTACAGTCTTGACACACAGAATTAACTCAACAGACACGACCCTAAGGTCGTCTCAATCTCTGGTCATGATGTCAGTATCAAGATACAGGAATCTGGCACGATCATAGTGTATGAGTGTGTCCTAGGGTGTCGATGTACTCAGGTACGTGCATCGAGGTACTACAAAGCATCTAATAATTATTCTAAGACATTAAGACGAGCGTCAGCACCCGGTTGTGATCCGGAAGCGAAGTATCGAATGTCAACATAAATACGTGCACAATGTACAATAAGAATAATAATATCCGTAATCTGAAATACAGGGTGGCAAGGTACACTTGTCTGCATGCGATTGCTGATGACGGAGATCTGGTACCGTGTCCAAGTCCTCAGGTCCCGCAGTACCTAGAGAAAAGATACAAACCAGAATCAATAATATATTCTACGTCAAGCAGGGATGCGACACACATCTATACCTAAACTCAGTCTCAGCTACGACTCACAGGGACAAGACACTAGGGGGGTTGACCACAGTTGACTATCGGTACGATAGTTAAATCAACTAGTCATCTGTACAACCTCCTCGATTTAATTCTCCGTAATTAAATTAACATTTTCCATCATGTACTATAGATCCCGATTACTTATTTAAAGGTCAAAAACCCAATTCTCCTCGAATATATAACTTAATTAAATTGTTATATTTTATGTAGAAGACAACCCTAATCTACAATCCACCTAACACAAATACATCTCCTCAATATACCACAAGTCGAATCCCCAAGTCCTTGATCATCCTCTGCAATCTTCGTCACATGTTCAATATCGTAATAGTATTCTCACAAGTTGTATTCACCCTAATTCCAACTAAGTACAATATCCAAACTCAACCTCATAAAACACAAGGTACATGCTTACTACACTACATAAACCCTAAAAACATATTAACCCTCATTAAACCCAACCTCAAGTCATTAAAATCCATATTCACATTAATCATCATTAGCCTTAATCATTATTAACCTTAGTCATATAGTTCAAGTACTACACTAACCATATATATCAACATGATATACACAACCCTAGCTAGTATACACACATCCATATATATAAATAACATTATTCTAAAATGATATTGAAAATATGGAATTAAAGGCAAGAGAGGGGAGAGTCGACCTCGCCGTGGGGTTGTTGGCCAGAGAAGGTGGCCGTGGGGTGGTGTAATGGTGGTGGTGAAAGAAGCTAATGGTGGTGGTGAAGGAAGCTAATGGTGGTGGTGGTGAAGGAAGCTAATGGTGGTGGTGAAGGAGTCGGACAGGGATAGCTGCACCGGATCTGCGTGGGGTACACTGCACAGCCGAGCGGCGGGGGCTGTACTGTACTGTCGGGCGGTGGGGAAAGCACGGGCCGGTGGTCGAGGGAGCACAGGCCGGCGGTCGGGGATGGAGCTGCACAGTCCGGCGGGGGTGAAGTATGCACAGCGGGACGAGCTGGACCGGACTGGCCAAAGCGAGCTGCACAGTGGCCGGCCGGAGTCGAAGACAGCGGGTCAGCTCAGCCGTCGGAGTCGCCGGGGTGCTCGGCTGGTCGGAGCCTAGTCAGTCGGCCGGCCGGTCGGGTCTCTAGGAAGAAGAAGGAGGAAGAAGAAAGGATGAAGAAGAAGAAATATTATGGAGAAGGAGGAGTTTGCATGCAGAATAAAATGGAGGAGGGAGGAGAGAGAGAGGGTGGTTTTCTAGGCTTCTTGGGATTAGGGCCTGCTTGGTTTAATGTGAGGGTGAGGTGATGGCCTTATAGGAAGGGGTGCATTGGATGGAGGGTGGAGATGTTCCAATTTAAAATAGAGGGTTAGGATTTCAGATGAGAGAAATCATTTCTTCATGAGAAATGGAGTAGGGGAGATGTGTAATTCGGTCCAAAATTTGTAACCTCTCCATTTGGTCTTGGCCAATGGGGTGAGGGCACCTAAAATTAATAAATTGCAACTTAGCCCCTTAAATTCAGAAAATTATACGAACACATAAAATGATGCAAAATTTTTGGAATAAATTGCGTTTGATGATTTGCATGGTGTGGGGGTGTTGTGCGTGAGGCACGGGTTTAATTTAATAGCCATCGGGATTGATTGGGGATTAAAATAGGATTAGATAAAATCGGTATCCTCGATTTAAAATAGAATTAAAGCGTCACGCGCTTTTAAATTAAATGGTGGCACTTGGGGTCAAAATTCAGAAATGACACAAAGGTCAAAAATGGTGGGGGCTTGGAGTCACTCTTGGACCCTTTAGTTGGTCCGGCTCAACGGGTTAAGTTGGTATCTCAAAATCGAGGATAACGACACAGGTGTCCGACACGAAATTTAATTATAGGATTTCGGTTATAGAAAATTCTACAATTAATTTAGGGCACAAGGAAATGTGATTTTGAGTGACGGAAAAGTCCAGTGTCTAATTTAGCGAGTCAAGTCAGAAGTACAATAATCCGATGAAAATTATGGGCTGATATTGGGCTCCGAATAATTAAGAAATGATATGGTGCGCCAATGGTTTTAATTAAATAAATTAAAATAATAGTCAGACTCAACTCTACTCTAAAACTCAACATCTGCTGCTAAATCCAAAATTTTCCCAATACAAACCTGGGGTTTACAGAGGTGGTGAAATTTGTAGAAAGGCAATGGCTAGTGAGGTGCTCCAATTATCGAAGCAACAGTAAGGTAAGCTAAGCGATATAAAATATTATAATAAAATGTCGTGTTCTAATTCTAATTGGGTTTAAACTAGACCTCGTTTCACTATCTAAGCCAAGTAGGCCTAATTTTGGGTGAGGGGGTTTACAATCTACCCAACTTAAGATAATTTTGTCCTCGAAATTAAAATAAGGCATCATTGGTTTAAATCCTTCACTTGCGTACGTAAGGCAAGTTAAATCGCAATCTCTTCCAAAATTTAACCTATTCAAATCCATGGCAATCATTTTCAAATTAAGTTAACCATTTTTAAATCGAACGTTAATACATCGCACTGTCTTCTCGATTCTCAAATTAAATAATCCACATCCAATCTAATTCAACTCTTTATGACATCCTTCATCAAAATTTATATCACAATCTTTAACTATCAAAATTTCCTCTAGAAAACAATTATAATCAATTATTATTTCTATCCTCAACTTGTGAATTTCGTACTTTTCAATTTTTAAATTCAATTTATATACTCAATCTTTCAAATGGTAATCACACAATCAACATTTAACTTTTAATTTAAGGCCTCAATTTGAAATTTGGATTCTAATTCATCAATTGTCCAAATCTAGATTTCTCTATTTATCCTCAAAGCTTAAATTGATGATTTCAATCTTCAATATTTAACTTTAAATCATGTGCTTAAAGTATAATTATTTGGTACTGACTTTCAAGATTTCAAGATTCATTAAATCTCATCCTCTAACTCTTTCTTCCAAAATTTATTTCACATTTGCATGACTTAATCTCTCAATCTATTCTTACTTGATCATAATCTAACAAAAATTTCTCTCAGGTTAATAATGCAACTTCGACCAATCTTAGAATTTACCCATCCCTTACATAAGGCTCTTACATTTAAGAAACTTATTCCTCAAATTTACTTAATCATGTTATTCTATCCTCGAAACTTTAACACCAATATATCACATATGATATGCCCTTAATAAAAATAATTATCAAGTAATGTGATTGGCCTATGGGGTACATCTAGTACTATCTGTATAGCAAACTTATACCAAGCATGAGGTTTCATCTTTCCGAAATAGGGGAAGACGGAGAGCAATAATAAAGAATTCACAGTGGAGGTAATAGGATACAAGTATAGGGATCAAGGCGTTTAAAGAATTCAAATGAGAATTATCAAGGTAGCTGTCGATTGAAATCCTATTTGGTAAATTTCTATTCGCATGTTTATAATGGAACAGTTATGTAACCGCCATGATATGCTCAAACATGTCTAGAGGCAAGTATTTTTGTCTACTACTATATATCTCAATTCACGTAAAGTAGTCATGCGAAGAGCGAACCAAGTGCACTAAGGTTAGCTAGACCTTAATACACTTATTCTGAAATATATTAGTGTGTCGACCCAATAATACATATATCAAGATTAAGCCCGATAGAAGAGTAAGCTTGCAATACTAGGCTATAATAGCAGCATAAATCACGGTAGTTTTAGAATATAAATACGTTGGATTTTGATGAAAGGAGGTACAAAATAATTCAAGTTCACAAAAATAAAACAAAACAAAATAAAAAATATATAAAACTCTACTATCTCTACAGTTGTCATACTAATCCCTTGTCTAAGTCGCTAGTCGACCAAATATGGGTATGGATATTTAATTTCTACAGTCTGAATAAACACTATCTTCTTATGCAAGTCTAAAGTTGTGTCATCCTATTATACTTCATCAATGGGTCAATAGGGCTATGTGATACTATGTTGTGAGGCATACTACCCAACTTAAAACAATAAACTAATACTGTGACAGTCTTAAGGGGATCCTACAAATTAATAAAGTTCTTGTAAATAAAGTACAATTTCTTATTGGGCTATACGAGGAACGGATCTTAGTACTTATTAGGGTCTCCAATTGTATCATGTAGGTAATGGTCATCTTAAATCTTAATCATAGTGTTCATAGAATACAAGTGTGTTTGTGGTATTAAACGAAAGAATGAAAGTGTATTTCAATGACGGGGTTTATACAAAACCTGTGCCCTTTGGTTTACAAACAAACTTGTACAATTTAATCCTATGCGAGGATGTGGGAGTACAATTTATTTAATCTGGGTATAAATTGCTATAGGTGTCTGATCTGCGGTCGATCACTTTAGCCCTTGGACCACACGATGTTGAAGAAGTGCCGTGGAAGACAGGTAGCAGCTTCGAAGGTTGCAAAGGAGAGTGGATGCACGATGCCAAAGTCATCGATCCCTACTCTTTGCCTGAGCTCCGGACTCTCTCTCTCTCTCTCTCTCTCTCTTGACCTCCGGTTCGATCTTTCTAGGAAGTTCGACCTTGTTCGATCCTTCTTTCAAAGTTTCGACCTTGTTCGATCTTCAAGTTTGAAGTTTTTCGACCTTTTTCCCCATTGATAGGGGTCTCTATTTATAGAGTTTTGGTGACAGTGACCACTCCGTCGGTGTAAAAACCGAGGAGTGGAAAGTACATCACCCTTTTATACAATGGTTAAAATAACCAATGCCTACGTATAGATGACCTTTTGAGTGAGCATGTGACGCGTGTCCAACTAAGAGGACAAAACGCGTATATCTGCTGCGAAGATCACGGCGTAGAAGCCACGTAGGTAAGTATCCCTTGTGTAGAAGAGGTTGGCGTAGAAGCCAAATGACTGTCACCCTAGCGTAGAAGCCAAAATAGGCATAGAAGCCGAGTAGGCGTAGAAGCCGGATGGGCATAGAAGCCGAGTAGGCGTAGAAACCGAATGGTCGTAGAGACTAAGCGGGCGTTTGAAGCCGAATGGTCGTAGAGACTGAGTAGGCGTTTGAAGTTGAATGGTCGTAGAGACTGAGTGGGCGTTTGAAGCCGAATGGGCGTAGAAGCCGAATGAGCACAGATCTTGAATGGGCATAAAAGCCGCTGCGTACCGTGCCAGAGTGCTGATGTGGACGTCTTAGCCGAAATTATGACTTTTGAAGATATAATCAAATCTCTTGCAGAGATTTGCCACCATCTTGTGCATTAAATGCGGAGGCGTGTTTTGAAGGTCTGCAGCCCTTCTGTGCATCCATCGCAGAGACGTGCCTTGAGAGAAACTGTCACCACTCTGTGCAATTAGACGTAGAGACGTGCCTCGAGCCCCGTACAAAGTGCAGCTTTTGACGTAGCAGGCGGTTTGTCTACTGCGGAGAGTAAAACAGCTCATGTTTGCCTGTGTAAAATAAGGCAGCGTATCCCCTTGTACACGAAAGAGCAGTTTATGCTGAGGAGACATCAGTAAACGACGGTTCGGTGATATTTTAACCAAATCCTCTGCATTAAATGCAGAGATCCGTATCATACTGTGGTGCACGTCCCGAGGGGTCCGTCCTCGTTTCCAGCCGTCGTCTGGGTAGCCGTGCAGCACTTTTTGTCATGAGTCAGAGGTCAGGTTCACTGCGTGACTTGACAGGTTCATTTCGGGGAAGACGAAGCGTTCCTCGTACGCTTTAACGCTGCTTTAAGATCGGCTGAGTTTTACGCCATGGAGGCGATGAAGAACCCTGTTTACGCTGGAGCGGCCTGGACGTACTGCACTTACGCGGATGGTCCTTTGAGCTTGTACTTCACGTTGTGTTTAGCGAAGAAAGCTCTGCTTGTACGCTTGATGGCTCTGAAGGCCTATGTTTACGCTGCTCTGCATCAGTATGCTGCGTAGCTCCTCCCAGCATATTTTTCATGCTTCTACAAGACCCCCTTCAAAGCTTTTAAATTCCTCGAAATTTGAAACGCTTTGAATGAAGCATGAACGGCCCCTCGTAACTCAAAACGTTTCTGAATGGAGCGTTAAAACGGTCGATGCGGACTTTATGGCAGATTTATTGGGGACCTCTGTGATCTTTTTCGCCTATAAAAAGGCTGGCGGAGTTAACCTGTTCTCCCCACATTCCCATCACCATGCAGAGATGATCGCCGGAGTTCGTCGGGTCGACCTGAGGAAGAAGGAGATCATATTCTTCCAGCATGTAGGGAGCCGAAAAAGACGGCATCTTCGAGCAAGTGTCCACTGCAACGATGGATCATGGAAGGATATCTTAGCTTCCCTTGCTCGGGATAATCAACAACTTTGTATGGCGTTTGACCATAAGAGAGAAAGGGTCGTATTTGACCACACTGCTTGCAAGTGGTGTCTTCTCCCGTTGCCTCCGGTGACGAGAGTCAGACAGACTTGCTCTGTCCCGGCTTGAGCGACGCACGAAGCATGGGATCTACATAATTTATGCAGGCACAGCTCTGTATCCTCCCGCCGTTGATCATTGCCATGTCAGTCAGTTTGCTGGAACTGACTGACTGCTGGAGAAGATGGATAAAGAATTGAAGCCCAGCGAGAACCTGTCAGAACAGCTTCTGGGCGATCTTCAGACGACGAGGGGCGATCTTCTTTGTAGACGAAGTTTCCCTCAGATGTAATCATGAAAAAAATAGAGAAAACCCTTGTAGATTGGATTTTCCTCATATGTAATCGTGATTTTGATTTTAATAAAATCGTCTTCTTCTTCATATGATCATCTTGCCATACGTTGCTGTAAAGTCTGAATATGTGTAGCTTCGACACGTCTGATTTTTTATGCCAACTCTGATAAGAAGAGTATTAGGCCCGGTCCTTTACGTGTAGCGAACAGTCCATAGAACGATGTTAAGCATTTTTTGAACATTTAGAACTGTCCTGTTGCTAGGACTGAGGGACCGCGTAGAGCTCTGAACTGCTGCTTCTGATGAGAAGAAATTTTGTTCAGACTTCGTCTTCAAGAATGACCTCTCGAAACTCCCTTGGAACAGGGTCGAGGTTTTGTCTGTCAAACTGAGTTTGCCATCTTGATAGATGAGATGTTCAGACTGGAGTCTGGATAAACCTCCAATTTTGGACCCGAGAAGAGTAATTTCTCAATGTTTGAACTCTGTATATTTCGGGTACTTTGGGATCAAGAACGAGTATCTTCTGCGTGAACTCTTTGCAATTGACCGCTTCGGGGACTGTTCGGATATGCGAAAAGTCGTGGGGCATGAAATCATCAGCCTGTAGCCTCTGGGCGTAAAACACCATCGAGCTTGAAATCGTAGACTTGTGGTTCCTGAGCATGAAGTCATAGGTTCGTAGCCTCTCGAGCATAAAAGCTATCGAGCACAAAGGCATCCGGACGTAAAACCATAGACTTATTGCTGTCGAACGTAAAGCTGTAGATTCGTAGATGTCGAGCGTAGAAAGCTCCTTTAGCGTAGGACTGGAGATCTGTAGCCTGTGAGCGTAGAACACCATCGAGCGTGAAATCGTAGACTTGTGGTTCCTGAGCGTGAAGTCATAGGTTCGTAGCCTCTCGAGCATAAAAGCTACCGAGCACAAAGGCATCCGGGCGCAAAACCATAGACTTATAGCTGTCGAACGTAAAGCCGTAGATTCGTAGTTGTCGAGCGTAGAAAGCTCCTTTAGAGTAGAACTGTAGATATGTAGCTCCTGAAAAGAAAATTTCTCCGAGCGTGATGTTTGCGGATCTATTGCTTCTGAGCGTAAACTGAGCACCACCGAGCGTGAGATCATCGATTTGGTATCTGCTGAGCGTAAATTCGTAGGTTTGTTGCCTCTCGAGCATAAAAGCTACCGAGCACAAAGGCATCCGGACGAAAAACCATAGACTTATAGCTTGCGAGCGTAAAATCGTAGGTCTGTTGCTGTCGAGCGTAGAAAGCACCTTTAGCGTAGAAACCGCTGAACTGCTTTGCGCGAAGAATTTTTTGAATTTGCTGATTGTCCGTCTTTTGAGAGTAGTGGGCTGACATAGCATCCAATCATAACCACCTATTAATTGCGAGATTTGCTTAGGGTCTCGAGGAGTCCGTCCGAGGATTCGAGGAGTCGACTCGAACTCTATATATATCCCAAGCCTTTGAGAGAAAAAAATTTTATCCGTCTTCTGTGAAAGAGAGCTTTCGACTGTTCGAGTTTTTCTTCGTTCCTTCTCCGAGCACTTCGAGTCTTCAGAAATGGCGCCGAAATAAACCCCCTCCACTAAGGAAAAGAGCATAGGTTCTTCTTCTCATTATTCTGCCCCAGCAAGGGAGTCTTTGGTGGGGCAAGGTGAACTTCACTCTGAGCGGAGTATCCTGCCGACGAGCAGCGCACCCGGTCTTAGAGGTAGAGCCTTTTGGGATGACAAAAACGACAAAAAAGATCCTTCGTACACGTTGAACGTGATCGCGCTAGGTCGTCTTCTGTGTTGATATCCTTTTTGAGGAAGATGATGCACGGAGACGTTTTCATCTTTTACGCCCACATTTCTAATGTGCCAGCGTCAAAACTCTATATTTTCGTAGTTCCGAGCATAAAAGCTCTGGCTAACGAAAATTGGCGTATATCGTAAAATTTGAGTTTTACGCTTGTGAAGGGGACTTCCGGCGTAAAATGACCAAATTTGTGCAATCTTGGCATAGAGCACAGACTGTCGTTTCTTTGGTCTGTATGTTTGTGCAAGATTTGTAATGACATATTTTCCTTATACTTTTGCAGTTGATTCGAGTAAGTCTCCACTGGCCGAGGTGATGGGTTCCGCTGCCGGGATGCTGCACTCGAACTATCTGGAGGATCTATCCCACGTGACATTTTCTATCTCCGGACCCCAATATCCTGAAGGAAGGGGGATCTTGATATCGGCTCAGGGTGAGCGGACGCTGCTGAACATGATCAACGGGGAGCCCCTGACATACGTAGACGGGGAGCAGTACATAAAGCCGGCTTTCCTCTTTGGGGACATGATTGATAAACAGTCCCAGACGAAGCCCAAGAGGGAACCCTGGGTTTTCCCTGCCGGGAATTTGGTTTTGTATCTGCCAACGATGCCGAGGGATTATCCCATCTCGGCTTTCTTCCATGCGACGCATCCCAGAAGGATGTCGTGGACGTTGACTCCCGATCTTCACGGCAAGCCGGGGAAGATCTTTCATCTGAAAGGGGCTGACCAGGGGTCGTTTGTCAGCCGCCCTTCCGGCGTTGTGACGTTATTCAGGGGACTGTGCCTGGGCAGTGTCCCGAGTGAAGACAGCTCAGTGATCCAGCCGGTCCAATTGCCAACCTTCTGTAACGAGTTCATAGGACGAGGTGGGGTATATCCCAAGGAGAATCCTCGGTGCAACGGGTGGATCACCCCAACAAACCTCCGATGGACTTGCCTAGTTGACTGAGCTTTGAAGCACTTTCGGAGAGAACTGGAGGACAATGGACTGTATGCCGCTGTGAGTGCGACTAGTGTTGGGTTGCCTCCCAACCCTAACTTGTTCTTGGCACTGATGGAGCGATACATTTTGCTCTCCGGGACTTTCGCCACTCCACTGGGGGAGTTGGGATTGGCCCTCCATGAAATGGCAATGGTCTCGAGACTGCCAATGGGGGATATCCCATACGAAGAGTATATTCCCACCAACCGGGAGTTGGGGGACTTGGACCCTCGGGTGGCGGAAGTGTATCAGGAGCTGATGTGTCAATACTTCGCGTGCACCGCTTTTTATAACGAGCCTTCTGATTTGGCTCATACCACCAAGTGGATGTCCTACCTCTTCTTCCACCGAGCCAGGGCCGCCAAGTCGGAGAAAGTCTCGGGGGGCAAGAATGAGCCCGTGAACTGTTTGGGCGTGCTTAGTGCCCAGGTCGTTGTGGATCTTATGGAGGAGGCTAAAGCTCCAGATCAGATTCTCGTTGAGGGGGTAGGAAAGTACCCTGAAGGCACTAAGGCCTACAGTTACTTGAGGCGCTGCCGTAGGTCTCTGTCTAAGGAAGCCCAGTTGGCCGATTTTCTCTCGATATGGCTGTGTCGAGTAGTAGTGCCCGGTACTGCGTCCGCGGACCGCATTCACCAGAACATCCTGTGGCCGGCAGTGAGTCTGGTGTTCGGGGCAAGACTGGGCTTGCTTCCTGTCATGGTGTGCCGTATACAGGCTGGCCTGAGAGCCATGACTGATGGGTTGCTCGTCGATGAAGCTCGGCGTGAGAGTTTTCCCCGGGTGGAATTACCATACCTGTACTTGATGGGATGGTTAATTCTCCACAATCCCCGGGTGATGTCTCCCGGCTCTGGTAGCAGCTCGGGGGGTAACTTCTTGACGAACTACAAGGACTCTCCCTGGAATGTGAACACAACTTTGGATTGTCGGCTGGTGTTGAACCTCAGTCACGGATGGAAGCTCCTCTGTACTCCCCCTCCTGTACATCGCAATCAATCAGGGGTGAGACTTGACGATTCAGGTGGAGAAAAGACCGATCTTTCTCCGGAAGCTTTCAATTGGTTGGTCTACATTAGACCCTCCCATCTGCTGTACAGGAGCGAAGACCATTGCTTCTTCGAGCCCTACTTGCCTAGTCGGTTCGCCAGGCAGTTTGGGTACGATCAGTTGTACGTGGGCAATGCCGTCACCAGCTTTAGATCCAGGGGCAGACTCATTGATGGAGCCAGAGGGTGGCAATATTTTATCATGGGTTGTACGGGAGCAATCTTTATTGTGCCGGTCGTTACAACCTCCACGGAGCTCCGCATTCTCTATTCTTATGCCCAGTTCTATGTGGCGATTAACACCTTCCATCGCAATTTTGACATGCGTGGAAGCTTCAGGGTGCCTTCTCCCAAGCCTGGGGGAAGAATTGAAGTCCCCTCGTTTTCTTCTGACGAGGGTGAGGAGTCTGGCACTCCGGATGAGCCTCTGGTGTCGGTGCCGAGGTGTGAAGTGCCTTCGCCTGCGGGGGCTTTGGTAGTCTCTTCCGGGAAGCGACAGGCTTTTGCCCCGAAGGAAGCTTTTCTTCGTAAGAGGAGAAAGGAGACGGTTGCTCGTCCTCTCTGCATTCTTGGTATTGAGGCTCCCGGGAGTGAGCCTGCATCTCCCCATATCAGGGATAATTCTTTGGCTGGAGGTTCCTCGCCTTTTAGAGAGGGACTTTCTACAGTTCCGGCCGACGGCGCCGGAGAATCTTTGCTAGAGGTCGCTGTCGTTGCTACTGCTCCAGGTAGTGGAGCGAGATTGCCTGCGTGGCCGTGGCAGATGGGAGAATCTTTCCCTAGACCAGCAACGGATAAAACTCCCGCTGTGTCAGCGAGCACGCCTAGCGAGATTCCAGTTGACGAACCTCGACTGCGTCTCGGTGAAGGCTTGGCAGATATTCGGGCGATGTCGGTTGGCCTACCTCCTTCTCCAGGTATGATAGTTCGCATTGCGTCATTAAAGCGTGGTTTAGCTACATCGGCTGCAGATGCGCCATATATACCGTTGGCTTCGGGTAAATATCGTCTTTATGTCTCCCTTTAGAAAGATTACCATCATATTGATATCAACTTTCTGGTCCTTTTCTCAGGGGATGTCGTCCACGGGGAGTACAGCGTTGAAGCACCTTCTGCCTCTGCTCCGGCTTGTCACGACCCGCACCCGGTTTAGGGGCACGAGGGCGTGGGTACGTCCAGCCTACGCCGCAGTATCGGCGGTAGAACGTTGTCTAGGTCCAGTACAATCTAAATAATCTCACACTAGTATCCAACTCCATAAGGAGACACGGATAACACTATAAAATGAACAACATACTCAATCACAACTACAGCACGATAAGAATTTGAAGAAACAAAAGAATACAACACAAGTCTACTGACAAAATAATCATACCTGAAATCAGTAACAACCAATCCCCAAGTGTCAGAAACAAGTCCACTAAGGTCACAGTCTGGAAAAATATTTTCTAGTCAGGAAGGAGCAAAGTACATCTCTAAATAGCAGTTCTATATAAATGACATAAACTATGTAGCAGTTCTAGATGGAAACATACCAGATGCATGTATAGATACGAGAAATGTACAATGAGAGAAATACTGGAAATACTGTAAGTAAATGCAGGAAAAGAACAATATGTCAATGAGCAAGAACCCTATGGCTAAGTGTGTGAGTACTAGCTTTAATATGTGATCGGCTTGGGAACTTGATCAGGCTGGTTACATGTGATTAGCTATGGTTCATATAAAGTCAGGCTAACCGTTGGTTAGCTATGATGCATGTAGAGATCAGGCTAATCATACATAATAGCTATGGAGCATGTAAATGGTCAGGCCGCACCCGACGTGAGATGTGGGGTGAGCTATGGTGCATATAAAGTTGGGTATGATCACATATCTACACTAAAGTACTCCCCAAACCCCCGACTGGTATAGTAGATCCAATCATGGTACGCTATGGCACGAGATTCCCTAGGAAGGTAGCAAATCTCCCCAGAAATCAGTGTCTGTACATGCACAAGATATCAAGGAAACAAGCCTTGTACAAGCTACACCATGAATAAGGAATAACATCTCATGACGAGATCCGTGTATACCAATCCGTGTAACCAACGTGTCAAGAACAGGGATATTTACACTAGATACAGTGAACATAGGAGATATCATAAATTAGAAACTAATCAGAGAATGTACTCGCCTTGGGTCCTTAGCTGGTAAAACCAATGTCCTGTCCCAGAGTATCGTCTGGAGGAACCAACAGTCCTAAAAATATATCACAAGCAAAACCACATTTGCATCAGATGCTACACTAACACAGTCAAAAAAATACTGGTCTCAGGGCCATGCCAGGTATGGCACTAGTCAACTAGGGTCATCTAGTAGGGATACGTATATAAATACACATATTATTAATTATCATTAATACTTACAATATATATATACATGCACCAATTTAAATGTATTTACAATATATATATATATATCCTTTAAATACATATTTGATTTATACTAGTATATACTTACAATACATATACCAATACGAAAATATAAATCTACATATATATATTTATGCCAAAATACGGTTATATACATATATATACTAATTTACATAATCAAAAATCCTTATATATAATACATAACTAAATTTTACACAAAATAACTAATTTCATACATAAAGAGCAATAAAGCTAATTATATTTTATTTAACTAAACTAATTACATGAAATTACTAAACTAATTATATGAAAATACTAAACTAATTATATGAAAATACTAAACTAATTAATTAATAATTACTAACTGATTAATAATTAATTTCTGATTAATAAATAATTACTGATAAATAAATAATTAACTGATTAGTAATTAATTAACTAATCTAAACTAATTTATTAATTAACTAATTTATTACTTAATTACTAACTTAACACAGAGAGAACAGAACTGGAGAAAGGAAAAGGAAGAGGGAAGTCTTCACCTGAGGGTTTCCCGATCGACGGAGGAGGTCTCGCCGGGGTCGGCGCGGTGGAGTTCGACTCGAGGCGGCGGCGTGGAATTCGAGAGCAGCGGCGGCTTCGAGGCGGCGGCAGCGGAACTCGACAACGGGTCGTCGATCGACGTTCGTCTCGGCGGCGGCGGCGGTTCGAGGAACCGGCGTCTCGACTCAGCGGAAGGAGATCTCGGCGGCTCGACTCAGCGGAAGGAGATCTCGGCGGCAGCGTCGAACTCGGCGGGGGCTGGATCAATCGGCTCGACTCGGCGGTGGAAACCCGACCCGACGGAGGCGGAGGTCCCAGTCGTCGGCGGCGACGGGATCTAGGTTAGGTTTGGTTTAGGGTTCTGTGTGTGTCAGGGGGTGGGATCGTGTCCGGAGCTGGACACGGGGATGGTTGTTGTGTGGTGGCTGACAGGGACGGACGTGTCCGGGTGTTGGACACGAGGGTGGTGTACTGTGGTGTGGGGGTTGTGTCCGGGTGTGTCGGACACGAAAATCTGGTTGTAATATTATAAATCTGGACACAGAAAATGAATGGATACGGTGGGACACCCGGGGTCGGACCCGAGGCCAACACGGCTGACACGGTGATGCTGGACACACGGACACGAGCACACAAAAATGGTGGTGATGGCTTGTTGGCTTGTGGAGATTTGTGAGGGCTAGCTAGGGTTTCTTGGGAATGGTGATGAGAGACTTAAATAGGGAGAGAGAGTTGTGGGCTAAAGGGTGAGGATTGGCCCAATGATGAATGGCCAGGATTTAATATAAAGGGGCTTTTCATGTGGGAAGAATGAGGGTGTGAATGGGAGACGGTAAACTGGAAAATATAATTTAAGAAAATGTTTTAAGAGGCTTCCAAGGCTAACTGATTCTAATTTAGCTACTAATTAATTCCATTTTTCAAAAACCCTAGAAAATATGAAATTCATTTATTTACTATTCAAAAAATGGATATGAAAATTTATTATGAACAACTAGTCAGTTTTGTTAAACAAATAGTTTTATGATTTCAAGCAAATAAATATCCGAAGCTAGAGTATTACATATCATTATTATTTATCTATTTATTTTATGAGAAAGCGACATTTAGGAAAAATGATTTTTTTTTTATAAAAGATTTTAAATCACCTTCTACAATCAAATATTGTTCAAAATCTAATACAAAAATTTAAGGAGGAAATATTTTATAAACTTGGTATTTAAAATAAATTAAAATCTAATTATTTCGGAAATTGGGAATCGGAGGTTACAAGTCTATCCACCTTAGAAAAATTTCGTCCTCAAAATTTAGGATTCTCAATAATTGCCTTTACTCATCATATTATTTCTATCAAAATTTAAATTTCAAACCAATTAATCATGAAGTAATTCCATATTGCTATTTCACAACCTTTCAAAATTCTATATCATCATTTTCAGGAAAATCTTCAAGTTTTAAAATCAAATTCAAATTTTTATCATATTCTCTTCCAAAATTTAAGTTCGTATCTAATTACTCAAGGATTTTAATATCCAATCCTCCAATTGAATTCCAATCAATGTCTATTTATAACATTTAAAAAATCTGTATCCCAAATTTAAATTTTAAACACTAATCCATCATTCATCTTACTCCTCTAACCCAAATTCAATTGATGCTTATTCAAATATAAATCCTTCTCCCGAGAATTGAATTTGACACTATTCCATTAACGATTTATTTCCTGATTTCCTTTTTTCCTCAAATACTCAACGATGCGATACTTTCAGAATCTTCAATGCAACATTCATAATATAAACTATAAAATTTCTATCTTGCAATCAAATAGAAAAAATGATAATCTCTCAAATTTTAACAATCACTTTAATCATATCAAGACCTTCCTAAAATTAAAAATCCTCAATTTTGCCCTGTGAATTTCTTAACTCTCTATTTAAGTTAATGTTTATCCTCGAATTTCAATCATACCTCGATCTTCGTAAAATCAATGATCCATCAATTCTGTTATATTACTCATTAACTGTTTATTTAAATGAATGCTTATCCTTAAATTAATCCTCTTGTCCCTTTTTGTCAGTCATAACCTCGTCACAGATCTTTGCTATGGTCAAAATCCTAATGATCATGGTTTAAGAAAATTTTACCTACAGCCATGCAATTTAAGAAAATATATAAGTCATGTATCTTTTGTCATGGTATTACAGTCTCTGTTAAGGTGTACTACTAGTTATATCCTAACAAGAAAATCATGAATATGAACTACAGCACTTAGGGAAATCAATCAATCAAGAGACGGGAACATTAGAAAAAGAACCTGCTAACATATTACTTGTAGTATCTACTATCTCTAACAAACACTTAACTCTAGCACATTCACTAACAAATTCCTATTCATGTACACTGGTACCCATATCAACTACTCATTAATCCACAAAATCCATAAATACATCCGTATTGCACACACCTGTTTATTAACACCAAAATTTGATGCCATGAATCTCTAATATAACCATGATTCAATAATGCATCCAAGTTGATACCTCTATCTCTTTAGTACCATACCCTCTGTCAGTTCCCGTTCCTACTACAATTGTTCATACTAGTCGTTCTTATCACTCAAATATACGTCAAGTGCAACACCATACTAAATACTGCTCTTTCCAATACAACTTTAGATGGACACCCAAGTCAGTCTGCGGTGCCATCTCAATCATGCTCAATCACCAGATCCTTACACATGTATATTATCTACTCATATATTAATATTTATATCTCTCATCTACCATAAAATTAATCCTCAAATAATCGTCAAGGTTTAACTTCTCGAACAACTTAAAATAAATTGTATATACTTCCTCAAAATCAGATACTCGATATCGAAATAAAATTTAATCACTCCAAAAATCTTTGTAGCCTTAACCATGTTTATTGAATTCATATTTGAATTCTCAAAATTTTAATGACATAATCTCAACTCCTCAATTATTCTAAAAATAAAACCTTATTTCCACCTTTTAATTTATAATTCTACAAATGTACATATCAGTGCTCACGGTCTCTGATACTCAAGGTGCACTCAATGCATCTAGTGTCTATAATTGCGTACTAAAATTGTACTGCCTGAATCACTTGTACTATTACCTCCAATGATCAAAGTTATCATCACCTGTATTTTCTTTCATGATTTCAATTTATGTCAACGGGTATATTATCTAATTATCATCACACAGAGTGCTTACTGTTATTAATGTCATCCTTGACTAATCCTCGATATAGAATCATTAGCACTCTTGGTATTATATCACTAGCTTCATTAATGCATCATCTCTTCAAGCTCATTATAACTCATGATTACAGGTATCTACTATAACACTCATATTTCTTTACTCTCATGGGCATGTGTATGGTTCTTTATCTCGATTGATGTATAGGTATTTCCCTTTAACCTGTTACAGCCTGTTAAACTGATCTGTGATATGCCTCACCATTTTCATTACCAATTCCGATATTTCTCTACCCATGACACCTCATTAACTCTTTATGAGTATATATTTCCTTACCTTTAACACTTTCGATATCAATCATCAAATTGAACATCATGTTCCATAAATCCTTAACACAATTCCTGGATACTTAATTGTTCACGTAGATCATCCAATTGCATAATCATGATTTTTCAGGACGGGTATGTTGGCTCTGATACTAACTCTTGAACTATCAATGATACTCTATACTCTCCTTCTACTCACAGTCTCTAATGACCTTATCCTAGAACCATTGTTACAAGGTACTATGCTATGGGTTAATTCTAGATCAATGCCTAATGTTCACATGTCCAACTAGGAAACACTTACAAACTCACGAGCAACACTCAGTCAACACTAATACAAGACACAAACAAAATTACAAGTCACAAATTATCATACTAACAAGGAATCCTCAAAGAAAATAAGCTCAAAAAGGAACTGGATCAAGGACTGAAGGTATCTTTACTGCTAGTAAAGAAAAAGAAGCGATGGAACAAAGTCCTGAATAACAGAAATAGATAAGTCTTGAGATGATACTTTAAGAACCAATTTAAGATACAACCTGATAATCATACACGTCTGTCAGAAATCATGACACACAGAATCCTCGCCACGCCAGTAAGCATAGATGCGATAAACGACAGGTTCCGTAACTAAGGTATGCAACCCTATAATCATGTCATCTAGAATACTCGCTACGCCAACCGGTATGGCTGCGAGAAACTCTAAATCTCATAACTAAAGTATGTACATCCAAGTTAGGTTCCTACGTTCTCGTCACGACAGCTAATATGGCTGCGATAAACTCTAGGTTCCATAACTAAAGTAGACGTTTTACCTTTCTCACTGTCCTCATCAACATATGTCATCAGGTGATACCGTAAAGTTTAGTCCATAAAATTCATCTCGATATGAAATTAAACTCAACAACGGCACCAAGAATTAAATTTAACAACTGGTCAACAAGAATCAAACTCAACAATGATACCAAGATTTTAATTTAATAACTGCTCAACAAGAATCAAGTTCAGTGACAACAAGCGAGAGCGGATGAAAACAAGGAAAAAGATTTAAATTGGAAATTATAATAAGATTCTCAAGGGGTCGTCCCAGGAATCTCTCAAGAATTTGTGATTGAGTATCCTCTCTCATCCTAGTATCCTATGTCCTATATCCTATCGCAGACACGCAGTAGTATAACAAGGATGCCACACTACTACGACATCGCACAACTCGCGAAGTCTGACCTGCATGGGCCACCACTAAAACGTGTCACGACCCGCACCCGGTTTAGGGGTACGAGGGCGTGGGTACGTCCAGCCTACGCCGCAGCATCGGCGGTAGAACGCTGTCTAGGTCCAGTACAATCTAAATAATCTCACACTAGTATCCAACTCCATAAGGAGACACGGATAACACTATAAAATGAACAACATACTCAATCACAACTACAGCACGATAAGAATTTGAAGAAACAAAAGAATACAACACAAGTCTACTGACAAAATAATCATACCTGAAATCAGTAACAACCAATCCCCAAGTGTCAGAAACAAGTCCACTAAGGTCACAGTCTGGAAAAATATTTTCCAGTCAGGAAGGAGCAAAGTACATCTCTAAATAGCAGTTCTATATAAATGACATAAACTATGTAGCAGTTCTAGATGAAAACATACCAGATGCATGTATAGGTACGAGAAATGTACAATGAGAGAAATACTGGAAATACTGTAAGTAAATGCAGGAAAAGAACAATATGTCAATGAGCAAGAACCCTATGGCTAAGTGTGTGAGTACTAGCTTTAATATGTGATCGGCTTGGGAACTTGATCAGGCTGGTTACATGTGATTAGCTATGGTTCATATAAAGTCAGGCTAACCGTTGGTTAGCTATGATGCATGTAGAGATTAGGCTAATCATACGTAACAGCTATGGAGCATGTAAATGGTCAGGCCGCACCCGACGTGAGATGTGGGGTGAGCTATGGTGCATATAAAGTTGGGTATGATCACATATCTACACTAAAGTACTCCCCAAACTCCCGACTGGTATAGTAGATCCAATCATGGTACGCTATGGCACAGGATTCCCTAGGAAGGTAGCAAATCTCCCCGGGAATCAGTGTCTGTACATGCACAAGATATCAAGGAAACAAGCCTTGTACAAGCTACACCATGAATAAGGAATAACATCTCATGACGAGATCCGTGTATACCAATCCGTGTAACCAACGTGTCAAGAACAGGGATATTTACACTAGATACAGTGAACATAGGAGATATCATAAATTAGAAACTAATCAGAGAATGTACTCGCCTTGGGTCCTTAGCTGGTAAAACCAATGTCCTGTCCCAGAGTATCGTCTGGAGGAACCAACAGTCCTAAAAATATATCACAAGCAAAACCACATTTGCATCAGATGCTACACTAACACAGTCAAAAAAATACTGGTCTCAGGGCCATGCCAGGTATGGCACTAGTCAACTAGGGTCATCTAGTAGGGATACGTATATAAATACACATATTATTAATTATCATTAATACTTACAATATATATATACATGCACCAATTTAAATGTATTTACAATATATATATATATATATACTTTAAATACATATTTGATTTATACTAGTATATACTTACAATACATATACCAATACGAAAATATAAATCTACATATATATATTTATGCCAAAATACGGTTATATACATATATATACTAATTTACATAATCAAAAATCCTTATATATAATACATAACTAAATTTTACACAAAATAACTAATTTCATACATAAAGAGCAATAAAGCTAATTATATTTTATTTAACTAAACTAATTACATGAAATTACTAAACTAATTATATGAAAATACTAAACTAATTATATGAAAATACTAAACTAATTAATTAATAATTACTAACTAATTAATAATTAATTTCTGATTAATAAATAATTACTGATAAATAAATAATTAACTGATTAGTAATTAATTAACTAATCTAAACTAATTTATTAATTAACTAATTTATTACTTAATTACTAACTTAACACAGAGAGAACAGAACTGGAGAAAGGAAAAGGAAGAGGGAAGTCTTCACCTGAGGGTTTCCCGATCGACGGAGGAGGTCTCGCCGGGATCGGCGCGGTGGGATTCGACTCGAGGCGGCGGCGTAGAATTCGAGAGCAGCGGCGGCTTCGAGGCGGCGGCAGCGGAACTCGACGATGGGTCGTCGGTCGACGTTCGTCTCGGCGGCGGCGGCGGTTCGAGGAACCGGCGTCTCGACTCAGCGGAAGGAGATCTCGGCGGCTCGACTCAGCGGAAGAAGATCTCGGCGGCGGCGTCGAACTCGGCGGGGGCTGGATCAATCGGCTCGACTCGGCGGTGGAAACCCGACCCAGCGGAGGCGGAGGTCCCAGTCGTCGGCGGCGACGGGATCTAGGTTAGGTTTGGTTTAGGGTTATGTGTGTGTCAGGGGGTGGGATCGTGTCCGGAGCTGGACACGGGGATGGTTGTTGTGTGGTGGCTGACAGGGACGGACGTGTCCGGGTGTTGGACACGAGGGTGGTGTACTGTGGTGTGGGGGTTGTGTCCGGGTGTGTCGGACACGAAAATCTGGTTGTAATATTGTAAATCTGGACACAGAAAATGAATGGATACGGTGGGACACCCGGGGTCGGACCCGAGGCCAACACGGCTGACACGGTGATGCTGGACGCACGGACACGAGCACACAAAAATGGTGGTGATGGCTTGTTGGCTTGTGGGGATTTGTGAGGGCTAGCTAGGGTTTCTTGGGAATGGTGATGAGAGACTTAAATAGGAAGAGAGAGTTGTGGGCTAAAGGGTGAGGATTGGCCCAATGATGAATGGCCAGGATTTAATATAAAGGGGCTTTTCATGTGGAAAGAATGAGGGTGTGAATGGGAGACGGTAAACTGGAAAATATAATTTAAGAAAATGTTTTAAGAGGCTTCCAATGCTAACTGATTCTAATTTAGCTACTAATTAATTCTATTTTTCAAAAACCCTAGAAAATATGAAATTCATTTATTTACTATTCAAAAAATGGATATGAAAATTTATTATGAACAACTAGTCCGTTAAATAATTTTGTTAAACAAATAGTTTTATGATTTCAAGCAAATAAATATCCGAAGCTAGAGTATTACATATCATTATTATTTATCTATTTATTTTATGAGAAAGCGACATTTAGGAAAAATGATTTTTTTTTATAAAAGATTTTAAATCACCTTCTACAATCAAACATTGTTCAAAATCTAATACAAAAATTTAAGGAGGAAATATTTTATAAACTTGGTATTTAAAATAAATTAAAATCTATTTAATTCAGAAATTGGGAATCGGAGGTTACACGGCTCCTGGCGATGATATGGAGGCTTTCGACTTCGAGGAGGAAATACCTTCGGGGGCCAGCTCGCCTGGAGTGGTTTTGTTATCTCGAGAGGAGGACGAACCCGTCATCGTGACTTCGCCTCTCGCGAGTATGCTGATGACTTCGACCGTCGTCATTGCATCTCCTTTTGTCGCACAACCCGTCGAGGCGGCGGTTGTGGCCACTTCGTCTGCAATCATTCCCGGAGGGGGACTTGCTGATATCGCGGCCACTCCTGGCGTTCAATCGGATCTATTTGCGCTGACCGAGCAACATACCAGCCTCTTTTACATCGGTTTGAAAATAATGATATCAATGGTGTTGGCGAAGAGTCTAGATTTTGAGTGCCTGAAGAAGACTTCTCGGTTTTCGATCGGGGCTGTTAAGGAGTTCGGCGATCCTGGGGTAGCTGATGCCCTGGAGACGGTGGTTAATGGTTTAGAGCAACCCATTAACGAATACTTGCAGCTGACTCGGGGCAGCTTTGATGCTGAGGTCCAGGCCAGATACGACCTCATGACTGTGCGGCTTTCTACACAGCTGGAAAGCCTGGACAACTCTATCAAAACATATAAGTTGGAGATGGATAAAAGAAAAGTTGTCGTGGAAGAGGCTCTCGCTCTTGAGACGAAGCTCCGATCCGAGCACGAAGGAAACGCAGCGAGGGCCCGCAAGCTGAAGAAAAAACTCGCTCTGGCAGAGGAGTGGGCTTCTCAGTCGTTGGCAGGTCTAGATGTAGCGATTGGTCGACTGAGCGCAGCGCGACGGGATTTAGAGGGTGCAGAAGCTGCCCGTGCGGGCTCTCTTCGGGCAAGGGCTGAGCTGACCCTTACGAACAATCCCGAGGCACGGCTGGAGCGGGCTCGCGCCGATGCCTTGGTTTCCAGGAATGAGAAGATAGTTGCACTGGAGTGGCTGATTCGCGATCTGACTGCTCCCCCATCATGATGTATCCTTTCTCTTTTTGCTTCCCCAGATATAATTCTGCTCTTTATCGGGAATAAATAAAAGCGACTCTTTTCTGACTTTTGTGGACCCATCATTTCGGAATGTAAATGACAGTTTTTTTTTTCTTTTTTTAGGCGAGAGTGATATCAGAGGTAGTATGGACATGATAATCTCTCGATAAACTTTTTAGCAGGATATATCTATTCCGAGGTCATATAGACATGATAGGATATGATCTAGCTAGTTTCGTTTTGGGAGTTGTTTTGTCAGAGTTGAGATCCTCGCTATATTCCACTCGAGCAGGGGAGATTAAGCATAGTACCTTTTCAAGAATTTGCCGTTGATAGGAGCCATTAACAGGTCTCCATTAGGCTGGGCTATCTTGTAGGCGCCGTTTGAGAACGTTGTCTCGATCACATAAGGGCCTTCCCACTTGGGCTGGAATTTGCCTTTACTTTTGTGAGTAAGAATCATCGGCCTTCTTACGGCTAGAACTAGCTCACCGACTTTGAACACTCTTTCCTTTACTTTATGATTGAAAGCTTTAGAAATGCGTGCTTGGTAGAGCGCGATGCGCTGTTGAGCTTGGAGGCATTTCTCGTCTAATCCTTCTAGCTCTTGGAGCCTTAACAGGTTATTATTTTCTTGAGTCAGCTCATTAGTCACGGCTATCCTGAGTGACGGGATCTGGATTTCAATGGGGAGAACTGCTTCGCTCCCGTTGACCAACGAGAATGGGGTGCAACCTGTCGGTGTTCGTACCGTTGTGCGGTATGCCCAGAGACATTCGCCCAGCTTCTCATTCCAATCTCTCTTGTTTGAAGAGACGAATTTCTTTAAGAGTTTGATAATGGTTTTGTTGAAAGCTTCCGCCAAACCATTAGCAGCTGGAAAATATGTCGTAGAGGCAATATTGTGTATCCGATTTTTATCGCAAAATCGATAAAATGCTTGGCTGATGAACTGAGGCCCATTGTCGTGAATTATCCTCCGGGGTACCCCGAAGCGATAAATGACGTGATGCTTGATGAAGCTGATCACATTAGACGCCTTCACCTCAGTAAGAGGGATCGCCTCTGCCCATTTCGAGAAGTAATCCGTGATGGCCAGTATGAACCGGTGACCCCTGGAGGAAGACGGGTGAATAGGACCGATGATATCCATACCCCATGCTTCAAAAGGCCAGGATGCGACCGTAGGATGTAGATGTTCAGACGGTTGATGTATAAAGTCTGCATGAACCTGGCAGGCTCTGCTTTGTCTTGCATACCGTATTGCATCTGCGATCATAGTAGGCCAGTAATAGCCCATTCTCCTGATGCGATCCTGTAGCTTAGGAACGGGCTGATGTGCTCCGCATACGCCGTCGTGAGCTTCACGGATAATCTGCTGTGCTTCGTCGTTAGAGAGACATATCAATAGCAGTCCGTCGTAGGTCCGGCGATATAGGCATTGTAAAGATGCGTCGTAGTAGAAGCGTAATGATCATCTTTTGACGGATACTTCTTCTTTGGGGTCCTCCGGTAAGATTTCGTATGCGACGAAATCTATGAAGGGACTTCTCCAGTCTCTTCTAGGGGGATCTGTGTTCACGGCGTAGCTGCGTTCTATGTGAAAGTTGTTCTTCACACAGAATAAATCTCTATTAAGAAGGATTACCGAATCCTGCCTTCTTATAGGAGTGGCTAAATCTACAGCTAGACTGGCTAGGGCATCAGCTTCTAGATTCTGAGATCGAGGTACATGCTCTAAGAAGAACCCTTTGAATGTCATGGCTATCTCGACCGTCGTTCGGTGATAGGGGATGAGGTCTGGATTCCGGACTTCATATATTCCCCTGACTTGATTGACGATAAGCAGAGAATCACCGAAAGCTTCCAGGGACTCGACCCCCAGCTCTTTAGCGATTTGGAGCCCGATTAGTAGAGCGTTGTACTCTGCCACATTGTTGGAGCATGGCTCGCTAAGAGAATATGCTCGGTAGATGACGAGTTTATCAGGAGTGACCAGGACGACACCTACTCCTGAAACGACATTTCCTCTAGGACCGGTTCTGGAGGCACAATCGAAGAATAGTTGCCATGCGTCAGTTTCTATTATAGAATTACATTCTGCAACTTCATCGGGAATGTCCTCGTATAATTTGGAGGCCTTCGGGATCGGATAAGCAGCTAGGAAGTCAGCCAGCGCTTGGCCCTTGATGGACTTCTGCGGTACGTATACCATGTCATATGGTGTTAATAGCATCGCCCAAGTCGCAAGTCGGGAATTAAGAGCACTGGGCTTGCTCATCAGTACTCAAAGAGGGTTGATCCTGGAGATGATATGAATAGTCTGGCCAGCGACATAGTGCCGTGTCTTCTGGATAGAGAACATCAGAGTCAAGCATTCTTTCTCCACTGGGTTATACCGGTGTTTGGCTCCGACCATTATCCTGCTGAGGTAGTAGATAGCCTGTTCATGACCCATGTCGTTTTTCTGTGCGAGAAGAGCTCCTAGCGAATGATCCATCGTTCGAACGTACAGCAAGAATGGTCTTCCTATGACGGGAGGCACCAGAACTGGCGGACTGGTGAGGTAGCGCTTGATATCTCCGAACACTTGCTGACAGGCTTCGTCCCATACGAAGGATACACCTTTCTTCATGAGATAAGAAAAGGGCTGACATCTCCCTGAGAGGTTGGATATGAATCGCCGGATATAAGCCAGACGGCCTTGAAATCCCCGGAGTTCCCTCAGATTACGGGGCGGTCGCATTTCTACGATTGCCTGGACTTTGTCAGGGTCCACCTGGATGCCTTTGGCGGTGATGACAAATCCCAGGAACTTGCCACTGGATACACCCAAAAAGGACTTCGTAGGGTTCATCTTCAGTTGATGTTGGCGCATTAACTCGAATACCGTCCTCAAGTCTTGAATGTGATCGTCTTTGAGGCGACTCTTGACGGCTATGTCGTCCACGTAACATTCCACTGTTTTGCGTAAATGCTCATGGAATATGTTACTCATAGCCCGTTGGTATGTAGCCCCGGCGTTCTTCAATCCGAAGGGCATGACCGTATAGCAATATACCCCCAATGGTGTCCAGAAGGCAGTGTGCTTCTCGTCTTCAGGATGCTTCTTGATCTGATTGTATCCTGAGAATTCGTCCATAAAAGACATTCGTTCAAAGCCGCAGGTGTTGTCGATCATGATGTCCGTGATGGGAAGAGGGAACTCATTTTTGGGGCAGGCCGTATTCAGATCTCGGTAATCGATGCAGATACGTACCTTCCCAGTCTTCTTCATGACTGGGACAACGTTGGCGACCCAGTCGGGATGTTGTTCTTCCCGGATGAAACTGCAGGCTATCAACTTCTTGACTTCAGTTTTGATGGCGTCCATCATATCTGGGCGGAACCGGCATTGGTGCTGCTTCACTGGCTTCGAATTGGTCAATATATTGAGTTTATGAGTAGCTACCTTCGGGTCTAGGCCTGGCATGTCCTCATAATCCCATGCAAAGACGTCGATATATTCCTTTATCAGCTGTATGATTTCTTCCCTTTCAGTTGGGGGAAGATTGTTGCTGATAAATATCGGTTTTGGCGAAAGTTTGCCCCCAACATCAATTTGGATAACTTTGTCCTTGGTGGGAGGTTCTCTTTGCTCGAAGCAGAATTCCCACTGCGTATCCATTTGTTGAGCCCAAGAGTCATTCTCAAATGGCTCAGAATCCTGTTCATCTGCTTCTGAGGGATCTGTCACTACCATATTTACTAATAGTGTTTGTTCGAGAGCATCAGGTGAGTCGGGGGGCGACGAGCCATTCTGGGAAGAGGGAAAGATGTCCTCGTCTGACTTGGAAGTCGTAAGGGAGGTGGCATACCCTAACCCGAAATGAGTTTATCGATAGCGGGGGTCGCCGCACGGCAGCGTTCGTCTGCCTCTTCCGTAGTTGAGGCCTGGCTTTCGCTTTAAGTCGTAGCCCATGTTTTGCATGATCTTCAGCGCTTGTGGGCTGTATCGGTGAACTTGCATTTTCCCAGTATCGTCATCGAAAGGATCTTCCTGGTCAGTCGGTTGATTGCGCATGTGGCCGAAGAATATTGGACGCTGACTGCTGCAGGTAGGCGGGACAATGAAGATAGAATCCTCATGTGGTCCATACGTTGTGATGACGTTGGATGATGACGCTACTTCCCAGACATACAGACGGTAGGAGTTTATAGCTTCCAAGAATTTTTGTGCTATGGGTTCTACCTCGTCACGGGGAGTGGATTCCTGTTTTAGAATTTGAGCGTCAATATACTAGAAAAGAGGATGTTTATTATCATCTGGAACTTTGTTTCTGGTTGTATTTACATCAGTCGGCTGCCTATCGCGCCGAAGGTTGATGACCAAGGGTGGGGTTTCCAGTTCAAAGTGATCACCAGAGGATCACTCCCTACTCCTGACCTGGTCTTGTTCAGGTGGATAGCCATAGGCTCTATGGCTTTTGGACGAGTGGTTCGTCCTTTCACTCTGATTGACAGTGGTAGTGTGGCAGAGGGTTCTTCTGGCTCCCGGTGGGATTCCTTCTCTGCCTCGCCTGACACTTCTTCCGTGTGGTCTTGGGAGTACAACACGACATCGGAATAGTAGGATTCTATTCCTTTGAACGGGTTTAGGTCAGCCACCTCCGTTTGTACCGTTCCTTGTGCGTCTACATATTTAAGGCATTGATGTAGGGTTGAAAGAACGATGTTGTGGTCATGGATCCACGATCTTCCCAGCAAAATGTTGTAGGACACCTCTGAATCGATGACGTAATATGTGGCCACCAATCTAAGGTTGCCAATCTGGATCCTCAGGCGAATTTTCCTCAACGGCTTACTTCTTCCGGCGTTGAAACCCACGATTGTAGTGGTGGTGTAAGCCAATTCGCTGGTAGGAATTCTCAGCGGTCTGAGCAGACTGTGAGGGATGATGCTGATCGACGATCCCGGATCTATGTTAATCCGATCGACCTCCATGGAACCGACGTATCCGGTGTAATAGAGGGGCCTGTCATGTCTGTTATATTTTAACAGCATGTCGTTTTGAGTAAAAGTGATATTCGGGACCACCTCCATTATACTGTGGCATTGAGAACACGCCACTGGTTCTTCGTCGTGGGACTTGAGCTGGGTCAAGTATGCCTCCGCCTGCATCAGCGCTTCACTCAGGGCTAGACGAGTGTCTTGGGAGAGCCCGAGTAGCTCGAAGATGGACAACCTGGCTGGCGTATTGGCTAGTTGGGCCAGGATGTCAAAGTTGTATGGCTTCTCTAAACCTTTGCTTGGAATGTTTTTCACAGGTTTATCAAAGCGCACTTCTTTTTGCTTCCCCTTCTCCGCCGGAGTTGGTTTTGAAGGACTGATATCTGGTACGATGGGACTTTGCTCTGAAGGTTTGGCCGCTGGAGCATCTGTCGGTGCACCTTCCTGACTTGCTCCGTAGTCGTTGAGGTAGGGCTTCCCTGAACGAGTTGCAGCAAATACCTCGTCTTCGTCTGATGTCGAAGAAGTCGCGACCATATGGCATGGCCTGATTTGGGGCTCTTTTTGGATGTAGGCTTAGTAGCCTTAGTTTCTTCCTCGAACTCTGACACCAAATCTGGATGAACCCACATAATCTCGCCTTGCCGGGTAGTCAGGGGTACCAGGTCGTGATTTTGATCCCTAGCTGGAGGGAGATTGACGATGTTCATCGTTGTTCGGGAGATGGGTGCAACGCCATCCGGGATCTCTTGGGGAGGCAGATTGCCAAACTGCAGAGAGATCATGTTGGCCGTGACCGTCTTCTCGGTGTTGTGCAGAGTGATGGCCTTAGCATCGATTAACCCCTGGATCTTCCTTTTCAGTATGTAACACGCCTTTGTTAGGTGGTGTACGTATCTGTGGAAGATGCAGTATTTGGGGTCGTTAGTATTGCCGACTTCCTGGGGCCACCTCAGCTCTGGAAGGGTGATCTTGCCACTTTTGATGAGACACTCGAATATACTTGGGATATCGTCGTCGTCGAAAGAGTAGACTTCGACGGGCCTGGAAGTCCCGGGTCTCGTTTGCGTGGTTGCCGCAATCTTTGGTCTGGCCGTATTGATTGCCAGGGCTTCTTTCCCTTTGGTACCACGAGGATGGTCGCTGCTAGGAGATGACCTCTTGCCTCTGTCAGAGGCAGAGATCATGATGCCATTGTCGCGCGCCTTGCGACTGTTGTCTTCGGCGGCTACTGCCGAGATGATGAACGAGGGCCAATCATGGAACTAATACGGTCCTGTGAACACCGAGACTACGGGAAGGAGGTTCTTCCTGCAAATATCTACCAATGCAGAGTCTGGAACTCCTGGAGGCATTTGTAAGGTGGCCTGACGAAAATGTTCGATGAAGATGCGAACGTCCTCCTTTTCCTTCTGCTTGACTTCGATGAGAGAGGACATAGACATGTCCATTCCTCCCTCGTAGAATCGCGTAAAGAATAAAGCTCTGAAGTCCTCGAAGGAAGTAATGCAGTTGTCCGCCAAGCTACGGTACCACTGATAGGCTACTCCTGAGAGACAGCCTTTGAACACCCGAGTGAGGAGGGCGTTGTTCCCTTGTAGCAACACCGTCATCATACTGAAATAGTTCATGTACTGACTTGGTGATGTTTTTCCCTCGAACAGGGCCATAGTCTGAGGTTTGTACCTTGGCGGGAAAGGGACCTCCTCCCAGATAGCTGGGTAGGGTTGGTTGATTCCCAGTTTCTTGAGCTGATCTTTGTGCTTCAAGGCGTCGAACTGGGCTTTCAACTCCCGTACTGCCTACATCGGATTTTCAGTCAGAAACGGGGCGACGGAGTGGTGCGGAGTCGATTGTATCGTAGCTCCAGCGGGAGGTAAGGCATTCTCTGAGTGAGGAAGCGGAGGAACTGCTGACTCTTGATCTAGCGCAGGCTCTTGGCTCAGGTTGGATGGTGGTAAGTCTACCCCCACACGTATCTGAGTTGGCGGGACCGATGCCTTAGCCATGGCAGTTGCGTGCTGAGTTAGCATCATCTGGTGCATGTTCTCCATCATCGATTGCATTTGTTTCAGATATGTCTCCAGTATAGTGATGCGTTGTTCCGCGTTCCCTGACGGCGAAGCTTCCTCGCATTCATCTTCAACGGCGTAAACTCCCATCTCTCGGGGTGTCATTGAAGGATTAGTATAGGTCACTGTAGAAGTCGACTCTACACTTTCTGTCTCTGATTCGGGGGCTTGGCGACCCCCAGCGTCGGAATCAGAAGAGGACGAAGCTGGTTGTCGTGACCTTGCGCGAGTGTTTTGGAACACCCCGGCTTCAGCGTTCCTGAGGAGCTCACTGAACCTCCTTTGGCTCGGGGGCCTGGAGGGATGACGTCTTGAGCTCGACCCTCCTCTACGTATGTGTGAAGCCATGTTCACAGATGCATGCACGGGTTCCTCTTCCTGGAAAGACAGAGAGTAGCTCAACGGGTCAAAAACTGATCGTTTTGCTTTGGAACAGCAGCAATTAATCACAACCTTATGACTATTACAATAGTGCTCGCTAGGAGGCGTAATAGACATGTTGGAAGGTCCCCTCTCTTTATGCTTCTGGATTAGATATTTGCGCAGGTTAGGAGGAGTTGCCGAAGAAGAAGAAGAAGAAGGCTTGTTTCTTCTGTTCCCATCATCGGGCATGCGGAGGTTGGGCACCCCGGTTTTTCCTGTGCCACCTGTGTACAACAGATTGGCCATCTGGGTGGCGGATAATCCCCTGGGAGGGTGTCTTTCCGCAACCTGAGCTTGTTTTACGCTGAGGGACCTTGCCTGGCGTAACTCGGAGATTCGCTCAGACTGGCGTAAAGCTAGAGAGGCCCTCAGTCGGCCATCGGCTTCTCGCATAATCCGGAGGGTAGGTAGACTGTTCCCTTGCTGGCGTAAAGGCCGAGAAGTTGAGTACTCTGCCGCTTGCTTTCCCTTGCGGAGATCACAGCGCTCATCTGGTTCACCGTAGAGGTCAGATGTTGTCTTGCTCATGGAGCGTGATCTGTACCTCAGATTTGGCGTTGAGGCACCATCAGAAGTTTTGTCTGTACCGCGCAGAGCGGGGGACTGATTTCTATGCGTGGAGCGTAGTGGATGCTTCTGGGTTAGCGCTGAGGCTTTGCCCGAAGTTTCGTCTGTACCGCGCGTGGCGGGAGACTGATTTCTACGCTTAAAGCGCAGTGGATTCTTCTGGGTTAGCGCTGAGGCTTTGACTGAAGTTTCGTCTGTACCGCGCATAGTGGGAGACTGAATTTTACGTGCGGGGCACGAAGGGAGCGATGCTACAACCTCATTGGTCGGAGAGATCGGAGAGTCCACAGGAATGGCGGAGGATGTCTTGGGCATCCATACTTTGCGCAGCTTCCTGTTGTCTTGGAAGGAGAGAGGGTGAGAGCTACCCCCGGTTTGAAGTATGTCTTCGTAGGCAGACTGGTCGAAATGAACGACCAGTATCTTCTTCACTGTTCCTACAGATACCGCATCGTGTTGAGCAATTACTTCCTCATCAGAAGAGAAAGACGTCCCCAGCAGAGTTGCCATCTTGTTTGTGGTATTAAACGAAAGAATGAAAGTGTATTTCAATGATGGGGTTTATACGAAACCCGTGCCCTTTGGTTTACAAACAAACTTGTACAATTTAATCCTATGCGAGGATGTGGGAGTACAATTTATTTAATTTGGGTATAAATTGATATAGGTGTCTGATCTGCGGTCGATCACTTTAGCCCTTGGACCACACGATGTTGAAGAAGTGCCGTGGAAGACAGGTAGCAGCTTCGAAGGTTGCAAAGGAGAGTGGATGCATGATGCCAAAGTCGTCGATCCCTACTCTTTGCCTGAGCTCCGGACTCTCTCTCTCTCTCTCTCTCTCTCTCTCTCTCTCTCTTGACCTCCGGTTTGATCTTTCGGGGAAGTTCAACCTTGTTCGATCCTTCTTTCAAAGTTTCGACCTTGTTCGATCTTCAAGTTTGAAGTTTTTCGACCTTTTTCCCCATTGATAGGGGTCTCTATTTATAGAGTTTTGGTGACAGTGACCACTCCGTCGGTGTAAAAACCGAGAAGTGGAAAGTACAGCACCCTTTTACACAACGGTTAAAATAACCAATGCCTGCGTATATATGACCTTTTGAGTGAGCATGTGACGCGTGTCCAACTAAGGGGACAAAATGCGTATATCTGCTGCGAAGATCACGGCGTAGAAGCCACGTAGGTAGGTATCCCTTGTGTAGAAGAGGTTGGCGTAGAAGCCAAATGACTGTCACCCTGGCGTAGAAGCCAAAATAGGCATAGAAGCCGAGTAGGCATAGAAGCCGGATGGGCATAGAAGCCAAATAGGCGTAGAAGCCGAATGGTTGTAGAGACTGAGCGGGCGTTTGAAGCCGAATGGTCGTAGAGACTGAGTGGGCGTTTGAAGCCGAATGGTCGTAGAGACAGAGTGGGCGTTTGAAGCCGAATGGGCGTAGAAGCCGAATGAGCACAGATCTTGAATGGGCGTAGAAGCCGCTGCGTACCGTGCCAGAGTGCTGATGTGGACGTCTTAGCCGGAATTACGGCTTTTGAAGATATAATCAAATCTCTTGCAGAGATTTGCCACCATCTTGTGCATTAAATGTGGAGGCGTATTTTGAAGGTCTGCAGCCCTTCTGTGCATCCATCGCAGAGACGTGCCTTAAGAGAAACTGTCACCGCTCTGTGCAATTAGACGTAGAGACGTGCCTCGAGCCCCGTACGAAGTGCAGCTTTTGATGTGGCAGGCGGTTTGTCTACTGCGGAGCATAAAACAGCTCATGTTTGCCTGTGTAAAACAAGGCAGCGTATCCCTTTGTACGCGAAAGAGCAGTTTATGCTGAGGGGACGTCAGTAAACGATGGTTCGGTGATATTTTAACCAAATCCTCTGCATTAAATGCAGAGATCCGCATCATATTGTGGTGCGCGTCCCGAGGGGTCCGTCCTCGTTTCCAGCCATCGTCTGGGTAGCCGTGCAGCACTTTTTGTCAGGAGTCAGAGGTCAGGTTCACTGCGTGACTTGACAGGTTCATTTCAGGGAAGATGAAGCGTTCCTCGTACGCTTTAACGCTGCTTTGAGATCGGCTGAGTTTTACGCCATGGAGGCGATGAAAAACCATGTTTACGCTGGAGCGGCCTGGACGTACTGCACTTACGCGGATGGTCCTTTGAGCTTGTACTTCACATTGTGTTTAGCCGAGAAAGCTCTGCTTGTACGCTTGATGGCTCTGAAGGCCTCTGTTTACGCTGCTCTGCATCAGTATGCTGCGTAGCTCCTCCCAGCGTATTTTTCATGCTTCTACAAAGTGTTAATACTAAGAATGGAGAATTACTGGCCTTCAAGGAAGAGGGGAAAATATAACTCATATCGAGGTATGGTACGAGTTACATAATTTAAAACTAAGGAATAATCATCATGTCATAATCTACAAGAATAACTCGAAACTATCAAGTTCTAATTACCAAGCACAGAAATTTAAAGTTTCAGATTTAACAACTATAATCCTAGCAATCTATATATCTATCATCAAAGAATACACTTGGCCTTGAATCAAAAGTGTTAGGTGGCACGTCTAGAAAGATGAAGAATAGGGGAACATAATTAGTCGTCGCACAATTATAGCGAGCGTTAAGTTTTCAGGAGAACAAGATATAAACTAAATAGAAAGACTCTAGATGACATCATAGTTTTCCTAAGGGGAGGTGGTATGCTAATATATGTGTTCGAGGTAAGATCGAGTAATTACTATATTCATTCCCCTCGGCTTCCTAGGGTACTGTCTGCTAATATCCAGACAAGAATCTAAAGGTACAGTTCTATAATACTATCTCACTATAAAAGTTAGGGTTGGTCCTAACATTCCACCTTGGATTTCTATTGGTTAATTAATGCTAGGGTAAAATAGTGTGGTTAAATTTATAACTAACCCTAGTAGTGTCTATACTATCCTCAAGTCATTCAGAATTATATCAAGGGTTAATGGTAAACCGATCTATAGATGAGGGATGCTAGGGTTTACTGAATATTCTAAACTTAGGGATGTGTCATTACTCTAGTCGTATTCTTAGTAGGTGTGTTATCCTAATTATCATTCTAACAACAAGGATTCCTATATTCTATTAGGGTTTATACTCAAGGAACTATTAGGGAAGCACATGAATCAAGCAGGATGTAATTATATAAATAGAACAGACTGTAAGGAAGATAAGTCATAGTCAATTATGGATGAGATCCTATACTCTATTCCTAGGTGCAGGCTTGCTCGGTACAGTAACGTAACCGAGACAATATGCTCTTAACCTGCATGGGCCACCACTAAAAACATGTCACACCCTAGTCCCAAAATACGTAGGACTAGGACACGTAAGTATGCCAGCCATATGAATATGGCACTCCAATATATAGAAACCATAATACACGTACGCTGTAATATGAATAACAATTCACCAGTGGTATAAACCATCATAAATCACAGGGTATAATCTAATCTCATCCACACAAAATCAAATATAATTAAATGACCAGTATCTATGAAACTAGATCTCAATGGAAAGTATCTAAAGATGACAGTCGAATGGAAATAAATCCACTGCCGAACTAGAATATAGAATAAACAAGTTAAATACAATATAAGTACAACATCTACCAATCACAAGACTCGAAGAGAAGACCTTTCGCACTATAAGTAGCCAGTCCAGATCTGCGCTCCTGCAAATACTCATGAACAATACACCCGAAAAGGGACCAGGTCCTCAGAGGGACATAACAAGATACATAAAAGCATGCCATAAAGTAAATACTTTAAAAACTCAAGGGTGACCTAACCATTTAAGTGAAATGCAACTTGAGGACAACTTTGGTACGTATGGAAAAGTGTAGGCTAGACATATGCTGACGTAATTCGCCAATCGTGACAACTGGCTAGTATATGCCACATATGCCCCCTATAACACGGGCCCAGGAATACAATAACGTCCAACGTTCTATAGAGTGTGGTATCTGTAATATCACCAAGTAACGTCCAACACTCTACAGAATGTGGTATCAGTAATATATATATATACGTCCGTATCACTCCGTCGAGTGCGGTATCTGAATAAAGGAAGTGGGGTATCCCATACGCCTACTAGTCGTCCTCCCCGCCCAATGATCTATGTCGCGGTGTATCCATAACACACCTTAGCTACTACGCCGCGGCGTCGTAACTTCTGGCTCATAGTCTATCGTTAGAATAATAGCCCAACCTTACACCCAAACAAGGACAAGGATTGGGCCATCGTATCACGACAGTCTACGCTCCGCTTACTAATAACTGCTAAGTCTTCTAATCATGCATCACTATTAGCAGTTATTCCCTATCCGTTGCACGCCTACACGTATAGGTGGCCAACCACATACGCAAGTCTGTGCCCTACATGAAACTCATAACACGTATAAGAAATGTGTCAAGGCCTGGGGAGTTATAACGATAACTCCACAACTTTAGGTGGTTCTACTTGACACTAGGTCATACATAAGTCCTAACGTCAACACATTCGTTGACTGCACCCGAGTCTCTCTCGGACGCGCACAATTATATAATCTAAAACAATAAATATGCAACTAACAATATAACTGAATTTAAACAGTACAACAAAGGCAAAGTATACTTGTCTGGAAAGAGAGCTACGTAGCACCAATAACCTGCTCATGTAGTCGCATAGAACCAATCCAATAGATCCACGGGGTAAGCGTACGCAGGTACAGAAATTGGGGGTGACTGCTGCGGGTCGTCGGATAAGGGTGACGGTTCCATGATGACGACGATGAGATGATTAGGTTATGGTTAAGGTGACGATTATGGTAATGACGACGGAAATAATAATAATGGTGGTAATGTGGATGATGATTGGGACAAGGGTAATGACGAGGACTATGATAATGATGATAGGTTGATGATGACGGCTGGCTACGATGATGGTGGTGATGACGATAATACGACGATGACGAGGTTAATGGGATAAGGATAATTACATGGATGGGGATGATAGGGATGAGGGTAATATTGACGATCATGATGATGGGGATGGTGACGATGTCGGCGACGATGGCGATGATGATGCCAAGAACGATGATGATGATGACTAGGATGATGATGCTAAGGATGACGACATGGACGATGGTGATGACAAGGACGACGAGGGTGATGACAATGTTAGGGTCGATGATGATAATTGGGTGATGATTATGATGATGATGAATGTTAATATAATGGTGATAATAATGATTATAATGTTGGTGACGATAATAAATGATGGTGATGATGATGATGATTGTGGGGGTGATTGTTGCTCCAGCTAGGAAAGATTCGGTCAGGGGAGGACAGTGGTTGTGATGGATGGTGGACAGGGAGGTCGAGGGGGATGAGAGCAAGGAGGAGTGGAGGTCAGGGAGCCATTGGGTGGTGGTTGTACTGGAGTTTACTGGTGGTGATGATGGTGGCATTGGTGTTTACTCCAGCCAGTGGGGGAGGGTGGCCCGGCCAGAAGGAGGAGGAGGAGGAGGAGGAGGAGGAGGAGGAGAGGGACAGTGTGGTGGAAGAGGATATGGTAATGGTAGTGAGATGGTGCCTCTCCGGCCAGGGGGTGGTCCGGCCGACGAGGAGGACAGGGAGGAACTCGTGGAGGAGGAGGGTTGGTCGAGAAGGAGAGCAGGGTGAGGAGAGGTCGCCCGGTGCTGCTCCGGCCAGGGAGAGGCTGAGAAGGGAGGAAGGGGAAGGCCGTTCAGGCGAAGGTTGGGTCGGTCAGGCGGTTGTGGTGGACCGGGAAGGGGAGAAGGAGATCGGGGAGAGGTCGGGGCTGCTCGGCGCTGTGGGGTCGTCGACGAGGGTGGTGATGGGAGTGGTGGCTGCAGTCGGGGTCGTGCTCCGGCGGACTTGGGGGTCGGGGGAGAATGGAGGGAGGAGATCGACAGGACTGATGGGTCGGCGACTGGATACGAGGTGCACCGGCGGAGCTCCGACGAGATCGGGTGGCCGCGGGGAAGTCTGGCAGCATGATGGTGTTAGCTCCGTTCGGGTTACCCCAGGCGGAGGGGAACGGTCGAGGTGAACATGAGGGAGAAGGAGTCGAGGTGGCTCTGTGATCTTCGGCGAGTCGAGGGTCGACTCCTGCCGGCGGGAGGGAGGAGGAAGTAGAAGAACAGTATATGGCAGAGGGTCGGCTGATGGGTATATTTAGGTTTAGGTGATTTTGAGAGGAATCAAGAGAAAGGGAAGCAAAAGCTATTTTATACATGGGACTTTGGGTTTGGGTTGACCAAGGTAAGTGGGCTTGGTCAACACCTCTTGGGTATGGGGTTTGGGCTTTGGCTCACATGAGGATGTTGGGCTATAAATTACATGGTTTAAAATGCAAGGATGGGGTTTAAAATAAACGGAACGATGTTGCGCGTTGCACATTCCGAAAATTTTAGGAAAAATTCATGTGAAGGGAAAAATTGGGTTTCTTCACGTATTGTCCAATGGTGGGGACACCTCAATTTATTTTTGCATAAAAGTGCCCAACAATTAAAAAATTATACAAAGACGGAAATTGGGTTTTTAATTAATTAAATTGAATGCGTACGATATTCTTGAATTAATTAGGAGTACATAGGAATAAAATTAGGTGGGACAAAAGTGTCAGGGACGTAGAGGGTACAGTGTAGAATATTAAAAAAATTCGGGTTATATAAAATGATCAAGATTGTGTCTCCAATTTTGATTGGAACGCACAAGGGTACAAAGTCGTATTTATTTAGAATTAAATAATAACGTCTGCGACGAAAGTCGTGTGACTAAATGTAGCACAAGAAAGTATAATTATAAGTTACACAAAGGTCAGAATAGTAGGCGGGCACATCTAGGATGAGGTGGTGAAATTTGTAGAAAGGCAATGGCTAGTGAGGTGCTCCAATTATCGAAGCAACGCTAAGGTGCGCTAAGTGATATAAAATATTGTATAATTAAATAAAATATCATGTTCTAATTCTAATTGGGTTTAAACTAGACCTAGTTTCACTATCTAAGCCAAGTAGGCCAAATTTTGGGTGAGGGGGTTTACAAGTAGACATCACGCTAGTATCAATTATCGTAGAGGCAGAGTTTTATTTTAGACGCCAGAAGAGCCGGAGTTCGAGTTCGTCCGAGGAACAGGGTAGAGCAAAGGCAATTTTTGTGGAGATTTGGTAGAAGAGCAGGAGCCGCCACATCTGTTGATTACAGAGTTCTTGGATGTCTTTCGAGAGAAGTTGTCGGGGTTACCGCCGGACAGAGATATGGAGTTCTCTATAGATTTAGTCCCAGGCGCAGAGCCAATATCTCAGAACGTGTATAGAGTAAACAACAGCGAACTGACGGAGTTGAAGAAGCAGGTAAATGAGTTACAAGATAAGGGCTTTATCCATTCCAGTTCCTTACCATGGGGTGCTCCAGTACTTTTTGTACCAAAGAAGGATGGGTCGGTACGTATGTGTATCAACTACAGGGCACTTAATAACCTCACTATCAAGAACAAATATCTGTTGTCGCGGATTGATGACTTGTTTGACCAGTTGAACGGAGCGAAGTTATTCTCCAAGATAGACTTGAGGTCAGGGTACCACCAGGTGAAAGTGAAGAGGAAAGACATCCCAAAGACAGCTTTCAGGACTCGTTATGGACAATTCGAGTTCTTGGTGATGTTGTTTAGGTTGACCAATGCCCCGACAGTATTCATAAACCTGATGAACAAGGTATTTTATCAGTACCTGGACCAGTTTGTTGTAGTCTTCATTTATGATATTCTGATATATTCGAAAACCCCAGAGGAGCATTAGCAGCACTTGAGGATTGTTCTGGAGACCCTCTGGAAGGAGAAGCTGTATGGCAAGTTATCGAAGTATGAATTCTTCCTTGATAAGGTTGAATTCCTTGGACATGTTATTACAGGAGATGGAATCTCGGTGGACCCAAAGAAGATTTTCGCAGTTGAATCATGGTCTACCCCGAGTTCAGTAGCAGAGATCAGGAGCTTCCTTGGATTAGCAGGCTTCTACCAATGGTTTGTTCAGGACTTTTCCAGACTTGTAGAGTCAATGATTAGACTAACCAGGAAGAACGTAGAATTCTTCTGGATTGAGGATTGTCAGTTAGCATTTAAGGAGCTGAAGAAGAGATTGACTACAACTCCCATCTTGACACTACCATCAGGAGCAGGAGGATTTTCCATTTACAGTGATGCATCAGGGAAGGGTTTTGGTTGTGTGTTGCAGCAGTACGGGAAGGTGATTGCCTATGCTTCCAGGCAATTATGCCCGCATGAGAAGAACTACCCTACCCATGACTTAGATTGGAAACGGTTATCTTTGCTCTCAAATTATGAAAACACTATTTATATGGAGAGAGAGAGTAGAGATCTTTACAGATCCTAAGAGCTTAAAGTATGTGTTTACACAAAAGAGCTCAACATGAGGCAGCGACGATGGTTGGAGCTAATGAAAGACTTCGACATATCTTTGCAGTACATCCAGGGAAGGCCAACATAGTCGTGGATGCTTTGAGCAGGTACCCCGTGGCTATGTGCTTGACTCGAGACAGATATTTATTGGCAGATCTTGATAGTTTGGGCATTGAGGTACTAGTTCCTGGAGTCGCAGCACAGATGTGGGGACTTCAGGTGCAGTCGGAGCTGATGGACTGGGTCAGAGCTGGACCGTATGAGGATGAGTCTCTGAGGAGCATCAGAGCACAGGTTCTGTTGGGGCTGGCAGAAGACTTTATCGTGGCATATGATGGATCATTGTGACACGATACCAGGTTATGTTTACCGAGAGGAGCATTGCGCGAGAAAATTCTGCAGGAGGTGCATCGTTCTCAATACTCTATGCATTCGGGTGCTAATAAGATGTATAGAGACATGAGAGAGCATGTATGGTGGTATGGCATAAAATGGGAGGTAGCTAGCTTTGTGTCCAGATGCTTAGTTTGCCAGCAGGTCAAGGAGAAGAGGCAGAGGCCAGAAGGATTGCTTCAGCCTTTACCCATTCTGGAGTTGAAATGGGAGCATGTGACCATGGATTTTATATCGGGACTTCCGTATTCTCCGGGGGCAAAGATGCAATTTGGGTCATCGTGGACAGGTTGACCAAATCAGCCCACTTTCTGCCATTTAAAGTGGTTACATCTACGAAGAAAATTGTGGATATGTATGTGTGCCCGATTATCAGATTGTATGGTGTTCCAGTGAGCATAGTCTTGGATCGGGATTGTCACTTCACATCCCATTTTTGGAGGAGTTTGTAGGCTAGCTTAGGCACTCAGCTCAAGTTCAGTACCGCTTATCACCCTCAGACGGACGAACAGCCGGAGTAGACTATTTAGACTCTTTAGGGCATGCTATGCACCTGTGTTTTGGATCTTGGAGGTTCTTAGGAGGATCACCTTCACTTGGTAGAGTTTTAATACAACAACAGCTACCAAGCCAGCATTGAGATGTCACCATTCGAGGCATTGTATGAACGGAGATGCCGTACTCCGTTGTCCTGGGATGATGTTGGTGACAGAGCTTTATTGGGACCAGAGATGGTAGTGGATGCAGTAGAGAAGGTAAATCTTATCAGGGACAGACTTCGAGTGGTGCAGGACAGTCAGCAGAATTGGGCCGATAGCCACCAGAGACCTTTGGGGTTTGAGGTATAGCTTTAATTTTGTCT